>OW121742.1:48146675-48234624 GCA_933228675.1 Stomorhina lunata | reverse complement strand
GAAAAGTCAAGTTATCGCTAACTTTTCTATAGAAAAGTTAAGTTATCGATAACTTTTCTATAGAAAAGTCAAGTTATCGATAACTTTTCTATAGAGAGGTGAAGTTATCGAAAGCTCTTCATTAGAAGGTACTAGTAAGCTTTAGTAAGCTTTTCTATAGAAAATTCAAGATTTTGTTAGTATTTCTTTAGAAGTTAAATTATAGTTAACTTTTCCTTAAAAAAAAATAAATTTTGTTTTCAACTTAATTTAGTAAATAAGGCCGTAACGCCTGTTATTTTGCTATAATTTCTTACACAAATTCAAGATTATCTTTATAATGCAGATATTTCCCAAACCTTTTGCTGTTAAGCCCTTTTAAGCTCTTTCTACCAAAAGGATTAACTACTCATTAGCTTGTCCTTAAATGTTTAACCAAAAAGGCGTATCCTTTAAATTCGTTTTAATTAACAATTTTAATAAAACATATCGCTAAAAAAAACACCAACAAAAAGCAACAAAATATTAAATTAGAAAAGTTTAGAAAATTTATTTAATTCCTTCGGTTTTGGCTTAAAAGCCCAACAGAGAAAAAGTGTTCATGTAAAAACTGGCATATGCGATTAGCGTGTTAAAAATATATTAATGTAATTTATTTGTCTACACTTGACTACTTCTACTTACCACCGCCAACACCAGCAACGGCTTAGCCAAAGCAAAAACCCGGGCTAAAACTTTAGAAGAAAAAACTAAATGGGAAACAAAAGAAAAGTCTTATCGCTTTGTTAGACTTCTTTGAGGTAGTAGTAGACCCCCTCGCCTTCCCCTAATCGAAGTTTTCTCTTTTGCCTGACTAACAAGTCGGGTTAAACTTTATAAACGTTTTACATAAGTTTTAACTACAAACGGATTAATCAGATTAATACCGAAAATAAACAGCAAAAGTATCTAGAGGAAAAAAAGCAACTACTAACTACATGTTAAGTGAGGGATTAGCATGCTAATATAACAAATAAGCATAACTTTATCGTAGGAAAAAAACAAAAAACTAACATTTTTTTACTTTGAGCATTTTCAATGTTTTTGGTTTCTGGTTTTTTCTTAAAGGACTTTCAAATGATTTCCTGTGTCTATAAAAACAATCAAGAAGAAGACAATGTTTCTTGGTCTTTAGTCTGTCTGATACTCAAAAATGTTATTGTTGTTTTAAGACAAATAATGCCTTAAACTTAATAAAATATTAAAGAAAACTTTAACTAAAGTTTTTAAATCGGCAGAGAACCAGACAGACGGATGGATGGTTGAATTGATAGAAGGACGGACAGACTTTTCAATAATATTCATTTAAGACAGACTAAACTAAGTAAGAGATAAATGCAGGAAAGTATGATTAAACTTTGAAAATAAAATTTTGAACAAAACATTTTGAAAATAATATAAGAATATTAAACTTTCAATAAAAAATTAAGTAAATATCAAATTTCTTGTACTAAAGCTACAATCTTGCAAACTACAAATATTTATTGTTGAGGTGACCAGCCTATAAAACACTAAACGCCCTTAAACTTTTTAGTGTACTTAAAAAAATGTTCAATATAAAAAATTTTTATAGAAAAATTTTCAATATACAAAATTTCTGTACAGAAATGTTAAATACAAAAAATTTCTGTAGAAAAATTTTAAATATAAAAAATTTCTGTAGAAAAATTTTAAATATAAAAATTTCTATAAACAATTTTTATAGAAAAAAATTTAAATATAAAATATTTTTATAGACAAATTTTCAATATCAAAAATTATTATAGAAAATTTTTCAATATAAAAATAGTATAAAGAAAAATTTTCAATACAAAATTTTTTCTTTATAAAAATCTTTCTATAAAAATTTTTTCTACAGAAAATATTTCACCATAAAAATTTTTCTATAGAAAAATTTTAAAATTTTCTATAGAAAAATTTAAAAATTTCCTATGGAAAAAATTTTTATAGATAAATTTTATATTGAAAAATCTTCTATAAAAACATTTTTATATTGAAAAATTTTCTACCGCAAAATTTTTGTATTGAAAAATTGTTATACTAAAAAATTTTCTATAAAAAAACTTATATACAAAAAAAATCTTTATAGAAAAATTTTTATATTAACGAATTTTCAATAGAATAATTTTTGTGTTGAAAAGTTTTCTATAGAATAATTTTTCTGTTAAAAAGTTTTCTATAGAATAATTTTTGAGTTGAAAAGTTTTCTATAGAAAAATGTTTCTATTGAAAATTTTTCCACAGAAAAATTTTTCTATTGAAAAATTACAGAAAAATTTTTCTATTGAAAATTTTTCTACAGAAAAATTTTTCTATTGAAAATTTTTCTACAGAAAAATTTTTCTATTGAAAATTTTTCTATTGAAAATTTTTCTATAGAAAAATTTTTCTATTGAAAATTTTTCTATAGAAAAATTTTTCTATTGAAAATTTTTCTATTGAAAATTTTTCTATAGAAAAATTTCTATTGAAAATTTTTCTATTGAAAATTTTTCTATAGAAAAATTTTTCTATTGAAAATTTTTCTATAGAAACATTTTTCTATTGAAAATTTTTCTATAGAAAAATTTTTCTATTGAAAATTTTTCTATTGAAAATTTTTCTATAGAAAAATTTTTCTATTGAAAATTTTTCCACAGAAAAATTTTTTTATTGAAAATTTTTCTATAGAAAAATTTTTCTATTGAAAATTTTTCTATAGAAAAATTTTTCTATTGAAAAATTTTCTATAGAAAAATTTTTCTATTGAAAAATTTTCTATAGAAAAATTTTTCTATTGAAAAATTTTCTATAGAAAAATTTTTCTATTGAAAATTTTTCTTTAGAAAAATTTTTCTATTGAAAATTTTTCTATTGAAAATTTTTCTATAGAAAAATTTTTCTATTGAAAATTTTTCTATAGAAAAATTTTTCTATTAAAAATTTTTCTATAGAAAAATTTTTCTATTAAAAATTTTTCTATAGAAAAATTTTTCTATTGAAAATTTTTCTATAGAAAAATTTTTGTATTGAAAATTTTTCTATCGAAAAATTTTTCTATAGAAAAATTTTTCTATTGAAAATTTTTCTATAGAAAAATTTTTCTATTGAAAATTTTTCTATAGAAAAATTTTTCTATTGAAAATTTTTCTATAGAAAAATTTTTCTATTGAAAATTTTTCTATAGAAAAATTTTTCTATTGAAAATTTTTCTATAGAAAAATTTTTCTATTGAAAATTTTTCTATAGAAAAATTTTTCTATTGAAAATTTTTCTATAGAAAAATTTTTCTATTGAAAATTTTTCTATAGAAAAATTTTTCTATTGAAAATTTTTCTATAGAAAAATTTTTCTATTGAAAATTTTTCTATAGAAAAATTTTTCTATTGAAAATTTTTCTATAGAAAAATTTTTCTATTGAAAATTTTTCTATAGAAAAATTTTTCTATTGAAAATTTTTCTATAGAAAAATTTTTCTATTGAAAATTTTTCTATAGAAAAATTTTTCTATTGAAAATTTTTCTATAGAAAAATTTTTCTATTAAAAATTTTTCTATTGAAAATTTTTATATTGAAAATTTTTCTATAGAAAAATTTTTATATTGAAAATTTTTCTATAGAAAAATTTTTATATTGAAAATTTTTCTATAGAAAAATTTTTATATTGAAAATTTTTCTATAGAAAAATTTTTATATTGAAAATTTTGTCTATAGAAAAATTTGTATATTGAAAATTTTTCTATAGAAAAATTTTTATATTGAAAATTTCTCTATAGAAAAATTTTTATATTAAAAATTTTTCTATAGAAAAATTTTTATATTAAAAATTTTTCTATAGAAAAATTTTTATATTAAAATTTTTTCTATAGAAAAATTTTTATATTAAAATTTTTTCTATAGAAACATTTTTCTATTGAAAATTTTTCTATTGAAAATTTTTCTATTGAAAATTTTTCTATTGACAATTTTTCTATTGAAAATTTTTCTATTGAAATTTTTTCTATAGAAAATTTTTCTATTGAAAATTTTTCTATAGAAAAATTTTGCTATTGAAAATTTTTCTATAGCAAAATTTTGCTATTGAAAATTTTTCTATAGAAAAATTTTGCTATTGAAAATTTTCTATAGAAAAATTTTGCTATTGAAAATTTTCTATAGAAAAATTTTTCTATTGAAAATTTTTCTATAGAAAAATTTTTCTATTGAAAATTTTTCTATAGAAAAATTTTTCTATTGAAAATTTTTCTATAGAAAAATTTTTCTATTGAAAATTTTTCTATAGAAAAATTTTTCTATTGAAAATTTTTCCATTGGAAAGGTTTTTTATTCGGCTTCAATTTCCTCTGGTCACCTCTAATCCCAAAAAATCTTCTTAAACAAATGTTTAAATACATAAATAGTATATCGAATTCTTAATTTAATAAGGACAATTTTGTATGACACACAGTAATTTTCGGCGCCAAATCAGTAAAATAAAGAGTTTTGTATTACAAAAATTTAAGAATCTCCAAAAAAAGGAGCAAATCGTCCACCAGCAGACAGACAGACAGACAGGTTGGCAAATGATCTTATGCCTGACTAGACCACCTAATTACTAAGTACCTTACAGTCTCTAGCAAATTTCTAAAGTTTGTTAACGAAAAAGATTTTACTTTTTTTAAAACAGTCATCCGAAAGATTGAAAATAAATTATAGTTATCAGATTTTTCTTAATAAGTAAAACCTTCTAATTTTTCAGTGCAAAGGAGTAGTTACAATATATGAATTGTAGAATTTTTTCCCCGTTAACATACTTTATTTTTCTGTATCGACCCGTATAATTTTTCTGGACTGTCGTTGTCTTTGGTACTTTGTTTTCTTTTTTTGTTATTGTAATTTAATATTTTATTGGTTTTAAATATTTTACGAAAAACAAGACGACATAGGTATCAGATTTAATATACATGCCGATTTTTTCAAAAAATCTATTGCTCAATAATTCATATAATTTATCTTTTTTATACCCACCATCAAAAAGAATGGGGGGTATATTTAGATTGTCATTCCGTTTGTAATTTCCTTAAGATTGGCTCAAAAAATTGTAGTATGTATATTCTGAATCCTTATGAAATTCTAAAACGATTGAGAGTTGTCTGTCTGTGTGTCTGTCTGTCTGTTTGTCTGTCTGTCTGTCTGTCTGTCTGTCTGTCTGTCTGTCTGTCTGTCTGTCTGTCTGTCTGTTTATCTGTCTGTCTGTCTGTCTGTCTGTCTGTCTGTCTGTCTGTCTGTCTGTCTGTCTGCCTGTGTCTGTCTGTGTCTGTCTGTGTCTGTCTGTGTCTGTCTGTGTCTGTCTGTGTCTGTCTGTGTCTGTCTGTGTCTGTCTGTGTCTGTCTGTGTCTGTCTGTGTCTGTCTGTGTCTGTCTGTGTCTGTCTGTGTCTGTCTGTGTCTGTCTGTGTCTGTCTGTGGTCTGTCTGTGTCCTGTCTGTGTCTGTCTGTGTCGGTCTGGTCGTCTGTGTCGGTCTGTGTCTGTCTGTGTCTGTCTGTGTCTGTCTGTGTCTGTCTGTGTCTGTCTGTGTCTGTCTGTGTCTGTCTGTGTCTGTCTGTGTCTGTCTGTGTCTGTCTGTGTCTGTCTGTGTCTGTCGTGTCCGGTCTTGTCTGTCTGTGTCTGTCTGTGTCTGTCTGTGTCTGTCTGTGTCTGTCTGTGTGTCTGTCTGTGTCTGTCTGTGTCTGTCTGTGTCTGTCTGTGTCTGTCTGTGTCTGTCGCTGTCTGTCTGTGTCTGTCTGTGTCTGTCTGTGTCTGTCTGTGTCTGTCTGTGTCTGTCTGTGTCTGGTCTGTGTCTGTCTGTGTCTGTCTGTGTCTGTCTGTGTCTGTCTGTGTCTGTCTGTGTCTGTCTGTGTCTGTCTGTGTCTGTCTGTGTCTGTCTGTGTCTGTCTGTGTCTGTCTGTGTCTGTCTGTGTCTGTCTGTGTCTGTCTGTGTCTGTCTGTGTCTGTCTGTGTCTGTCTGTGTCTGTCTGTGTCTGTCTGTGTCTGTCTGTGTCTGTCTGTGTCTGTCTGTGTCTGTCTGTGTCTGTCTGTGTCTGTCTGTGTCTGTCTGTGTCTGTCTGTGTCTGTCTGTGTCTGTCTGTGTCTGTCTGTGTCTGTCTGTGTCTGTCTGTGTCTGTCTGTGTCTGTCTGGTCTGTCTGTGTCTGTCTGTGTCTGTCTGTGTCTGTCTGTGTCTGTCTGTGTCTGTCTGTGTCTGTCTGTGCTGTGTCTGTCTGTGTCTGTCTGTGTCTGTCTTGTCTTTCTATGTCTGCTGTGTCTGTCTGTGTCTGTCTGTGTCTGTCTGTGTCTGTTCTGTGTCGTCTGTGTCTGTCTGTGTCTGTCTGTGTCTGTCTGTGTCTGTCTGTGTCTGTCTGTGTCTGTCTGTGTCTGTCTGTGTCTGTCTGTGTCTGTCTGTGTCTGTCTGGTCTGTCTGGTCTGTCTGTGTCTGTCTGTGTCTGTCTGTGTCTGTCTGTGCCTGTCTGTGTCTGTCTGTGTCTGTCTGTGTCTGTCTGTGTCTGGTCTGTGTCTGTCTGTGTCTGTCTGTGTCTGTCTGTGTCTGTCTGGTGTCTGTCTGTGTCTGTCTGTGTCTGTCGTGTCTGTCTGTGTCTGTCTGTGTCTGTCTGTGTCTGTCTGTGTCTGTCTGTGTCTGTCTGTGTCTGTCTGTGCTGTCTGCTGTCTGTCTGTGTCTGTCTGTGTCTGTCTGTGTCTGTCTGTGTCTGTCTGTGTCTGTCTGTGTCTGTCTGTGTCTGTCTGTGTCTGTCTGTGTCTGTCTGTGTCTGTCTGTGTCTGTCTGTGTCTGTCTGTGTCTGTCTGTGTCTGTCTGTGTCTGTCTGTGTCTGTCTGTGTCTGTCTGTGTCTGTCTGTGTCTGTCTGTGTCTGTCTGTGTCTGTCTGTGTCTGTCTGTGTCTGTCTGTGTCTGTCTGTGTCTGTCTGTGTCTGTCTGTGTCTGTCTGTGTCTGTCTGTGTCTGTCTGTGTCTGTCTGTGTCTGTCTGTGTCTGTCTGTGTCTGTCTGTGTCTGTCTGTGTCCTGTTTGTGTCTGGTCTGTGTCTGTCTGTGTCTGTCTGTGTCCTGTCTGTGTCTGTCTGTGTCTGTCTGTGTCTGTGTCTGTCTGTGTCTGTCTGTGTCTGTCTGTGTCTGTCTGTGTCTGTCCTGTGTCTGTCTGTGTCTGTCTGTGTCTGTCTGTACTGTCTGTGTCTGTCTGTGTCTGTCTGTGTCTGTCTGTGTCTGTCTGTGTCTGTCTGTGTCTGTAGTGTCTGTCTGTGTCTGTCTGTGTCTGTCTGTGTCTGTCTGTGTCTGTCTGTGTCTGTCTGTGTCTGTCTGTGTCTGTCTGTGTCTGTCTGTGTCTGTCTGTGTCTGTCTGTGTCTGTCTGTGTCTGTCTGTGTCTGTCTGTGTCTGTCTGTGTCTGTCTGTGTCTGTCTGTGTCTGTCTGTGTCTGTCTGTGTCTGTCTGTGTCTGTCTGTGTCTGTCTGTGTCTGTCTGTGTCTGTCTGTGTCTGTCTGTGTCTGTCTGTGTCTGTCTGTGTCTGTCTGTGTCTGTCTGTGTCTGTCTGTGTCTGTCTGTGTCTGTCTGTGTCTGTCTGTGTCTGTCTGTGTCTGTCTGTGTCTGTCTGTGTCTGTCTGTGTCTGTCTGTGTCTGTCTGTGTCTGTCTGTGTCTGTCTGTGTCTGTCTGTGTCTGTCTGTGTTCTGTCTGTGTCTGTCTGTGTCTGTCTGTGTCTGTCTGTGTCTGTCTGTGTCTGTCTGTGTCTGTCTGTGTCTGTCTGTGTCTGTCTGTGTCTGTCTGTGTCTGTCTGTCGTCTGCTTCTGTGTCTGTCTGTGTCTGTCTGTGTCTGTCTGTGTCTGTCTGTGTCTGTCTGTGTCTGTCTGTGTCTGTCTGTGTCTGTCTGTGTCTGTCTGTGTCTGTCTGTGTCTGTCTGTGTCTGTCTGTGTCTGTCTGTGTCTGTCTGTGTCTGTCTGTGTCTGTCTGTGTCTGTCTGTGTCTGTCTGTGTCTGTCTGTGTCTGTCTGTGTCTGTCTGTGTCTGTCTGTGTCTGTCTGTGTCTGTCTGTGTCTGTCTGTGTCTGTCTGTGTCTGTCTGTGTCTGTCTGTGTCTGTCTGTGTCTGTCTGTGTCTGTCTGTGTCTGTCTGTGTCTGTGTCTGTCTGTGTCTGTCTGTGTCTGTCTGTGTCTGTCTGTGTCTGTCTGTGTCTGTCTGTGTCTGTCTGTGTCTGTCTGTGTCTGTCTGTGTCTGGTCTGTGTCTGTCTGTGTCTGTCTGTGTCTGTCTGTGTCTGTCTGTGTCTGTCTGTGTCTGTCTGTGTCTGTCTGTGTCTGTCTGTGTCTGTCTGTGTCTGTCTGTGTCTGTCTGTGTCTGTCTGTGTCTGTCTGTGTCTGTCTGTGTCTGTCTGTGTCTGTCTGTGTCTGTCTGTGTCTGTCTGTGTCTGTCTGTGTCTGTCTGTGTCTGTCTGTGTCTGTCTGTGTCTGTGTGTCTGTCTTTCCATCTGTCTGTCCATCTGTCTGTTGCCGGCACGATAAAACCTTAACGAAAGGATATAGCTCATCGAAATTTGGCATAAATATTCTTCATTTTTAGGAAAATTTTGGTATTGAAATCGGGCAAAATCGGTTCACATTTCACCATAGCTCCCGTATTACCTCATCTAGGCTAATTACGTATTTGCTAATAAATGACAAATTACAATAGCTATAATGATAAAATTTGGTACATAGAAGTTTTATTAAAGTACTAGACAGCATATACTATTTTATCTAAATCGGTTCATATTTAGCTATAGCTCCCATACAAAAAACTTACGAAAACAGCATAAATTCCACCTGAAATACACGTAAATGCCAATAAATGATAAACTGTAATAGCTTTGGCCACTAAATTCAGCACAAGGAAGTCTTATCTCAGTGCCAATCAGCGTGTAAAATTTTGTCGCAATCGATCATCATTTGACCATAGCTCCCATATAAAAAACTTACGGAAACACAAAAATGCAAAATGAAAAGGAGGTGTATGTCCGTCTGTCCGTCAGACAAAAGCGCGATAGCGACTTAACGAAAAGAGCAAGAGGAACAAAAAATTACAAAAGTATTTTCCATATCTTGAAAAAGTTGCGGGTTGAAAATGGACGAAATCGGTTCACATTTAGTTAGAGCTCCCATATAACCACGATCCGGGGAACACATGATTGCTGATAAATTGAATACAATTGTAATAGCTATGATGACTAAATTGAGAATAGAGAAGTTTTATGTAACTATTGGTCACTATATCAAATTTTATAGGAATCAGTCCATATTTGACTTTAGCCTTCATACAAAAAATACACCCGGAAACCAAAAGAAAGTGAAGCAAAGGCCAGTTAAAAGCTAATAAATTAGAAACTATGGCAGCTATCGGTAAACATTTAGCTATAATTTTGATATGTTATATATATCCCCCCCTTTTTATATCTACAATCAAAAAGATTCGGAGTTACACGCAGCATATGCACGTCTGCATTAGGAACTCCTAACAAAATGTATGGACCTGTCGTATTACTATCAGCATGTTTATCCTTACTAAATATTAAGCTAAACAAAAAGCATTTAACGACTTATTAATGTAAAACCATACCTGGGGCTAAATTACCGCATTCGATATCGATCGAAAACTCAGACTTTTAAAGAAATATTGTAAAGTATACTTTAGGGATGTTCAAAGTTACTTCAATGCAAAGAGTTTATTGAAATTTGGTATACATTTTGATTCGTTTTTAAAAACATATAGTTCAATTAATGCACTTTTACTATTGGTCATCTTTTGCCAAATAACTACGAAAAAAATAAAGTAAACTGATCGTCTTTTAAATAATTTTGATTATCCTTAAGGTATGCTATACAAATGTTTTGAAAGTATCTAAGATTTCGATCGATATCGAATGCGGTAATTTGGGCCAAGGTTACGATACTGAATTTTGTTCAAAGTAAATGCTGAGGAAACCACTTAAATACTTTTAAATGTTGAACTGTAAAACTCCTACAACCGAATTTAGTTAAAATATTTTACTAACAATACCAATTAGCGTAACAATTTTTTTCGAATTTGGTCCACATTTTGAATTAGCTGCACCCTCGTAGACATATGAGAGATATTTCTAAATTTAACACAATTTGATGGTGGGTATACAAGATTCGGCATAGCCGAATATAACACTCTTATTTGTTTGAATTATAAAATTTCAATATTATAATTCAAATATTACTTCAATTAAAATTTTATATTAATAAGGATTTGCCAATTTTCCACGATTTGAGTTGAGAGATGACATTACGTACATAGACTGCGATAAAGACATAAATTCAGACGTAGAATAAGATATAGACTAAGATATATATAGACTAAGACAGACTAAGATTTAAGATATAAAATTTTACATAACATTCTAGTTTTTTTTTGTTCAGTGTAATAGGATAAAATATATAATAGCTAAAACCATTATATATTTCTAACACTTTCATCACTTTTGCGATAAATTCCTTTGAACGATAACATTGTCATTGTAACCGATATACAATGGAGCTTTACAACTTCAAAAGGCATGTATCGTCTAAGTTTACTCCCGAAAGAGATCAAACTGATTATGATTTTCAACAATGACTACATGAGCTTAAAGCTGCCGAAACAGATAACATAACATTTACTTCTGATCTACGATCATATTTCAAATGAAACACTTTTACAAATAAGACAAACACACACGACAAAAAAAAAATGGCAGAATTAAATAAAAACAATTTATTCTAAATAAAATGCGACATAAAAGTAAAAAGAGTATTTTTACAAAATTTTCTTGTTCTTGTCATTTTTTTTTTCGTTTGTGTCGTTTTTGCAATAATTGTTGAACAACATTTGTGACATTGTTATTGTCATGTTTGTCGGCAAGAAAAATGCTTTAAGGCCAGTTTCGATTTCAAAGTAAAAAATATTACAGCTGGAATGAATGAATGAAAAAAAATAAAATAAAACGGATAACAACTGAAATGAATGAACAGAACAGAAAAGTATAAATATTATTTGGTATAAGTACATGTTTTGCAATTATCCACTTCGTACAAGAAGGAAGCCAAAGTAAATCTTTAAAAATGGAAAAAATGAGTATACCCTACACTAACTTAAGTGGTATAGGAATTACACCATCTTTTAAGTATAACCATCGACTTGGCAGAATCCTTCCTACGCAAATTGTAAAGTATTTTAATGAACTCGTTATTTTGTTTCCATATGGCAACATACATTTTTGACCTGCAGTTTCTTCTCAATTGAATAATCTAAGACTTTTAGCTTACTTATAATTCTTGAATATACAATAGTCGGCATATTTATTTTGACATACCAGCTGTTTTTCTTCTTTTTTTATTTCCGGTCATATGCTATTAAAAAAATTAATAAAAAAATATTGAAAATAGTAAAAAATTTAATTGATAAAGGAGGATACAGTTTTGATTAATTTCTTCTTCTGTTATCCTTGACTCCCAGTGGAGCATAGGGCCTCAATTTGATTAATTTGAATAATTATTATTAATTTTTGCTGACCTTGAAGTTCCAAATTTTTTTAAATACCCTCTTTTAAAATATGCCAAAATACTTATGCCAAATCCTGAAATTTCCTTTTTTAGTTTTAATTAAAAAAAAATTATACAAAACATTTCAAATGTGAAAGGTCCTTTGTTTTCAAATAAATTGTTTTTGTTCAGTCGACTTATGGTTTATGAACATAATTCTTAAAAGTTTTGTTTGTAAATTTAGTAATAATGCGAGGTTTTCGATCTGTCTAAATTGGGGATAATCCTCCTGAAGAGATGGCTTAACCAACCATCGAAACGCGTCGAGGAATTTGGTTTCTACGCAAACATTTCTTGGCTTTTTATCAATAAATTGGTCTGTTACATTAATAAATAAATGTAATAGATTTGAGATCAAATGCGAATACTCTTCTTTTTGAGTAAATTACAAAATTTGTTACTATTTTCAATATTTTTTATTTATTTTTTTAATTGCGCAGGACCGGAAATAAGAAAATAAGAAAAACAACTGATATGTCAAAATAAATATGGCGACTAGTGTATTATATGTGGCAATTATGAGCCTTGTTCGTAAGAAATTACATTTAACTTGCGACTGGTTGTGCAAACTCTAAATCTCCAACTGACTAAAGTAGAGTTTAGACATTAATTCAACATTTTCCTCTGAAACTGAAACCAAAAACCTTCATCTCGCATAAAAGCGAGATGAATTTCATAAAAACATGAAGACTACTAGGGCAATTATTAAATGATTGCGTTCGCTTGTTGATCCTCTGACACCTTAAAAACTTGTTCAGTTATCATCCTCGCCAACAAAATAAGCCAAACGTACGAACATAGTAAATTTTCAAAAAAAAAGCGGTTTAACTCATAACTCAGCCACTGGTTATTGAAAATTGCGCTATGTAAAACTTCTCTAACTAAGGCATTTGGCGTTCGGAGCTGGAGTTAAAACATAGGTCCCTCTCAATGAGTCTATAAAATAAATCGAATGTAGTTCATTGTCGGAGAGAAGTACCCCTTGTTCCAATTGGAATATCTTGGGAATTATGTATGTACGACCATAGTACCGGGAATGTATTAAAAACCGGTCTGATCTTTGAAATCATAGATAATGCATTCAGATTCACCTTTTTATATGGGTTTAACATCATCGTCAGTTACGATGACTGAAATCTTCCTCATCTTTGGCAGATATTACAAAATCCTAGTGATGAATGGGATACAATTGAGTTGTTGGTATGTCTGATTGTATGTATGATGCCATCTTGCAGCACCAGTGTAGCAGTACTATAAACTTACAAAGCTTATGAACAATTTCATTGAGTTTTTTGGGCTTTACATCGGCACAAGGTTTATAACATTTTTACGAGTTTTTTTTTTCTTCATCTGCTATTTAGTCAAGTTTTCGAGACTCGCATTTCAGATGTTGTCAAAGACATATAATAATGGGGGTTCAAAAGAATTCCTAAGAACAATTATTGAAAAATGAGATACTGGATTCATCAACCATCGCACAAGAGAAGAATCATTCTGTTAAATACTAAAATGCAGCTCTGAAGAAAGTGGTTGAGGAATGACCATGAGTGGCTCTGGATGTTGTGGTGAATAATGTCATTCCGAACTGACCTAGAGCACATTAGCGGATTCCGTCAACTATATTAGGATTCAGAACATTGTGGAAAATATGATGCGCCTTCAGTTTCTTCAGGCCTCTTGATGTCAGAAGTTTCTGATGTAGTCTAAGTTTTGCGTGGGAAGCTTTCCTGGTTTTAAGCTGATTCTAAGTACAGATTAGATTATAAAGAGGATCCCACAGAATTGTTGGAGAATTCACAAGACCATAAGTTGATCTAGAGTGATACTCAGGTGTGTTTAATTTTATCTCCAATTACTATCGCTGTAAGTCTCCAAAAAACATCATATTGCTTAGTTAACTTTACGTATTTTACTAATTTGATGGGATCCGCGCTCCTCTTAATTCTTCTAGGTTCTGAAAGAAATAGGAATCAAAACATTTAAATCGATAATGCGACATTGCAACGCATTGACAGAGAAACTTAAAAGTATCCTCCTCTTCCTCATTGCACCACCTGCAGATATCATCTTTACAGAATCGAAGGGAAGTATGTATTTAAGATTACTATGCCCGGTAATAATACCTACTACCATTCTAAGTTCATGCTTCTCCAAGTTTATTAGTTTTTCTAGATTGGTATTACTTTGCTTCCACAAAGTTTTCATTTGATCGCAACCTTGTGACCCATACCACAATGCATCTGCTTTTGTCTTGATTTTTTGTCCTACGTTGTAAAAAATAAAGTCAAGTCCAGGGTATACATACATCTTCAGAAGTACTACTTATATCCATGTCTGCTCCAGCACGGGCCAGTTGGTCGGGAATATCGTTGCCTTGAATATTTTAATGGTCTGATACCCAGCACAGTTTTAAAACGTGTTGTTCGTTGAGAGCCCCAAGTTTCCTGCGACAACGGCTGACCACATCAGACCTAATATTCCTATTACAAAGTGCCTTGATAGTAGCTTGATTATCTATGTATATAGTGATATCGCTTTTATATATCGGTCTCAAAGATATTAATCTTGCTGCTTCAGACACCGAACAAACTTCTGCTTGAAATGTGCTACACGCGTTATTTATTTTGCAACCATATTTTATGCATAATTTTTTACAAGACACCATAACCTGTCCCAATTTTTTTTTTTTAGAACCATCTGTATACACCTCCATCCCTTAAATATTTCTATTAATAGACTCCCAGTTTTCTCTAGGCGGTATTACTGACACAGTATCCTCATCCCAATTTACATATGATGTTATGTTGTCTGTTCTGATATCTACACAGGCAAATTTGTTAATTAGAGATTGGTGACCCCTTAATGCTCCGAATTAACAAACGACCACTTTGATTTAGTCTAATGCAGGTACCCACAGTCATTATACGAGGGCAGGTCAGTAAGTACTTGTCATTATTAATTTTCCTCCTACTTATTGAAATAACAATACTGCCTTTGTCATTATACAACTGTCAATTGACTTGTGTCTAAATCTGAACTAGCTGTGTTATTTTGTTTGTTTTTGACAGCCATTTATAGAAGACTACATCGAGGTTTGAGAAGCAAATGGAAACGAGAGAATTTCGGGATATTATTAGTCATAAGTTTTAATAATAGTTGTGGAGACTCTGCACCATCCATTTCCATGGTACAGAAGAGGTTTCTGAATTTCGATGTGACCGCACAAGCTGTCCGCATTTTCTAACAATCTACAATGTTCTTTAAAAGCAATAAGAACGAGTTTTTGACCATTTGGTAACCGTCGAACAAAACGTAAACCCACAATAATATTACAGAGACCAAACGGTTTAAACGACAAAAATTCATTAATCTCCCCGTGACTATTTCTTGTTCCCAAACTTAAAGAAATGGCTCGGCGAATAGAGATTTGACTCCAACATCGAAATCATCACGGCATTCTGCGCATATTAGCCAACGGCTGCAGCAAGAATGTGAGAAGTGATTTAAGACGAAACTGAGAAATGTTTGTGTTTACTTTTGTTCAGTTGATAATTTGAGCTTTTAACTATGGTTTACAAACATAATTCGTAATGATTGTGTTTGTAAAATAGGTATAATGCGAGGTTTTCGATCTTTCTTAAAGTAGGGATACTCCTTCTAAAGAGATGGCCTAATTAAATATCGAAACGCGTCGAGGAATTGGTTGTCCCTACAAATATTATTTGGCCTTTATTGTAAACTATATTTATTGTTTTCTGATTTTTACGATAAAAATTATAACAGTTACGGTCCCTGGCTAAGACATGACTGCAACCAGCCTGGAATGCAACGAATCCCAGACACACGAATAGAACTAATATAGGCGAAGTTATTCCGTCACATCCGTGTAGTTCATTATCAGAAATAATCAAGAAGTCCTTGATCTCATTTTTGTCGCTTGACAGACATAATTTTTCAGATCAAACATCCAAAAGTCTATCTTCTCACCTGATATTCGGAAAACAGACTCTAGGTAAAAAAAGAGATAGATTGTAATTCATTGAGGATATTGAGTGTTCTATCGAACTGGTTACTATGGCCCTTTCTGACACGATGAAAGCCTTATCTGCCATGAATGAATTTAAAGGCAAGTAACGGTCGCATTTTGAATTAATTAATTTAGCAGAACTAAGTTCACTAGAACTTCAAAGAACTGGAAAAATAATAACTGGCTACGTTAAAACATTTAATAAAGAAATACTGGATAATTATTTTCACGGCAACTCTGTAATGAGACCACTTGCATGTGTATCAATAACTTTTAAATTCCAAATAAGCCGGACCAAACTCGACCAGAAATGATGATTTACAAATGATGTAGAATACACAGATACTATAACTCAGTAATCTATACATATGCTGTATCGACCTAACATATTCCTACTGTGTTTCGGGGGACTAACGTAACGTACATGTATCGGGTGTTTTTTATTGAGGTATAGAACTTTAAGTTGGCATCACTTTTTTAACTGGCGGCCATTTTGTCAGCTGTCAAGTGATTAATATTTAGTTTGGTTTGCCATTTCATCATGAACAGGTTGACAAAAGAACAACGCTTGCAAATCGTGCAAATTTATTTCGAAAATAATGGTTCAGTTCGCGAAGTTTACCGCAAGCTCCGTCCATTTTATGGTCGACATAATCGTCCATCAGAGCAATTAATTCGGTTAACCATGGATCGTTTTCGCACTACGTTTACTCTATGTGATAATACGCATCCGCAGCGACGTCGAACAGTGCGCACCGAAGAAACAATTGCCGCTGTAGAGCAAAGTGTTGAAGAGGACCCGAATGAATCGATTCGCCACCGTGCACAGCAATTGGAGCTTTGTCCATCAACTTTATGGAAGATTTTGCGCAAAGATCTTGGCTTGCGACCTTACAAGATCCAGCTTGTGCAAGAATTAAAGCCGCGAGACCATGCAATGCGTCGTGATTTTGGTGTATGGACCGAAAATGAGATTGATCTCGATGCTGATTTTCATCGCAAAATTTTGTTCAGTGATGAGGCTCATTTTTGGTTCAATGGCTACGTCAACAAGCAAAATTGCCGCATTTGGAGTGAAGAGAATCCACATGAGACCCTTGAGACGCCATTACATCCACAAAAACTGACTGTTTGGTGTGCTCTATGGGCTGGTGGAGTCATTGGGCCATACTTCTTCCGAAATAATGCTGGAGAGTCAGTTACCATAAATGGAGACCGGTATAGAGCCATGATAACCGACTATTTTGTTCCCCAATTGGATGGCATGAATGTGGATGAGTTGTGGTTCCAAAAAGACTGCGCTACATGCCACACAGCGCACGTCACAATTGATTTATTGAAGGAAACATTCGATGAGCGCATAATTTCGCGGAATGGACCTGTCAATTGGCCACCAAGATCGTGCGATTTGACACCACTGGATTATTTTCTTTGGGGGTATGTGAAGTCGCTCGTCTACGCCAACAAACCAGAAACGTTAGGGGACTTGGAAGCCAACATTCGTGGCGTTATTGCCAACATACGGCCCCATATGCTCGAAAAAGTAGTTGAAAATTGGACCTGTAGAATTTTCTTTATTCGAGCCAGCCGCGGCGACCACATGCCCGAAATCATATTTAAACATTAATGGCATAAAATTATCCTTCCAATAAAGCCAAACTGATGGACATTAAAACGATTTTCTTGTGTTTTATTTCAATTCGAAGTTCTATACCTCTAAAAAAAAACCCATTATGTCGTCTCATTCTGATAACATTTGACTTACTTATCTGAAGCTGCATTGATTTAACGGCCGTCTTAATAAAAAGCTTAAAGATTTCTTAACAATCAGTCCTCGTTTGACTTTAGATAGGAAGGGTATCATAGAGTCGCGTAGTATAGTACTTCCTTACTTGCTAAAACATGAATGCAAACTCATATATCTAGCATTTTTTTCCTAAAAAAATATGTTTCATTTCAACTCAAAGGGAAGATGATAATTAAAAATACGCAATAAAGTACAGAAAAAAATTCATTGTATTTAAAAATTTTCTTTTGAAATTCAAACAGAATTCAACGGACTTTAAGCGTTAATACTTGCACTTAAACATCATACCATCATACACTGAAAAAAATTTCAATGCTGAAACAATATGAGTAAATTTTAATTTTAGGTCATGTAAATTATCTACTTGAGTGTTTTTAATATTTTTAGCAGGAACCGAAAATAACTGTTATCTTTGAATTTTTGATTACAAAAACCAACCGCAAGTAAATGTCGGAGCATAAAAAATAGAAAAAAAATAACAGTTATTTTTTGATTTTTATTTATTTGAGCAAAAATAACAGTTATTTTTAACTTTTATTTTTTCGAGCAAAAATAAAAGTTATTTTTTAACTTTTATTTTTTTGAGCAAAACTAACTGTTATTTTTGACTTTTATTATATCGAGCATAAATAAAAGTTATTTTTTGACTTTTATTTTTTTGAGCAGAAATAAAAGTTATTTTTTGACTTTTATTTTTCGAGCAGAAATAAAAGTTAATTTTGTGTCTCCAACCCCAAATATGATTGCAAAACTCAACTCCATTAATTTTTGAGCATATGCAAATTATTTTCACTGAAAAATTATCTTTTATTGAACAATTTTTTCAATGAATTTATCAATTCAAACACAAATAAGTTTTATTTCTGCTCGAAAAAATAAAAGTCAAAAAATAACTTTAATTTCTGCTCGAAAAAATAAAAATCAAAAAATAACTTAGTCTTGCTTGAAAAACTAAAAGTAAAAAATAACTGTTATTTTTGCTCAAAAAAATAAAAGTTACAAAATAATTTTTATTTTTGCTTGAAAAAATAAAAGTCAAAAATAACTGTTATTTTTGCTTGAAAAAATAAAAGTCAAAAATAACTGTTATTTTTTATCGAAAAAATAAAAGTCAAAAAATAACTATAATTTTCTGACTTTTACGATAAAAGTTATAATAGTTACGGTCCCTGATTTTTAGATCATTCTTTAATATCTTATAAATACTATATTTTCTATTTCCTTTTGATTGAACTATTAATGCAAATTAAATGATAATGTTAAATTAACATGATAATGTTAGATTAACATGATAATGTTAAATTAACATTATTTCCAGCTTTTTATACCCTTCACCACCATAGGTGGAAAGGGTATTTAAGTTTGTGCTGATAGAAAATAGAAATATTTGCCTTAAACCCACCTTTTAGTATACCAATAGGCTTAGAATCACTTTCTGAGTCGATTTGGCGATGTTCGTCCGTCTGTCTGGCTGGCTGAACCCCCATGTTAACCTTGTAATCAAACTACAGGTCGCAATTCTTAAGATAATTTGATGAAATGTGGCACAGATAATTTTTTTGATAATGGGACCATGGCTATTGAAATTCGTCAAAATCGGTTCATTATTTATGGTACCTCCCATAGGTCCCATTTCCCGGAATTAAAATATTTTGGCCACAAATATCAATATTTTTTCATGAAATTTAAATCAAATACTGCTTATGTAAACTAAAATCACTATACCAAATTTCGTTAAATTCGGTCCACATTTGACCATAGCTCCCATACAAACTCTTCTGTCGGGCTTGACCGACTATAGCACTTTCTTACTTGTTTTATAATAAAAAGTAACAAAAATCTTAATTCCTTAATTCATAAACGAAAAATAAAGCAAGGTTATCAATTTTTACTTACAAAATTCCTACAATAAGCCTTTAATAATTTAAAAAAAAATTTATAAATAAGGCGGTAAATTTTAAAACAACAAGAGTTGTTTAAAATTATCATTTCAATAACAGTTAGATCATATCATCTCATGTTAATTTGAATTCATGACAATATTTTGTTCAATCAATTCCATTTTCGATTTTTCTCTGTGTGTACTTACAACTACCTCCTTTTCTCATTGTATCCCACATTTTTTTTTTTAAGCCAGTAAATTCAAAACAACTGTCTAAAGACATAAAGGGTGACACCTTGAAAAAAAAATACTGTCTTTTGATGTCCAAACAAAATGGAGAGCTTCAATCAAAACACAAAAAAAAACAACAAATAATAATCATCGTCATTACCAATACGAAATAGTTGGCAAAAATAAAACAGAATAAGTAACAAATTTTAGGGGTATGAAATCGAGAACTTATTTACCCATACTCTGGCAAATTTGTACTAATATACCCACGCACACATTCTAGATTTTTGAGGACCCAAGAAAAAAAAGTACTTTCACTTTCTTGGCTAAAAGCAAAAAAATGTTATTTTTTTACCGCACATGTGTAGATTTAGTTCTGAAGAAAAATGGGAGGGGTTTTACTTTTAAAGGCTACATTAAAAGGATCATATGTGTAAGTGATTTTTTCACATTTTTTTCAAATCATCATACGTGTGAGGGTGGTTTTAACAATTTCTTCATACATTCATATGTAAGCATGTGTAAGTTAGTGAAGGAAATGTGGGCGAATAATTATTTGATTTATACAAATTAATTTATATCGGGATAAGCCAGAAATTTTGACGATAAGGCTACTATTCATTAATAAAACGAACGATTTATGAAATTTATTTCGTAATATACATATAAACTTTATACAATACTAGCTGATTGCACCCGGCGTTGCTCGGGTTGGTCAACGATTGGACTTTGTAATTTGAATTCGATTGCTACCCCATTCTAGAAAACAATAAAATTTTTAAATACTTTAAGTATTTCTTTAAATTTTCATTTTATTAACATCATTATTAAATTCTTTAGCTCGCTTCCAAAATAGATCTTATTGTATAAACATTTGTCTTGATTTTTTTGACTGCTGGCGAGGGGCATGGCAGATTTCCATTAAAATTTCCAGATATCTTAAATTCATAATTCTGATGATTTGTTCAAAATTTCATGACTTTGCTGAATACAAAAAAAAAAAAAATCGTGGCGAAAAAATATATTCGGGTAATATGTAATTTTTTTTACACAAAAAATGTTAGTTTTATGTACTTTTGAATTCTGGCAGCAAAAAAAAATTAAATGAATAAAAAAATTCAAATAATATTCCATATTGTTGAACAAAGTAAAATATTTTTGAAAAAGTCAAACAAAATTTCATTTCAGTGTATGAAATGGTGCATACTCTAATTCATATTATAGTTAAGTATTTTTACTGTCTAGAGAATCAGTTCCGTATTTTATAGAGAAGCTTCCGAAATAGATCTTTTTGTATAAAAATTTGCCTTGATTTTTTTGATTGCAGACGACGGGCGTGGCAATTGCATAACACAGATAGCTTGTGCCAAGTTTCGTAACTTTTGGTGAAGGAACAAAAATTTGGTACTAAAAAATATTTTATGATTATATGGGCGGGGGCGTGGCAGATTTCCATGAAACTTTCGAAATTTTTTAACTCAATAACACTGATAACTTTTGCCAAGTTTCGTAATTTTTGATAAAGAAATCGAAAATCGGGTCGAAAAATAATTTTCAGATTATATGGGCGAAAGCGATGGGCGTGGTCGATTCTGATAAAATTTAAAATTTTTTTGACAGAGTTAATGGAAGAATTTGTGTCAAATGTTGAGATTCTATGAGTTCTCATTATACTCTATTCCATGAAATACTACGAAATGTATGAATAAATCCCACTGTGCGCCACACTCACTTGAAATATCAAAAATAAAATTAGCCTATTTTACCCCCAAGACCACTTGTAATATACAGTAGAAATTTAAAATAAATCGGCTGGCTACTTTAATAACAAATAAACATACAAACAAACAAACATACAGACATAGATAGATATATGGGCGGGGGCGTGGTAGATTTCCATGAAACTTTCGAAATTTTTAAACTCAACACTGATAACTTTAGCCAAGTTTCGTAATTTTTGAGAAAGAAATCGAAAATCGGGTCCAAAAATAATTTTCGGGTTATATGGGCGAAGGCGATGGGCGTGGTCGATTTTGATAAAATTTTAATTTTTTTTGACAAAGTTTATAGAAGAATTTGTGCCAAATGTTAAGACTCTATTAGTTCTCATTATACTCTTTTCCATGAAATACTACGAAATGTATGAATAAATCCCACTGTGCGCCACACCCACTTTAGATATCAAAAATAAAATAAGCCTATTTTACCCCCAAGACCACTTGTAATATATAGTGGAAGTTTCAAATTTCATCAATAACAAACAAACAAACAAACATACAGACATTATTGAATTTTATATATATAGATTTCAATATTATTTCATATTCAAGCCGTTAATTTAACATTGCAAAGTAATTTGAAAATATGTTTGAAGAACAAGTTAGAATATATTATACCCTATAAAATTGGGCTATATCTGTTTAATATTTTTGCAGGTGGAAAAAATAGGAAAAAAATTCCTTAAATGAAAATACTTTCTTAACTTAAACAAGTAAAAAAGTTGAACGGTCCATCACCACCCACCACCCTTGATCTCAGGTCTGAGGACCACTTTTAAGAAAAATCTAAAGATTTATTTAACTTTTGCAGATATATCTAAGTATAATTTATCGAGATTCAAGTTCATTTACATGTCATTTCCGACATTGGTAGCTAGGATCAATTGTAAATCGATCTTTACGAATTTCACATATAGATTTAAGGTATTGTCAAATATGGAGCCAATTCCAAAAAAATTTGGTATTCCGATTTCGGTTATTTACTTCAATTTTCTTCTACTTGGTCTTTCCATTGAATTTTTGGAAGTCTTCTTTTAAGAGTTCTCTCGGGGTCGTTTTCGAATACTTTTCCTGCTGGAGTATTTTTGTCCATTCGCACAATATGTCCTAGCAAACGCAGCCTCTGCTGTTTAATGTATTTTACTATGTCGGTGTCAGCTTATAACTCATACCTCATATCATTCGATGATTCATTGATGACGCAAACTGATCGAACGATTTTCGGTAGAATCTTCGTCACATATGATTAATGACTATAAGCGTTTCGTAGAGCACTATTTGAGTTCTTACAGTGAGAGCTTTATGTCTTAGCTGCCCGCTTATACCGAAATAGCATCTGTTGGCAAGTATGAGTCTACTTTTGATTTCGAAACTTATATCGTTCCAATGTGAACAAATTCTTTTAAAACTTCGAAGCTATAGTTCTCAACAATCCAATGGTATAATTCTTGTAGACTGTCTGCTTGTAGGAACCATCAGTTTAGTTTTTGATTCTTTGACAATTAGACTCGATTTATTAGATTCCTTCTCGATACCTGAAAAGGCGGGAGTCAATTCGGCCAATGAGCATCCCAAGATATCAATGTCATCGGCAAAGGCGAGTAGCATGTATTTCATGTTGAAAACTGTTCCAGATATATTAACTGTAGCATCATGTAGGATTTTCTCAATATTGAAGACATCACATGATAAACTATCGCCTTGTCTGAATTCCCGTTTAGTAACGATGGACTTCGATAGGTTCTTACCTATTTAACTGAAGAGGTTGTATTAGTTAATATCATCCTGTATAACCTTATTAGTTTTGTAGAGATGCCAAACTTAGACATTGCTTTAAAAAACTTCGTTCTTATCAAGCTGTCAAAAGTAGCTTTGTAGTCAAAAAAGAGGTAATAAGTGTATATTTGTTTCTCGTGGGTCTTCTCCAGGATTTGACATAGCGTGAAGATCTGGTCAGTGGTAGATTTACCCTTTCTAAAGCCACATTGTCAGGTTCCGATTTCTTCATAAAGTAGAATCTTATATTCAATTGAAAGGAGGCTTATATCGGGTGTTTTTTATTGAGGTATAGAACTTTAAGTTGGCATCACTTTTTTAACTGTCGGCCATTTTGTCAGCTGTCAAGTGATTAATATTTAGTTTGGTTTGCCATTTCATAATGAACAGGTTGACAAAAGAACAACGCTTGCAAATCGTGCAAATTTATTTCGAAAATAATGGATCAGTTCGCGAAGTTTACCACAAGCTCCGTCCATTTTATGGTCGACATAATCGTCCATCAGAGCAATTAATTCGGTTAACCATGGATCGTTTTCGCACTACGTTTACTCTATGTAATAATACGCATCCGCAGCGACGTCGAACAGTGCGCACCGAAGAAACAATTGCTGCTGTAGAGCAAAGTGTTGAAGAGGACCCGAATGAATCGATTCGGCACCGTGCACAGCAATTGGAGCTTTCCATCAACTTTATGGAAGATTTTGCGCAAAGATCTTGGCTTGCGACCTTACAAGATCCAGCTTGTGCAAGAATTAAAGCCGCGAGACCATGCAATGCGTCGTGATTTTGGTGTATGGGCCGAAAATGAGATTGATCTCGATGCTGATTTTCATCGCAAAATTTTGTTCAGTGATGAGGCTCATTTTTGGTTGAATGGCTACGTCAACAAGCAAAATTGCTGCATTTGGAGTGAAGAGAATCCACATGAGACCCTTGAGACGCCATTACATCCACAAAAACTGACTGTTTGGTGTGCTCTATGGGCTGGTGGAGTCATTGTGCCATACCGGTATAGAGCCATGATAACCGACTATTTTGTTCCCCAATTGGATGGCATGAATGTGGATGAGTTGTGGTTCCAACAAGACGGCGCTACATGCCACACAGCGCACGTCACAATTGATTTATTGAAGGAAACATTCGATGAGCGCATAATTTCGCGGAATGGACCTGTCAATTGGACACCAAGATCGTGCGATTTGACACCACTGGATTATTTTCTTTGGGGATATGTGAAGTCGCTCGTCTACGCCAACAAACCAGAAACGTTAGGGGACTTGGAAGCCAACATTCGTGGCGTTATTGCCAACATACGGCCCCATATGCTCGAAAAAGTAGTTGAAAATTGGACCTGTAGAATTGGCTTTATTCGAGCCAGCCGCGGCGGCCACATGCCCGAAATCATATTTAAACATTAGTGGCATAAAATTATCCTTCCAATAAAGCCAAATTGATGGACATTAAAACGATTTTCTTGTATTTTATTTCAATTCGAAGTTCTATACCTCTAAAAAAAACACCCATTACATACATTAACTCATCACTTCCGGTCTTAAAAAGCTCTGCTGGCAAACCATCAGCATCAGCTGTTTTGTTATTTTTCAGTCGAGTTATTGCAATTCTAACCTCATTTTGGTAAGATGGTCATCATTGATTTGTTCAGGTGTGCCATCTTAATCGGATCGTTCCATATTTTTAGTTTCTGTATCTGTCACCAGGTTTCCTTGGTCGTCCTTACAGGAGAAGATACAACTGCCAAAACCATTCGATTGGAGTTTAACTTTTTGACAAAATTTACGCACTTCATTACGACTCTTATACATCTTAATTTCCTCAAACAGACATCTCTCCATTTCTTTTATTTTCCTTTGTAAACAACATTTGTCTTCCATCCTTTTTCATCAATATCTTTCTAAAATTAGACGCGTCACTAGAGATTTTAAAGTTGCCCTGTAGACTGCATTCTTCTCAGCGGTGGCATTGCGGCACTCCTCATCAGACCAAGAGTGTTTAGGAAGGGGGTTTTGGTACCCTTATACAAAATTTTCAGCAGTTTTCATGGAGTTGACGAATGTTGCCATAGCATGCAAATGTCGTTTGAACCGGGAATATCTTCTCTAAGTAATTGAGCTGTTCGTTGCTAGTAATCGATGGCAATTTGATGAGATTGTAGCTTGGTTACCTCAAACTTTTTTCGTGCTTCTGTCTGTATATTCCGCGACACACTCAGATGTGTTCGCACTTAAGCTGCAAGAAGGTATAATCGGAGTCCATATTGGCTCCTAGAATTGTACCTACATCCAATACACTTGATGACTGCCTTCCGTCAACTATAGATACAATATGGTCTATCTGATATTTTGTTATTTGTAGGTTTCAAGGTGTCGAAACCTGGTGCTACTCACTGCCATATTGCGAGCCGCCGCCAAGGAGATCAACCTCAAACCATTGTCAGATGTTATGTTGTGGAGACTTAATTTAACTACAGTGGGCTCAAAGCAACTTTCCCGCCCAATATTTGAGTTAAAACAGCATTGTATTATTTTGACGACATAACCGGGGACAGTTATCGTGAACTTCCTCGAGTTCTTCACAAAAGACTTTTTTTTAATCTTCATATTTTTCCTCTGCGAGAGCATGAGCACAAATTAAACTCAGATAGAAGTATTTTTCTTTAATGCGTGTTGTCGCTAATCTCTCGTTAACTGGGGTAAATCTGGAGACTAGGTTTCCTATTGTTTTACCAACTATAAATCCGCCAACAAATTTATGCCTACTATCAAGGCAGCTATAGTATAGGTCGCCTTTTGGTTTCTTGGCGACTCCGAGGCTACTCCGTCTTACTTCATGGACAGCAGTCTAATCTTATTTATATTCCTCGATAACATCCATCAACTGGATCAGAGCACCTTCACTGCGTAGGCTAAGGGTTCGGATGTTCCAGGTGCTGATCTTTAAATCATGGACCTTTTTTCGTTTACCATCAATACTAGGAGCTACGTCCTCCGTCTTCCTGTTTTCTGCTTTTTGTAGTTAGTTTTTCAGAAGTGGATTACTAGCCCGACTTCCTAATACGGCACATGTTGGCCCGCTTAACAACATAGCATAGTTAACAAAGCTTCCTAGGTGATACCACCAGGAGGTCAGTGTCCACAGTTGAGATAAAGGATAGCCAAGATCAGTCTAGGCTTACCAAGTTAGGACAATCAGAACCGTTTCTTGGTATCCATGTAGGGGATGACATAACCCAAACTTCGTACCAGAAATCTAATTATACCCTTCACCACTATAGGTGGAAAGGGTATTATAAGTTTGTGCTGATAAATGTAACGCATAGAAATATTTGTCTTAGACCCAATAGGCTTAGAATCACTTTCTGATTCGATTTAGCGATGTCCGTCCGTCTGGCTGGCTGGCTGGACCACCATGTAAACCTTGTAATCAAACTACAGGTCGCAATTCTAACGATAATTTGATAAAAATTTTAAATTCGTCAAAATCGGTCCATTATTTATGGTATCTTCCATAGGTCCCACTTCCCGGAATTGATATATTGGCCACAAATATCAATATTTTTTCATGAAATTTAAAACAAATAAGCAATTTTTTCATGAAATTTAAAACAAATAAGAAATTTAAAACAAATAGCAGTACAGTAAACAAAAATCACTGTACCAAATTGAAATCGGTAAACATTTGACTATAGCTCCCATACAAACTCTTCTTTAAAAACGCACTAAATGAGACAAAAAATCACTAAAACGCTCGTAAATCTAAATGTAATGAAAATTTAGAGTTTATTTTTTGCATACATAATTTTTGTAACAACTGTAATCAATTTGCCAAATTTCGAGATAATCGGTCCACATTTGACCCTAGCTCTCAAATAACTCCAAATGACGGAAACAGCTTGAATACGAGGGCTGTCTGATATATAACCGACCTAACCATGATGCACGAGACTTTTTCAAAAAAAAAGTTTCTACTTCAAATTGTGCATATTATAATAGCTACTCGCCAAAATTTCAAAAATTTATCTTGCGCAATTATGTGTTGACAGTCGTTTTTGTGAGTCTATTTCGGTGATTTCCCCAAAATGGAAAAAATTGAATATCAAGCTGTAATTAAATTTTTATTTTTGGAAGGCAATACGCCTTCACAAATCAAAGATGAGTTGGACTCTGTGTATGGTGACTCTGCACCATCGTTTACCACCGTAAAATTTTGGGCAGCTGAATTTAAACGTGGTCGCAGGAGCTTGGAAGATGGTGAACGTCCTGGGCGTCCAAAAACTGTAACCACTAACAATAACTAAATCGCTAAAGTTCATCAATTGGTACTAGACGACCGCCGGATTAAAGTTAGGGAAATAGCTGAGATTATGAAGATGTCAAAAGAACGTGTTTGTCACATATTAAACCAAGATTTGGGCATGAGAAAGCTGTCTGCGCGTTGGGTGCCGCGTTTGCTTACGCTAGACCACAAACGTGCGCGCATGAACATTTCCAGCGCTCTGTTGGCTCAGTTTAGAGGCAATAAGACCGAGTTTTGGCGCCGATTGATAACTGTAGACGAAACTTGGATTCATCATTATACGCCCGAAACAAAAATCCAATCTAAACAGTGGATTGGAAAGGGGGAACCGGCCCCCAAAAAAGCTAAAGCTGTGTATTCGGCTGGGAAAGTGATGGCGACTGTTTTTTGGGACAGCCATGGAATTATTTTTATCGACTATCTTGAAAAAGGAAAAACTATAACAGGAGCATACTACGCATCATTATTGGACAAGCTAAAAGAAGAAATTTCGAAAAAAGAAAGAAATCTCACACCTCAACAGTCGCCATGGCGAAAATCCACGAATTGCGGTTCGAACTGCTTGACTATCCACCTTATTCACCGGATCTAGCACCAAGCGACTTTTTTTTGTTTCCTCAACTTAAAACTCCGCTCGGCGGCTAGAGATTTTCGTCAAATGAGGAGGCAATCTCTTTCGTGAACTCGTATTTTGCAGACAAAGACGCCAAGTACTATTTGGAAGGGTTGCAGAGATGGGAGCATCGCTGGGAGAAGTGTGTATAGTTACAAGGAGACTATGTAGAAAAATAAAAAAAAATTTTGAAAAAGTCGCGTGCATCATGGTTAGGTCTGTTATTTATCAGACAGCCCTCGTATATAAGTTTAAAGAAAATATTTGTATGATGGCAAAATTTAGCAAATATTTGTCTTTATACAGGAAAAATAACACATTTGACCTTAGTGGTGAAGGGTATCGTATGGTCGGGCTAGACCGACTATAGCGCTTTCTTACTTGTTTTAATTAAATTTTGTCCATACCCTAAAGGAGTTCCATATATCATATTCATCTTAGCGTCCAACACTTTCTCTATCACATGTATCTAGCTTCATTAGCAACTAAGAATGTATGTAACTCTATTCTATTTCACACATACTTAACCCCTAATTTCCTTAAGGAGAACATGTGTTAAAAATTAAATTATATACAATTTCATACAAAATAAATCTTAAATACAAAGTAACTAGAAAAGGAAGAAACATTATTATCTTTATCATTGTGGTTGATTTTTAGATCTCATCACCTGTTTCTCTTTCCGAAAGTTTTAACTATCATTTATGTGCAACTACTATTTCTGTAGCGAATGTTTAAATGTAGCTATAAATGATTGAATGAATGTACGAATGAATGAGTGACTGACTGACTAAATAAATGACTGACTGAATGGATGAATAAAGGAATAACTGAATGTTACAGGTGCCGATAATCATGTCTACTTGTAAAATGACTGTGTAATAGATTTGACGAAACGTTTCCGTTGAACGTGTCTGCAATATTCAACAAAATATTATTAAAATCGTAAACGTATTTTTTTTCCACTTTAATTTTATTTTATTGCACCGAGAATGAACATGTGATTTGAGGTAACAAGCTGTTGCACAAATGTTTCTATTTAACCCTTGAACGGAAAGCGATTGTTGCATGGAAAAACTGTGCTAACAAAAATGTGTATTTATGCCGACGGATTTCTATGGTTGCACTATAAACTATCTTGGTTTAATACTAAGACTATCTCAGTTCTATACGGTCATATAACAAAACTGTCATAGTCTTATACTTAAATTATCATAATCTCATTCTAATACTTATATTTATATAATATATATAATTCCCCGACAACATTCCAACAAGGGTACCTCTCTCAGACAATGAGCTCTCTCAGACAATGAGCTGCATCCGATTCTATTTTTTTTTTAGACTCATTGAAAGGGACCTACGTTTTAACGCCGACTCCGAACGGCAAATGCATTAGTTAGAGAAGTTTTTCATAGCCTAATACTCAATAACCAGTGGCAAGCTGAGTTATGAGGTGAACCGCCGCTATATTGAAAAATTATTTATTTTTTTTCGATTGGGTCTGACCGGGGATCGAACTTGGGACCTCTGTATGCTAGGCGGATGACTTACCTGCTATACCACGGCGGTTCTAATACTTGGGTGATGTTAAATAAAAGCAAAGATTCTAATTTGTCTTAACTTGGTTAGGCTAAACTTATCTTGTTACTCCCTTCATCTCAACTGTGGACACTGACCTCCTCGTGGTATGAAATGAAAATCTACGTTAACACCCGTTAAAGTAGCGAGTCAACAAGTGCCACGAGTTCTCCTATAAGAACGATACAAATATGGGTTAGAACGTCGGGCTAGTAATCCACTCCTGAAAAAAATTACTTACTTACTTAAATGTCTTACATTTACAACCTGTTAGGGTCAAAGGCCGAGCACATTTTAGAAATCCTTGCGCTTCGATCTTGTGCGCATATTATCCCATTACGTAGGCTAAGCTTTGAAAGATTTTCCTCTACTTGTTCTTTCCATCGAAGTTTCGGACGTCATCTTTTAACATTAGGGAGGAACGTTTTTAGTCTAAATTTATCTATTTCATTATAATTGTTTTTTTTTTTTTTGCAGGAGTGGGGAACTAGTTTGACGTCCTAATCCATATTTTTTATCGTTCTTATGAAAGAACTTGCTGCACATGTTAGCTAACTAAATACATTAAAGGGTGCTAACATAGTTACCCGGGAGGTTCAGTGTCCACAGTTGAAATGAAGGATAATTAAGATGCGTATGGGCTTACCAAGTTAAGACTACTCAGAAATATTGCTTGGTATCCAACATTCCCCTCCACAACCCAAAGAAAAAATTACTATGAAAAAACAAAAAAGAAGATTTAAACCGTCCCCCCCTCCCCCTAATGTTGACGACTATGAAAAGCGAAAAAAGAATCTTGATTTAAGGATCAGCACCTGGAACATCCGAACTCTTTACAGAGGAGGTGCTCTGATCCAGTTGATGGATATTCTCGAGAAATATAAATGCGATTTGACTGCTATCCAGGAAGTAAGATGCGATATCGATGGCATTGCCAAGACCCCAAAAGGTGACCTGTATTACAGATGCCATAGGAGTAGGCATGAATTTGATTGCGGGTTTATTGTAAGCAAAAGAATGCGAAACCTTGTCTCCAGATTCACTCTAGTTAACGAAAGATTAGCGGCAATCCGTGTCAAAACAAAATTCTTCAATCTGAGTTTAATTTGTGCTCACGATCCCACAGAGAAGATAGACGAATAATTAAAAGAAACCTTTTATGAGCAACACGTGGAAGTTTACGGTAACCCAAATATGACATTTAAATAATACTGGGAGATTTTAAAGCAAAGATTGGGCGGAAATATTGCTTTGAACCCACTGTTGGTACATTCAGCCTCCACAATATAATATCTGACGAAGATATAAGGTTGATCACATTTGCGGCGATTCGCAATATGGTTGTAAGCAGTACCACGTTTCGACACCTTGGAATCCACAAAGCAACGTAGGTGTCCCCGGTGAATATTTCTAGTTCCAACGACATCAACACTCTATGCCAACATATTGACAACTCCATGAAAACTACTGCATAATATGTATTAGGGTTCCAAAACCCTTTTCCTAAAAACTCTTCGTATGACGAGTAGTGCCGCATTGGCAGCACTGGGAAAAACTCACCCTATAGGGCAACTCTTAAATAAGTAGTTACACGTAGAACTTTTGAAAGATATCGGGAGATAAGGAGGGAAGAAGAACTCCTATTTCGAAGGAAAAAGAAAGAAATGGAGAGACTGGTGTTCGCGGAAATTGAGATGTAAAGATTCCAAAAATAGGTCATATAGACTCCCTTGTGCCAACAAAATTAAATTTTTTACTCAAATTTAAGCACGTAAGAAATGTTGAAAATTGGTGTTTGATAGAATCGTTTGACGGTTAAAATGCTCTAAGTGGTATAAAAGATAAGTTTTTAATCACATATAAACTCCAATTGCTTCAAATGGACTTACCATATTTAAATTTGATTGAAATCGTGTTAAAAAGTGTCAGATTCGGTGTACTGTTAACTTCTTTTGCTTATAGATTCCTTATTCTTTGTCGAAATTTCGTCACAGACATCTCTTTAGAAGCTTTTGACAGTATCTAGTTTTGCGTTACTAAAAATGATAAAAAAAATTGCCACAAGATGACTTTTTAAAAAAAAAACTTTAAGATAAAATACATTTTTATCATAAAATTTTAGCAAAAAATATTCGCCATACTCTTGGCTACATTGTTTCCAAACATAGTTAATCCATATTTGGTAAAAACTGATGACACCTTTTTTAGGCCTCATGCTATTTTTGGAAAACTTTGGAGGCCCATAAAATTAAAACGGTCACTCACTTGGACAAACTGAGTATAGGGGTTTACTATAATTTGACAGTAGAATAGGACCCATATAGTCACGACCTTGCACTTTTCAAAAGATGTTCATTTGTTGTGTAGTGTAATAAAGCTGCGGGTGCCGATGGTTTGCCGTCAAAGGTTTATGAGGACGGAGGTGATGAGTTGATAAGGAGTATGTTCCAGCTTATAAAAACCATATGATCAGAAGAACGTATCTATGCCAGACGTTTAGAGTCCCAACGTTATTTGTCTAGTGTACAAAAAAGGAAATAAAAGTGTACGTTCCAATTATAGAGATATAAATATATAAGATTCTATCGATCATACTGTGTGAAAGGTTAAAGCCCAAAGTTAACGAAATAAATGGAACCTGCCAATTTGACTTTAGGTCGGGTAGATCTACCAATGACCAAATCAGCACACTACATCGAATTCTGGAGAAAACCCTAGAGAAACAAATAGACGCATATCATTTCTTCGTTGACTACAAACCTGCTTTTGGCAGCCCGATACGAACGAACTTATTTGAAGCACTGCACGGTGGTAAAATACGGCCAAAAATCAATAACTTGTTTGTTTCTTCATATTTTTGACTGAAACTTACTGAGCTGACATATTTTGGTCCTTTCTTTATATTGTCTAAATTATATCTTATATTCTTAAACGAGCAATAATTGTATATATATATATATATACATATATATATATATATATATATATATATATATATATATATATATATATATATATATATATATATATATATATATATATATATATATATATATATATAGATATATATATATATATATATATATATATATAGAATGGCTATCTCGAAAACGGCTCTAACGATTTTGATAAAATTTGGACAGTGGGTATCTTTTTTGACGTATAGGTCGAAGAAGAAGGGACTTTTGGAACTTTTACCTTTAAATTAAAATTACATTTTAAACAGCTTTGAAAATAAGCGGACAGGTGTTTGGTACTTTTTTGAAACTATGTCCGATAGGGGGTAAAAAAGGGTGAAAATAGTTTTTTTGGCACCTTTTTAACCCACTCTTATATTTTAAACTAAAGAATATAGAAAGAAACTTGGTACTGCAATCAATAGATGTAAAAAAAACATGAAACACGTATTTGGTACTTTTTTGATTTTGGAGCCAAAATGGGTAAAAAAGGGATAAAATTATAACTTAACATCTCCAAAGTAATATGAATAGGAACATTATACATTATGTTAAATGCGTTTTAAAAAAATGTACCGAATTCAATTGGCACCAAAAAAGTACCAAATATACATATGGAACTTTTAGAAATTAGGGAATAAAAAGGGGGAAAAATTAGTATTATTTTAAACAAATGAATGTTTGTCTGTATGTATGTTCTTTATAGAATAGTAAACTGTGAATTTGATTGTGTTATGCTCTTTAGCGAAGATGTTGCGGATAAGCCGGCGAAGGTTTTAAAGTTGATAAGACTAATTTCCGACAGATGGTGCCACTGAAAATTACTAAAAATTAATTAAATCGTAAACTGTACATTTGATCATGCTATGATCTTTAGCAAAGTTGTAGCGCATGAGCCGACGAAGGCTTTTTAGTTGGTATGAATAATTTCCGACAGGTGGCGCTACAGAAACTTACTCAAAGTCAATTTAATCGTAATCTGTACATTTAATCATGCTACAATCTTTAGCAAAGTTGTTGCACATGAGCCGACGAAGGTTTCTTAGTTGGTATGAAGAAATTTCGACAGGTGGCGCTACTGAAATTTACTCAAAGTCAATTTAATCGTATGCTGTACATTTAATCATGCTATAATCTTCAGCAAAGTTGTTACGGATAAGCCGAAGAAGTTTTATGAATTGGAATAAGCAAAGTCCGACAGGTGGCGCCACAGAAAACTACTCAAAATGATTTAAATCGTAAACTGTGCATTTGATCAGACTATAATCTTTAGCAAAGTTGTTGCGCATGAGTCGACAGAGGTTTCTGTTGATATGAATAATTTCCAAAATTATTCAAAATGAGTTAAACTGTAAACTATGCAAACTATGTGTTGGTCGGACAAAATAAATCAAATAATTCAAAATTAACTGAATATTTCTACAATGTCTTTCCTCTAAATTTATTTTAGCACTTTATAATATAAAATATAAAAAACTTTAAAATTTTCCTCAAAATGCTTATTATAAAGCTCCGAGCAAGGCTTGGTCTACCAGGTACTGGTAATATTAAAAGTGGTTGGCCAAATAAAAGGAGACATATAAGATACATTAATAAAATGTGTTTAATAATTTTGAACAATATTCAATTATTTTCATTTATGTACATGCCTTTTGTCTACCTTATTATAAATAATTTGTTAAATTCGGATGAGTAGTTTGAGAGATATATTTAAATTTCTGAAAAAAATTGTATATTAGTCAAGAATTATTATTATATAAAAAAACATAAGAAAAGCTCAATATTTCAATAAAATGTTGAAAATTCATAAAAAAAATGATCAAGACTGTGATTGTCATGTTCTTTCTGCATTTTTTATTTGTTCACTGTAATGTGGCCACCACCTGTGTAAATGTATTGCTTACAGAATTTCCTTAAAAACATAGTATTGTTCCATTTTTCTCAATCTTATTGTAAAAATTTAACTCCAGAAAGTGTTGGCTAACAAAGAGGGCTGAAAAATTCAACGCCACGCCCAAATTTTCATTATACAGGTCATTTATACCTATTCGAATTCATTATATAATTTGTTATCCTGAACTGATTTTTTGGTGGTAACTAAAGTAAACTTTAATCGAATCATTTAATAAATAATGTTTTAGATTTTTTCAAGTATTTTATGGACCTTTTACTTACTAAATTGCACCCTGGTGTAATTAAAAATGTTTAAAATATGTAAAAAGATGAAGTTAGTAAAATGATTCTTGTAAATAGACCGGCAAGAGAATGCGGCAAAAATTCGAAGTATATACTACAAGTACCTAACAGTAGAAGATCCAATTTATGTATAACCTCTTATAGCTACTTTTTCTTAGATATGGCCTTTCAAAATTTTGATTCTTATGATTTTCACTAGTTATTTAATTATCTCAAATTCACTTCAATTTTCGAAAAAACCAAACCACAGAAATTTCTAAAAACTGCACAAAATGATTCACTAATAACAATATTTAAAAAGTGCTTAAAAATTTAGACCAAAAACTTTAGTGGAAAAATTATATCTGCTTTTATTCAAAAGTATATAAAAATCAAATTTTTAAATTGTAGGCAAAATAGTATAGACTTTGAGCTAATATAAAAACGAATCAGTTATCCGATAGTAAAAAATAAAGTTAAATTGGATACTTTAGAGTGTTGGCTATAAACTACCATCAAAATTTTATTCAAATTTTAAAATTAAGAAAAATCATTTTTGGCCGCTTTTTACCACCGTGCAATGTCTGAGTTTGTCATCCCTACGAAGCTAATAAGGTTATGCAGGATGACATTAACTAATACAACTATTACATATACAAATCATTAATTGCATTTTAGAGTCATCTGGTCAACTTTTTAGAATACCCAATATTTTATAAATTTAAATACATGAATAATTTGTTCAGTGACATTGCACTGAAGCCCATTAAGTGAAAACTTTAGGTATTTTTATTGGTTGCATTGCACGATGTCCTTACAGACATTGTGCATTTTTAGGGAATGCCGGATGTATAAAAGCGAAATCATACAATATATGTATATACGTGAATCCCTGTATGTATAAAACCAAGGTGCTATTCTTTTAAAGAACAGAAATTCATTCACAGCCATAATAAGGCGGAGCTTCTTTCAAGAAAATGTAATCAATATTTTTGCATGCACTGGAATGAAGAAGAATCACAAATTTTAGTCATAATTAAGTTTAATTTCAATAAATTTAAGATAATTTGTAAAACAACATAGAAATTATATATAAGCTAGTTCTTAAGAAATTATAATTCTTTGATAAACTTTGAGAATGACAAAAACTGAATCATTTAAAACTTAATCATATTAACTGGCATTATCGCTTGCAATAAAATTTCTTTGTTTGCCATAAAAATAAAATTTTGTCAAATAAATTCTTTAAAAGTCATTAAATTCTTACTAAATTCTGTTTAACGTTTATCATAAGTAAATAATACAATGACTCAGTTTACATTGTTTATTGTCTTTAGGTTTTTGGCTTAAATAATACTTGCACTCATACCCATACTCTCGGGGTATTAGCCAAATTCCTTTTTATGTTTTTGGTCTAAAGTTTTGCAAGTGAAAGTTTAGTTTTCTCGCGTGTCCATTTGACATTTAACTGTGTTGACATATCTGACCAGCACTCATAAGTCTTCCTTTTCCTTTTTCCCCAAATGCTATAATGTTGGATTATTTTGTCATTAACATTTTTGTCGCTTATTTGGGTTTTTTTTCTCGTTCGTTCTAAAAAGTTTTTTTAAGCTAAGAACAGAGTGATTGAAAAATGTTGATACAAAAATAAATTTCCTATAAAAATAAGAAATTTTTGCAAATTTCCAATAAAAATAGGAAATTTTTGAAAAATTTCGAATAAAAATAGGAAATTTTTGAAAAATTTCCAATAAAAATAGGAAATTTTTGAAAAACTTTCAATAAAAATAGGAAATTTTTGAAAAACTTCCAATAAAAATAAGAAATTTTTGAAAAACTTCCAATAAAAATATGAAATTTTTGAAAAATTTGCAATAGAAATAGCAAATTTTTGAAAAGTTTGCAATAAAAATAGGAAATTTTTGAAAAATTTCCAATAAAAACAGGAAATTTTTGAAAAATTTCCAATAAAAATAGCAAATTTTTGAAAAATTTCCAATAAAAATAGCAAATTTTTAAAAATTTCCAATAAAAATAGGAAATTTTTGAAAAAATTGGGAAATTTTTGAAAAATTAGGAAATTTTTGAAAAATTAGGAAATTTTTGAAAAATTTCCAATAAAATTAGGAAATTTTTGAAAAATTTCCAATAAAAATAGGAAATTTTTGAAAAATTTCCAATAAAAATAAGAAATTTTTGAAAAATTTCCAACAAAAATAGGAAATTTTTGAAAAATTTCCAATAAAAATAGGAAATTTTTGAAAAATTTCCAATAAAAATAGGAAATTTTTGAAAAATTTCCAATAAAAATAGGAAATTTTTGAAAAATTTCCAATAAAAATAGAAAATTTTTGAAAAATTTGCAATAAAAATAGGAAATTTTTCAAAAATTAGGAAATTTTTGAAAAATAAATAAAACTAGGAAATTTTTGAAAAATTTCCAATAACAATAAGAAATTTTTGAAAAATTTCCAATAAAAATAGGAAATTTTTGAAAAATTTCCAATAAAAATAAGAAATTTTTGAAAAATTTCCAATAAAAATAGAAATTTTTGAAAAATTTCCAATAAAAATAGGAAATTTTTGAAAAATTTCCAATAAAAATAGGAAATTTTGGAAAATTTTCCAATAAAAATAGGAAATTTTTGAAACATTTCCAATAAAATTAGGAAATTTTTGAAAAATTTCCTATAAAAATAGGAAAATTTTGAAAAATTTCCAATAAAAATAGGAAATTTTTGAAAATTTTCCTGCAAAATATTTCCTATAAAAACAGGAAATTTTTGAAAAATTTCCTGCAAAATATTTCCTATTTTTATAGGAAAATTTTCAAAAATTTCCTATAAAAAGAGGAAATTTTTGAAAAATTTCCTATAAAAATAGGAAATTTTTGAAAAATTTCCTATAAAAATAGGAAATTTTTGAAAAATTTCCTATAAAAATAGGAAATTTTTGAAAAATTTCCTATAAAAATAGGAAATTTTTGAAAAATTTCCTATAAAAATAGGAAATTTTTGAAAAATTTCCTATAAAAATAGGAAATTTTTGAAAAATTTCCTATAAAAATAAGAAATTTTTGAAAAATTTCCTATAAAAATAGGAAATTTTTGAAAAATTTCCTATAAAAATAGGAAATTTTTGAAAAATTTCCTATAAAAATAGGAAATTTTTGAAAAATTTCCTATAAAAATAGGAAATTTTTGAAAAATTTCCTATAAAAATAGGAAATTTTTGAAAAATTTCCTATAAAAATAGGAAATTTTTGAAAAATTTTCTATCAAAATAGGAAATTTTTGAAAAATTTTCTATAAAAATAGGATTTTTTTTTAATTTTCTATAAAAATACAAAATTTTTGAAAAATTTCCTATAAAAATACAAAATTTTTGAAAAATTTCCTATAAAAATAGGAAATTTTTGAAAAATTTCCTATAAAAATAGGAAATTTTTGAAAAATTTCCTATAAAAATAGGAAATTTTTGAAAAATTTCCTATAAAAATAGGAAATTTTTGAAAAATTTCCTATAAAAATAGGAAATTTTTGAAAAATTTCCTATAAAAATAGGAAATTTTTGAAAAATTTCCTATAAAAATAGGAAATTTTTGAAAAATTTCCTATAAAAATAGGAAATTTTTGAAAAATTTCCTATAAAAATAGGAAATTTTTGAAAAATTTCCTATTAAAATAGGAAATTTTTGAAAATTTTCTTATAAAAATACGAAATTTCCTATAAAATAAGAAACTTTTGAAAAATTTCTTAAAAAAATAAAAAATTTTTGAAAAATTTCGTATAAAAATAAGAAATTTTTGAAAAATTTCCTATAAAAGTAGGAAATTTAAAAAAAAAAAACTATAGAATTAAGAAATTCTCGAGAAGTTTTTTTAAAACTTCCTAAAAAAAATAACAAACTTTTGAAAAATTTTCTTTAAAATATCAAGTTTTTAATAATTTGCCTTTTTGTGCCCACATTTATCTGTCACCCTGTATGTTTGAGGTTCTTTTATTTTTTATTTGAGAATTTAGTTTTTATGTTTTATTTGAACCTGATATCGGGTACATATTGTTCTCATACTCATGTGTAAATTGTGAGTGTACCTTCTATTTTCAGTTAAAATTTTTCGTCGAATGAGTGGTTTTTCATGTTATTGGTTTTTTTGTCGGTTATTTATATATTTTTTTCCAACTCAGCTTTTAGCTTTTTCTTTTTTGTCATTAGATATTTGTAGATATACAGGTAATACATATCACGTGACAAAATCGTATATATTGCTTTTTTCATTCGACCTTTTATGAAATAATGGGTCGGGTATTAGATTTATCGTACTGTTGGTTACAAAGCGATGTTATGAGAAGTCATAAAGCTTAAATAGAAACATCGATCCATAAATTTTTTGCTCCTATCCAAACTTTCAAAAATCTAAATTTATATCTTAGTTATTTGGACCGCGAGTATGTAAAGGTACTTTCAATTCGCCTTTAACCAAAAACAACGCATAATCCATTGCATGCATCATTTTTTTTCCATACTTGCAGGTCTTTTACGCTTTTTGTTCAGTTAAACCAAATGCAAAGACAATGTATACGTACGTTTTTTTTCAAGAATGAGGACGATAATTAGTAATTTAATATAAATGCGGGATTATTGTAAGAGAAAGGAATTTGTAGGCAACAATTTATGCCATTAAAAAAATATTAAATGCAGAAGAAATTCTGAGAAAATGAACTGATATTGAAATACAATGAAAAATTTTTACGATTAAAATACTTAGTTTTAAAAATTATTTGAATTTTGAATTCTAAGAAATTTTTGTTCAAACATTATTACCCATTCTATTTTTAAGCGACCAATACTCAAATAAAGAATATCAGAAATATTTAATACCTGGGATGAAGATTGCGAAGAAAATTATGTTCTAAGGAAATTTTTCACAAATTTCTTTTTTTAAAGGAAAATTTTCAAAAATTTCTTATCTTTATAATAATTTTTCAAAAATTTCTTATTTTTATAGTAAATTTTTCAAAATTTTCCTATATTTATAGGAAATTTCTCAAAAATTTCTTATTTTTATAGGAAACTGTTAAAAATTTTCTTATTTTCATATGAAATTTCTCAAAAATTTCTTATTTTTAAAAGAAATTTTTCAAAATTTTTTATTTGTTTGGGAAATTTTGCAAAAATTTCTTATTTTTATAAGAAATTTTTCAAAAGTTTCTTATTTTTATAGGAAATTTTTCAAAAGTTTCTTATTTTTATGAGAATTTTTTCAAATTTTTTTTATTTTCATAGATAATCATTCAAAAATTTTTTGTTTTCATAGGAAATTTTTAAAAAATTTCCAATTTTTATAGGAAATTTTTCAAAAATTTATTTTTTTATGGGAAATTTTTCAAAAATTTCTTATTTTTATAGAAAAATTTTCAAAAATTTCTTATTTTGAGAGGAAATTTTTTAAAAAAATCTTATTTTTATAGGAAATTTTTCAAAAATATCTTAGTTTTATAGGAAACTTTTCCAAAATTTCTTATTTTTATAGAAAAATTTTCCAAAATTTCTTATTTTTATAGGAACTTTTTGAAAAATTTCTTATTTTTATAGGAAATTTTTTAAAAATTTCTTATTTTTATAGGAAATTTTTGAAAAATTTTTTATTTTTATAGAAAATTTCTCAAAAATTTCTTATTTTTATAGAAAATTTTTCAAAAATTTCTTATTTTTAAAGGAAATTTTTTAAAAAAAACTCTTATTTTTATAAAAAAGTTTCAAAAATTTCTTATTTTAATAGGAATTTAAAAAAAAACCTATTTTTAAAGACAATTTCTTTAAAAAATTCCTATTTTTATAGAAATTTTTTTAAAAATTTCCTATTTATATAGGAAATTTTAAAATTTTTTTTTTATTTTTGTAGGAAATTTTTCTAAAATTTTTTAATTTTATAGCAAATTTTTCAAAAATTTCCAAGTTTTATAGGAAATTTTTCAAAAATTTCCAAGTTTTATAGGAAATTTTTCAAAAATATCTAAATTTTATAGGAAATTTATCAAAAATTTGTTATTTTTATAGGAAATTTTTCTAAAATTTTTCATTTTTATAGGAAATTTTTCTAAAATTTTTCATTTTTTAGGAAAGTTTTCAAAAATATCTTCTAATTATAAAAAATGTTTCAAAAATGTCTTATTTTTATAAAATTTTCTTAAAAATTTCCTATTTGTATAGAAAATTTTTAAAAAATTTCCTATTTTTATAGGAAATTTTCTAAAAATTTCCTATTTTTATAGGAAATTTTCCAACAATTTCCTATTTTTATAGGAAATTTTCCAAAAAATTCCTATTTTTATAGGAAATTTTCCAACAATTTCCTATTTTTATAGGAAATTTTCCAACAATTTTCTATTTTTATATGAAATTTTCCAAAAATTTCCTATTTTTATAGGAAATTTTCCAAAAATTTACTTTTATAGGAAAATTTTCAAAAATTTCTTATTTTGATAAGAAATTTTTGAAAAATTCTTATTTTTATATGAAATTTTCAAAAACTTCTTATTTGTATAGGAATTTTTTCAGAAAATTCCAATTTTTATAGGAAATTTTTCAAAAATTTTTTTTTTTTTTTTAATGGGCAATTTTTCAAAAATTTCTTATTTTTATAGGAAAATTTTTAAAAATTTTTTAGTTTTAGATTAAGTTTTTGAAAAAAATTCTTATTTTGATAAGAAATTTTTCAAAAATATCATTATTTTTATAGGAAATTTTTCAAAACTATCTTATTTTGACACAAAAATTTTCAAAAATTTGTTATTTTTATAGAAATTTGTTCAAAAATTTTTTATTTTTATAGGAAAGGTTTTCAAACATTTTTTATTTTTATAGGAAAGTTTTCAAAAATTTCTTATTTTATAGGAAATTTTTCAAAAATTTCTTATTTTTATAGGAAATTTTGCAAAACTATCTTATTTTGACACAAAAATTTTCAAAAATTTCTTATTTTTAAAGGAAACTTTTCAAAAATTTCTTTTATTATAGGAAAATTTTCAAAAATTCTTATCTTTAAATAATTTTTTTAAAAATTTCTTATTTTTCTAGGAAATTTTTCAAAAATTTATTTTTCTTATAGGAAAGTTTTCAAAAATTTCTTATTTTTATTGGAAATTTTTAAAAAAATTTCTTATTTTTATGACATTTTCCAAAATTTCTTATTTTTATAGTAATTTTTTTTTTAAATATCTTATTTTTATAGGATTTTTTTTTTTAAATTTCTTATTTTATAGGAATTTTTTCAAAAATTTTTATAGGAATTTTTCAAAATTTTTTTAATTTTTACATGAAATTTTTCAAAAATTTCTTATTTTTATAGAAAATTTAAAAAAAATTTTTTATTTTTATAGAAATTTTCCAAAAATTTCTTATTTTTATAGGAAATTTTTAAAAAGTTTCATATTTTTATAAACCTTTCAAGTCAACAACAAAATATGTGTTTAAGTGGCAAAATTTGTTAAATATTAATAAAGAATTTCAAAAATATTTGCCCAAGATTTTTATAATCAAATATTTACTAACATTTTTAGATTCCTCTGAAAAAGGTCCTTTAATCTAACAAACACTTAAAATTAAACATTGTCAATATTTAACATTTGCTTAAACTTCCTTCCATTTGCCTTTGGCAAATGTGAAAAATATTAACATTGGACACTTTTCTTTTTCAAAGCAAATCATCTTTACAAAGTCTTTCTTTCTTTTTCGAAGCCATATCTGATTTTATTTAGCAAAAGGAACAAAAAACGAACAAGAAAAAAAAATACCGAAAAAAGTTGAGTGGTAAGTGCAATCATTCTCAAATCTACCACATATTTTAATCTTGCTAAAAGTCTTTGGAAGTCTAACGAGGCGTTCCTTTTTTGCCATCCGAGAAAAGGAAAAAAAAACAAAAAACCTTTATAATGACGTTGCATGAATTATAAATGAAATGTATGTATGAACGATGTATAATGCTTGAATTTATGTATATGAATAAATATATGATGGATGGATGTAAATAAGTACATATGTATATGTACTCCTATGAATATTTTTATTTACATAAGCACACATGCATTATATGGATGTACGTTCATTATTTAGCAATGTAATGAGCTGCAAACGAGAAAAAAAGAGTTAAAACATGAGTGTTTTTGATAAAAAAAATCTAGGCACTGAGAGAAATAGGATTTATTTTTGAGGACATTTGTAGTCAACATCCAAAATGTGATTATAGATAACGCTTTAGCTCTTATATTTCGAAAAACATCTTATTGTCTTCCCTAGTTGGTGCTTCTATGTTCCATTTAGGGGTATATTTTGAAATAATGACCGTATTACAAGCCTACAATTGATACATTGGAATAATGATTTTGTTTTGGATAACTATCTTGTTAACAACTACTAAGAACTCGTAATTGAGTTCTGCCTCCCTCATTATATAATTCTAGACTATAATTTCTATGCTTGAACAGACATAGACTAAATAAGAATTATGTTATAAAGCATGAAAATAGAAGAAGAAAGTTGTTGATTGATAACAAAAAATAGAAGAATTTTTGTTTGTTTACTGTCTGGATATTGTAAAGTTTTAGAAGAGCCTGATTTTGATCCGGCAGTATAGATTCCTTAGTGGTCGCTATACGGGTGATGTCCTAGCTTTCCTTTCTTTTTTTTTTTTTTTGAAGCCTGTATTTTATTATTGAATCTTTCTGTTAAGAAAATAACAATAAGTAATCAAATCTTAATCTAACGGAAATTATATAGAGATTGCCAGTGCAACTCTATTTGTTATTTATTCGAATTAATAGGAAATTGTTCAGTGACAATAGATAAAAAAAGGTCCTAGCTGACCAGGTCCAAGGTATCCATCCTTCTTAGACGTTGATGACCTTCAAAGTGCAAAAGCTGCCTTGCTAGGTGATTTGGGTGAACGTGCAGCTTGGAGATGTATTTGGTACAGAACCTTCTAATCTCTTCTTGGACAATGTTGTTATTTCGTATATATCAAGGGGCGCAGGTTATTAAACGTAACAACTTGGATTGTCGTCTCTGTAATTTGGCGATGTTCGAGGTAGAAGCCGTTCCCCATATCTGAATACCATAGGTCCATATTGGTTTAATTATCGTTTTATACAAAAGGACCTTGTAGTCTAACTCTAAAGCAGATTGTGTGCCAATAAGCCAGTTTAGTTCAGCGGATTTTAATTTTATCTGAGTTATCTTGCTGTCAATGTGATGAGACCATGTAAGACGACGATCCAAATGAACACCAAGATACTTAACGTGAGAACTCTCGGGGATGGTCACGTTGTTAATCTTAATTGCAGGGCAGTTATCTCTCCTTAGAGTAAACGTTACATGAACGCACTTTGTCGGATTTACTTTAATTTTCCATCTGTTCAGCCATGCTTGAAGCTCATGAATATGGGATTGTAAAAATGCAGAAGCAATTTTGGGGTCGGAATGAATACTAATGAATGCTGTATCATCTGCGAAAGTGGATGTGTATGTTTGAGCATTCGTTGGCATATCTGCTGTAAAGATAATATATAACAAGGGACCCAATATACTACCTTGTGGAACTCCAGCAGCGATTCTTCTAGGAGAAGAATATTCATCTTTTGATCGAACTCGGAAGGTTCTATTGGACAAATAACTTTTTAAGAGCTCATGTGTACTTCCTGGAAGCAGATTTACAATTTTGCTTACAAGTCCCTCGTGCCAGACCTTATCGAATGCCTGTGAAATATCGATGAACAAGGCGGAACAGTATTGTTTATTTTCCAAGGCCTTCCTGATCATTGTTGTTAATCTATGTACTTGTTCAACTGTACCATGACATTCGCGGAAACCGAATTGATGATCTGGAATAATATCCATCCAATTTATGATTGTGCTTAAAGTAGAAATAAGTAGCTTTTCAAACAATTTCGAGATAATCGAAAGTAAGCTTATAGGCCTATAAGATGAAACTTGAGTAATGTCCTTGCCTGGTTTTGGAATCATAACGATTTCTGATATCTTCCAGGACATTGGGAAATATCCCAAACAAATAATAAAATTCTTGTAGCTGAAATTGGAAGATGGATAATCATTCCTATCGCAAAAATGGTGCCGTTCTATTCATGATTTTGGCGAAAGTAAAGTTGTAGCTCTTGATTTTTCTAAGGCGTTCGATAGAGTTTGGCATGATGCACTTATATCAAAACTTATTGCTTTTGGTGTCGGTAATGACTTTTCTCGTTTTATCTCGAGTTTTCTCATAGATCGCACTATAAGAGTTGTTATAGATGGGATTTCATTAAACGAGTTCAAAATTAATCTTATATTTCTTATATTTCTAAATGACCTTCTATGTGAAACTTTAGATCCTTTATACTCTTTTGCAGATGACAGCAACATTTGTCATTGGTACACGTTCGATATAAGAAGCATGAGGAAAAACATGAATGATATATTAAATTCAGACTTAGCCATAATTTCTGAATGGCGTCGTGATAATAGGGTTGATTTTAATGCCAGAAAGACAAAGTGTTGTATGCCAACATACAAACGCACCACAGACAATGTTGTTTCATCTGTACTAAATGGGTGGTACAAATATTGCGGAATCAGAAACCCTTGGTGTTCTAGGCATGAAAATACAGTTGGATCGAACACGTTTTTTAACTGTCAAAAGAAGCATTAAAGTATTTCGGGTTTTTAAAGCGGTGCAAGATGTACTTCACTCCATCTGATGTCCTCAAGAGAGGGCTTATTGGTATTACAATTACCATTAAGGATCTAGTTCCAGCAAACCGTACATTTCGACGGAGTGCACGTATTTCAGCAAGAGCCAGTTGATCGAACAACGCACTACAGAGAATATTTCTTCTTTAGCCGTACAGACTATGGAATAAGCTCCCCGCAAAAGTCTTTCCACCAAATTATAATGTCAAAAATTCAAATTGAATATTCACAAACACTACTCCCTCAATCCTCTTTCTTACTTACTTACTTAAATGGCCTGTAACAACCTGTTTATTTCAAAGGCCGAGCATATTTTCGAATTCCAAGCACCTCTATATTGTGCGCATATTCTTCAATTTCGTATACCAAGTTTCAAAAGATTTTCTTCTACTTGGTCTTTCCATCGAAAATTTGGACGCCCTCTTCTACGCGTTCCCTCTGGATCATTATCGAAGACTTTTCTTGCCGGAGTATTTTCATCCATTCGCACAACATGTCCTAGCCAACGCAGACGCTGTTGCTTAATGCGTTTTACTATGTCTATGTCAGCGTATAACTCATACAGCTCATGGTTCATTCGATGTCGATACTCATTGTTGACGCAGACTGGTCCAAAGGTTCTTCGTAAAATTTTCCTCTCAAATACTCCAAGGATAGCTTCATCTGCCTGTGCAAGTGCCCATGATTCAGCACCATACAATAACACGGGTAGTATGAGCGTTTAATAGAGCGTGATTTTAGTTCTTACAGAGAGGACTTTATTTCTTAGCTGTTTGCTTAGTCCAAAATAGCATCCATTGGCAAGTATGATTCTACGTTTGATTTCAAAGCTTATATCGTTGTTGATGTTCACAGCGGTACCAAGGTATACAAATTCTTTTACAACCTCGAAGCTATAGTTCTCAACGGACACATGTGATCCAATTCTAGTGGTCTGTCTGCCTGTAGAAACCATCAGTTTTGTTTTTGAATTATTTACAGCTAGACCCATTTTGTTTGATTCCTTCTCGATATTGGAAAAGGCGGCAGTTACCTCGCGTAGAGTGCGTCCTATAATATCAATGTCATCGGTAAACGCGAGTAGCATATGTTTTCTATTGAAAATTGTTCCTGTTGTATTAACTGCTGCATCTCGCAAGATTTTCTCTAACGCAATATTGAAGAGGTCACAAGATAAACTGTCACCTTGCCTGAATCCCCGTTTAGTTATGAAGGACTCTGATAGGTTCTTACCTATCTTAACAGATGATGTTGTATTAGTAAGTGTCATCCTTTTTATTAGCTTCATAGGGATGCCGAACTCAGACATTGCTGCAAACACCTTCTTCCATATCGGGCTGTCAAAAGCAGCTTTGTAGTCAACAAAGAGATGATACGTATCGATTTGTTTCTCCTGGGTCTTCTCTAGGATTTGACGTAGGGTAAAGATCTGGTCAGTGGTTGATTTACCTGGTCTAAAGCCACATTGGTATGTCCCAATTATTTCATTTACTTTGGGCTTTAGCCTTTCACACAGTATGGTCGATAAAGTCTTATATGCAATTGAGAGGAGGCTTATCCCTCTATAATTTGCACATACAGTTTTATTTCCTTTTTTGTGGACTGGACAAAGGACACTGAGATTCCAATCGTCCAGCATGCGTTCTTCTGACCATATGTATTCTAGGAGCCGGGACATATACTTTATCAGCTCATCACCTCCAGCCTTAAAAAGCTCTGCTGGCAAACCATCGGCACCAGCAGCTTTATTATTTTTTAATAGCGCTATTGCAGTTCTAACCTCTTTCAGGTTGGGTGGTGGACATATAACGCCGTCATCGTTGATTTGTTCAGGCGTGTCATCTTGGTCGCTTTCATTTGCAACCAACAACTTGCAAAAGTGCTCCTTCCACAGTTTCAATACGCTTTCTGTATCTGTGACCAGATTTCCTTGGTCGTCCTTACAGGAAAGGATACAGTTGCTATAACCATCCGTCTGATGCTTAATTTTTTGGTAAAATTTACGGATTTCATTTTGTGTCCTATACAACTCAATCTCCTCAAACACACGTCTCTCCATATCTTTCTTTTTTTGCGGAATAATCGTTTTTCTTCCCTCTTTTTCTCCCGATATCTTTCTAAACATCCACGAGTAGCTGCTGACTGCAGAGTTGCCCTGTAGGCCGCATTTTTCTCAGCAGTGGCGTTGCGGCACTCCTCGTCATACCAAGAGTTTTTAGCATGAGGGCTTTGGTACCCTATTGCCGATTTTGCAGCAGACTTCATGGAGTTGGCAATATGTTGCTATAGCGTGTATATATCGTTTGAGCTAGAGTTATTCTCTCTTAGCAATTGAGTTGTCAGTTTGGTGTAATCAGTGGCAATTTGCTGAGATTTTAATTTCTTTACGTCATACTTCTTTTGCGCTTCTGCCTGTACGCTCCTCGAGACACTTAGACGTGTTCTCACCTTGGCTACAACAAGGTTGTGATCGGAGTCTATGTTAGCTCCTCGCATGGAACGCACATCTAACACACTTGATGAGTGTCTTCTATCAACTAAAATATGGTCTATTTGATTTTTCGTTAGTTGATCAGGAGACACCCATGTAGCCTTGTGTATATCGAGGTGTGGAAATCTGGTACTGCTCACGACCATATTGCGAGTAGCCGCAAAGGAGATTAATCTCATACCATTGTCAGTGGTTACGCTGTGTAGACTAAATTTACCAACAGTAGGCTCAAAACAACTTTCATGCCCTAACTTCGCCTTAAAATCACCCAGTATTATCTTAACGTCGTGATTAGGGCAGCTATCGTAAACTTCCTCAAGTTGTTCATAAAAGGCTTCCTTTACATCATCATCTTTCTCCTCTGTTGGAGCGTGAGCACTTAGCCTTGACGCGTATTGTCGCTAGCCTTTCGCTTACTGGTGTGAACCTGGAAACAAGATTTCGCAATCCTCTTTCCTATAACCTTATTTCCTAACTCCATCACAATGCATCCCCTGAGTATTGGTTCTAAATAAAAAAAAAAAAAATAACTAAGTCGTTCATGTAATCTTGTTACGGAAGTACCAATTTTTAAGAAAATTTGATGAAAGTTAAAGCTGATACTAAATTCGGTTCGTTATCTCAGGCACCTTCTATAGGTGTGGCTTGTCAGAATTTAGATTTTTTTAGTTATATCTAATTTTCGTTAAATCAAGATTCGTTATACCCAGCTTTGCACAGTGCTACTACAACAAATATATCGGGTGTTTTTTATTGAGGTATAGAACTTTAAGTTGGCATCACTTTTTTAACTGGCGGCCATTTTGTCAGCTGTCAAGTGATTAATATTTAGTTTGGTTTGCCATTTCATCATGAACAGGTTGACAAAAGAACAACGCTTGCAAATTGTGCAAATTTATTTCGAAAATAATGGTTCAGTTCGCGAAGTTTACCGCAAGCTCCGTCCATTTTATGGTCGACATAATCGTCCATCAGAGCAATTAATTCGGTTAACCATGGATCGTTTTCGCACTACGTTTACTCTATGTGATAATACGCATCCGCAGCGACGTCGAACAGTGCGCACAGAAGAAACAATTGCCGCTGTAGAGCAAAGTGTTGAAGAGGACCCGAATGAATCGATTCGCCACCGTGCACAGCAATTGGAGCTTTGTCCATCAACTTTATGGAAGATTTTGCGCAAAGATCTTGGCTTGCGACCTTACAAGATCCAGCTTGTGCAAGAATTAAAGCCGCGAGACCATGCAATGCGTCGTGATTTTGGTGTATGGGCCGAAAATGAGATTGATCTCGATGCTGATTTTCATCGCAAAATTTTGTTCAGTGATGAGGCTCATTTGTGGTTGAATGGCTACGTCAACAAGCAAAATTGCCGCATTTGGAGTGAAGAGAATCCACATGAGACCCTTGAGACGCCATTACATCCACAAAAACTGACGGTTTGGAGTGCTCTATGGGCTGGTCGAGTCATTGAGCCATACTTCTTCCGAAATAATGCTGGAGAGTCAGTTACCATAAATGGAGACCGGTATAGAGCCATTATAACCGACTATTTTGTTCCCCAATTGGATGGCATGAATGTGGATGAGTTGTGGTTCCAACAAGACGGCGCTACATGCCACACAGCGCACGTCACAATTGATTTATTGAAGGAAACATTCGATGAGCGCATAATTTCGCGGAATGGACCTGTCAATTGGCCACCAAGATCGTGCGATTTGACACCACTGGATTATTTTCTTTGGGGATATGTGAAGTCGCTTGTCTACGCCAACAAACCAGAAACGTTAGGGGACTTGGAAGCCAACATTCGTGGCGTTATTGCCAACATACGGCCCCATATGCTCGAAAAAGTAGTTGAAAATTGGACCTGTAGAATTGGCTTTATTCGAGCCAGCCGCGGCGGCCACATGCCCGAAATCATATTTAAACATTAATAGCATAAAATTATCCTTCCAATAAACTTTGTTTTACAATACCATACAAATTGGGGCTAAGATCTTGTACAAATTAAGTTTTTTCATTAACTCCTTATATTTTCGGTTCTATAGTAGATAGCACTTTTTACGAGTTAAAATTTGATCGTTTCAAGTACTAAAGGAAGTAGTATTATTTTAACAAGAAAAAAATAAAATATAACTAAAATTGAAGCTTTTATCAAAATATCACGAATTTTAATTAAAATAACAAGTTTTTTGAATAAAACAAGATTTATTATAAATATGTCAATAGAATTCAAGGTAATTTCTTTCTTATATGACGTTTACTTACAATCTGTTAAGGTCAAAGGCCGAGTATATTTTAGAAATCCATAATACAGTACGTTGCAGGGAATTGTGATCCATTTTGTTGGTTTATCACAAATTACAATGTATATTTTATAACAATTGTTATTATTTCCACAAATATTTTTAATGTAGATAGCACTATTTTTTGATTATGTGTAGATAGCACAAACACAATTTATAAAAAAAAAATGTTTTAAAATTATTTTTCTTGCTTAAAATTTATATAACATATGAGAAATAAGCCAAGGAACACGTTTCCATTAAAAACCATTTTGGTCGAAAATGTAGATAGCACTTTTTGAATATAAAGGGTCGATATATATATATATATATATATATATATATATATATATATATATATATATATATATATATATATATCTATATATATATATATATATATATATATATAATTCCCCCATTCCAATTACCACATAGGGTACTTCTCTCAGACAATGATCTGAATCCGATTCTAAGGAACTCCGGCTCCGAACTGCAAATGCATTTACATAGCCTAATATTAATTACCAGTGGCTAACTGAGTTATGAGTTGAACCGCAGCTTTTTTGAAAAAAAAAAATTCTCAACTATAAATATTGTGGTCTATCAAACTCTATATAAAGCATAGAGCTTGTGCAACAGATACATTCCAACATATTGACTTTGTTATGCAAGAATGATAGGTATTATCGATGCTATTATATTAGTTGGCATTATTATTTGTTCCTGGTGGACACAGCATCAAGAAAAAGCTTTTCTCTACGTGGTTTGGGTACTGCGGAACCGTATGTTGAACTGTTCGCTGCGCACAATCACCTTGCGCAACTGGTAAATGAACCAACACACATTTCGTGTGTTGATGAGCACCAACTAAATACTCTCGATCATTTCCTTACCTCACACCCTGAAAAGTATGAGGTTAAGTTTTTGGCACCTTTTGGAAACTCGGATCATTGCACCGTTTCCGCCTCTTTTTCGTTCTCCAGGCTTCGGGACGTTTCACAATCAGCTACGAAGCGTTTAATTTTCATTTACGAAAAGGCTCGTTGGGCTGAGCTTAACGATTTTTATAGGCAATTTAATTGGAAACTTTGTTTCCTTGACAATAATGTCAATGCCATGGCGGAAATGGTTTCTAATGTAATCTTGCTAGGAATGAATTCATTCATTCCATCAAAAAGTATTTCGGTTAAAGCCAAAATAAATTCATGGTTAAATCAGACGTGCAAACAGGCAGTCAGATCCAGAGAGAAAGCTTTCAGAAACTGGCGAAATAACCAAAGTCCAGTTAATGAATTGCTACGCAAACAGGCGAGACGTTTGTGTGCTAAAGTATTAAGACGCGAAAAAGCTCTGTACGAGCAGCGTCTTCGTACTAAAGTTCTTGATGCTCCTCGGGGCAGCAAGAGCTTTTGGTCATTCGTTAAAAGAGTTAAGAATAGTGCTAGTTTTTCAATTCCTACTCTTTTGAAGGATGACCAAGTATTTACCAACCCGGTTGATAAAGCCAACCTTCTAGCTAAATTATTTGTAAGTAATTCACGCTTGCCGGAAAGCGACTGCCAGGGCTTGAAAGGGTATCTGTAACTATGCTAACGATATTTTTTCGAGCTCGTGCAGTTAAGAGGGTTTTATCGAATCTCAACATAAACAAGTCTTCAGGGCCGGATGGTCTTCCAGCGCTGGTCTTGAAGCGGTGCTCTTCGACGCTAGCTCGTCCATTAGCAAACCTCTTCAGTACCTTATACCATGCCGGTGAAGTTCCTATGTGTTGGAAGGTTGCTAATGTAACGCCAATCCCTAAAAAGAGTGAGGCTAACAACCCTGACAATTACCGACCAATAGCGATTTGTTCAGCACTTTCCAAAGTAATGGAGAGTATGGTAAATTACCATCTGGTTAAATATTTAGAGTCTTACAACTTACTAAGCGACCGCCAGTATGGATTTCGTAGGGGGCGCTCTACGGGGGAATTACTAGCATTCCTATCAGAAAAATGGTGCCGTTCCATTCACCATTTTGGCGAAAGTAAAGTTGTGGCTCTAGATATTTCCAAGGCGTTCGATAGAGTGTGGCATGGTGCACTTTTATCAAAACTTGTTGCTTTGGTGTCGGTAATACCTTCTCTCAATTTATATCGAGCTTTCTCAGGGATCGTACTATAAGAGTTGTTGTAGATGGGGTCTCATCAAACGAGTTCAAGATCAATTCAGGGGTACCGCAAGGCTCTGTTCTTTCTCCTACTCTATTTCTTATATTCATTAACGACCTTCTATGTCAAACTTCCAATCCTATCTATTCTTTTGCAGATGATAGTAACATTTGCCATTCGTATTCATTTAATCATAGACCGGATCTTCCGCAGATTGTGAGACAAAACATGAAATCGCGATCTCGAAACCGTTTCCAAATGGGGACGTGTAAATAGAGTCGACTTTAATGCACGCAAGACCCAGTGTTGTATGCTTACGCATAAACGCACGGCAGATCATGTTACTTCATCTGTATCCATGGATGGTGTAAATATTCAGGAATCAGATGCTCTTGATGTTCTGGGCATGAGAATTCAATGTGATGTCCGTTGGACTAAGCACATCTTTCAAGTGTCGAAAGAAGCATTCAAGTGCCTTGGTTTTCTAAAACAGTGTAAGAGATACTTCACTCCAACTGATCTCCTTAAAATTTACACCACCTATATCCGACCAAAAATGGAATACAACTCTCATGTATGGGCCGGTGCTTCAAAGTTTATTTTGGAGCTTCTCGACCGCGTACAGGGGAGGGCGAAAGTGCTTATCGGTGACAGTTCTATTGACTCACTGGAGCACCGCCGCAATGTGGGTTGTATAACACTGTTCTATAGGTACTACTTTGGAATGTGTTCTAACGATATCAGGGACCTCGTTCCCGAAACCCGAAGATTCTTACGCAGCACACGTCAATCCGTTAGATCACATGCATTTGTGGTTGATTGTCCAGTGGACCGAACAACACACTATAGAGAAAATTCGTTCTTTAGTGGAACTCACTTCCCGCAGAAGTTTTTCCTGACAGTTGCAATATAGGAAAATTCAAATCTAATGTCCACAAACACTACTCCCTCTTTCCTCCTTCCCACAACCTATTTTCCTAGTTCCAACACAATGCATAGCATAAGTAGGGGTCATCCTCTGAGTGCTGGTCCCAAATAAAAAAAAAAAAAATTGTTCCATAATAAACGAAGTTACTCCTATACCTTAAGCTAAACGTCAACTATAGGGATCTTGGATACCAAGCAACGGTTCTGAGTGGCCTTAACTTGGTAATCTTGGTTAACAATGCGGACACTTACCTCCTCGTAGTATCACCGGAGACATTCTTCAACATCCTTTAATGTAGTGAGCTAACATGTGCGGCGTATAAGAACCATAAAAATTTGGGTTAGGAAGTCGGGCTAGTAACCCACTTCTGGGAAAAATAATTCCTGTAAATAGCTAAAATTAGCATAACAACGGTATCTTCTAATGTTAGAAGAGGGTGTCCGAAACTTCCATGGAAAGACCAAGCTGAGGAAAATCTTTCTAAGCTTGGCCTACGAAGTTGGGGAACAGGTTGTAAATATAGGCGATTTAAGTAAGTATGTAAGTAAGTACACGTCAGCTATACTAAGAGTCTATGCTAAGACCAACCGGACCTTATTCTTCCTTCAGTACTTAGTAGATCTTATAATTCATTTTCTTAAACCACTGATCACTTTTATTATTTTTCTCCATGTACTTCCTTTTCATCCACATTTGGGCCTTACTTTATTCGTACATGTGGAGAAGTGAGGAAACAGCAGCAAAAAAAGTGCATAAAAAATATTTGTTAAAATTAAAAATGTACACGTCTACCACATCATTTTTTAACTAAAACAAAAGAATGTCTCAAGTGGAATATGCATATTGTTGTACATTGTATTCAACAACACAACAAAAAAAAAAAACAATCTCTCTCGGCACACACACTCTGACAAACATCAAACATGCATTAATAATAAAACAATCGACAGACGAACAAACAAATGAAAATGCTGGAACAGGACTCCGAGTCCTGCAGCAGCAACTTCTCTCCACTCGTACAAACAGTCACAATTATAAACGAAAGTGAATGCACAGAAGTGAAATAAAATCAGCGAAAAGCGGAAAAATATACCAAAAACAAAAAAAGGATATGCTGGTATGAACTCAAGGAATAAAAGGATAATGCAACAAAACACAGCTCCTGCTTCTGCTGCTGCTGCTGCCGCTGGAATGAGTAATAACTACAAGCTTAGCAACAAAGCATTCAAAACAACATTTTTAATGCTAAAAAGCATAAAAATCCAATCGTGTGCATTTTTTACTCCTTTAGATTTTTATCCACTCTTGGCTCTGGCTCTAAGCAAAAAGGATTTTGTATTCTTTTTTTTCTGCTTCTTCTTTCGTTTAATAAAAGGATCTGAAAAAAGCACGAAACATATTTAAAATGTCATGCAGCAGAAGAGAAGTAGAAAAAAAAATATTGTCAAAATAGCAAAAGACCAAAAAAAAAATATGGAAACATGGAAGAGGAGAAGAGGAAGTTATGTTTGCATTCGATTTGCTTGTACAGTCCCGTAAGGTATATCACTCCAAGTTATAGACAAAAGAAATCGTATTATAAGATATAAAGCCTAGGGCTGTCTGACAGTTTTCATAGAAGTCACTATGACTTTTTAAAAGAAAGTTATTAAAAATTGCTTATTTATAGAAATTTTTCGAAAATTGACTATTTATAGAAAATTTTTCGAAAATTGACTATTTATAGAAAATTTTTCGAAAATTGACTATTTATAGAAAATTGACTATTTATAGGAAATTTTTCGAAAATTGACTATTTATAGGAAATTTTTCGAAAATTGACTATTTATAGAAAATTGACTATTTATAGGAAATTTTTCGAAAATTGACTATTTATAGGAAACTTTTCGAAAATTGACTATTTATAGGAAATTTTTCGAAAATTGACTATTTATAGAAAATTGACTATTTATAGGAAATTTTTCGAAAATTGACTATTTATAGGAAATTTTTCGAAAATTGACTATTTGTAGGAAATTTTTCGAAAATTGACTATTTATAGGAAATTTTTCGAAAATTGACTATTTATAGGATATTTTTCGAAAATTGACTATTTATAGGAAATTTTTCGAAAATTGACTATTTATAGGAAATTTTTCAAAAATTTACTATTAAACGAAATTTTTCGAAGATTGACTATTTATAGGAAATTTTTCGAAAATTGACTATTTATAGGGAATTTTTCGAAAATTGACTATTTATAGGAAATTCTTCGAAAATTGACTATTTATAGGAAATTTTTCGAAAATTGACTATTTATAGGAAATATTTCGAAAATTGACTATTTATAGAAAATTTTTCGAAAATTGACTATTTATAGGAAATTTTTCGAATATTGACTATTTATAGGAAATTTTTTTGAAAATTGACTATTTTTAGGAGTTTGCTATAGAAATGTTGTCAGTGGGAAGAGATTTCTATAGAAAACTTGTTGGTGGGAAAACATAATTTTTGGAAACATTTTGTATTCAAAGGAAATTTTTCAAAAAACTCAATTTCGAAAAATTTCGTATAAATAGTCAATACTTTAAAAATTTCCTATAAATAGTCTTTTTTCGAAAAATTTCCTATAAATAGTCAATTTTCGAAAAATTTTCTATAGATAGTAAATTTTCGAAAAATTTCCTATAAATATAGTCTATTTTTGAAAAAATTTGCCATAAATAGTCAATTTTCGAAAAATTTCCTATAAATAGTCAATTTTCGAAAATTTCCTATAAATAGTCAATTTTCGAAAAATTCCCTATAAATAGTCAATTTTCGAAAAATTTCCTATAAATAGTCAATCTTCGAAAAATTTCCTATAAATAGTCAATTTTCGAAAAATTTCCTATAAATAGTCAATTTTCGACAAATATCCTATAAATAGTCAATTTTCGAAAAATTTCCTATAAATAGTCAATTTTCGAAAAATTTCCTATAAATAGTCAATTTTCGAAAAATTTCCTATAAATATACAGGGTTGTCATGGAAACCATGTCGGTTTTGCAAATTGTCATTTTTGAAAACCAATATTGATTTCATTTGGTGTCATAAAACCATGTCAGTTTTCTTTTTTTCGAACGTAAACAAAACCAATGTTCGAATCAGCTGTTGCATACAATTTGTATGTTTATTTAAAATTTTATATTTGTCTTTTTTCAAAAAAATTTGAAAAATCTGGTTATTTTAAATAAAATACTAATAAAAATATTATTTTTTATTAATTTTTTTATGAAAAAATCATTTTCCTCTTATTTTCTTTTCTAAGGCATGTGAAAACTATGTAGATGAAGTGTTTGTTTACATCTGTTTGATACCTTTTTGTTTTTTGTTTTGTTTTTAACTTGATGCGTGTGAAAGATTTGTTTACAAGTTAATTTTTGGCAAAAAATTGATAAAAAAAAAAACATAGTAATACCAAAGTACTAATCAATCAGAAAAAAATTGTTAAAAACTGAAATAATTTGCGTTAAGAAGTAAACACAATGTCAACATCAATAGTGGCATTTTTATTATTAGAAGAAAGACGCTCCGAAAAAGTGAGGAGAAAAATTCTAAGAGATTGTAGCAATCCACTGGAGCTGCCGGAAACAATGTAAGAGGTTTTTTTAAATAGGCAAATGTTTCCTGTACTCATATATTTAACTATGTTTTACAGATTTGTTTCTAATTATCGCTTAAACAAAGAAGCATTTCGTATGGTACTTAACAACATTAAAGAACATTTGTCGCGATCTAAAATTCTTCCGATTTTACAACTTGCTGCTACGTTACGGTTTTTAGCAGAAGGGTCATATCAAAGATCAGTCGGGAACGATTTATGTATAAGCCTAGGTAGAAGTACAGTGTCAGAAATTTTGACTGATGTAATCAAGGTCATGGAGAGGTACATTTGCCGACAGTGGGTCCAATTGAAAATGAATGATAGTGAGAAACGTAGATCAAGAGACTATTTCTACAACAAACATAAAATTCCTTCAATAATTTGTTGCATCGATGGGACTCACATAAAAATTATAAAACCTAGTGTTGACGAGCATTTATACTTTAATCGAAAGGGGTACTACAGTATAAATGCCATGATAGTAAGTAGAAGTAAATTCATATTTTCTAAAAAATATAATACTTATTCAACCTCAGATTTGTGATGGTGAAATGAAAATTCGTGCGGTAGATGCAAGGTATCCCGGCTCTAGCCATGACGCATTTGTTTGGAATATAAGTAGCGCCAGACACCATTTTTTTACATTGTACGAGTCAGGTGATCGTACGTCGAAGCTTCTAGGTGATTGTGGATATGGGCTTGAACCTTTTTTGCTGACACCGTACAGAGAACCACGCTATAATTCCAAAGAATACAAATTCAACATGGCTCACACTTCAGCTCGAAATATTATTGAGAGAACTATCGGAGTTTTAAAAAGTCGATTTCGTTGCTTAATGAGCACATTATATTACAAGCCAGAAAAGGTTGTAAAAATTATAAATATCTGCTGCGCTTTGCACAACATCTGCAGACACTACAAATTGGAGTACAACGAAAACGATATCATTTTGTCATCCAATGATATAGAAGAAAACGTTGCATTGCCACTGCCAACGTCTCAACAAAGTGAAGCTCAGAGAATTAGGGACGAAATAGCTAATAATTTATAGAAAAATGAAAAAACTTTAGTTAAAATTAGGATATCGTCGGCCCACAGTGCACTTTTTTTTAAAAGTACTTTTACTTTTTTTTTCAAAAGTACAAAATATTTCTTCAAGATCAAAATAAAGCTTTATATTCTCCACAAAATTATCTATCAACTGAGATAAGACACGTTAAAATAGAGTAAATATTGTAGCTATTACAACCATTTTTGCATAGCATAAAATTACTAAAAACTTATTTTCGTGATTCAACTATTCATAATTTCATAAAAAATTATTAAAAAAATAAAAAAAATTGCAGATTGTAATTAAATACTCCTTACAAAAATGGCGTATCACGAATTTATTTTTTCTAACTGCCTTAAGGTAGAAAATTTTGTTTAAAATGATATGCAGAAACCCGTATTTAAAAATTTTAACCCGTTCAAAAGTTATTGATTTTTGATCACTAAAACCCAAAAAAGTGCACTGTGTGGCCTTTATCAAAAATAGTCTATCTGTGGATAAATTATTTTGTATATAGAATATATGTATATAGAATATAGGATATATATTTTTTTATTAATAATAAAAACTAAAACATTAAAAATTCAATCTTTTAAACGATAAAAAGGTACTCAAGTATGTTAACGTTAAAAAAATAAAGCACTTAGGTAATATATGGAACATAACCTTATCAAAATTATTCAAGAATCTTTTTTAGGTTCTTTAAGTTTCTTTTCAAAGTCAAACTTTTGTAATTCTAAGTCTAATTGACTTTTCTTCAATATATTTTTTTCATGCATCGGTTTCAAAATTGCTGAACTGATACGAACCATTTCCTTTTTCAATTCAGTTACTGCATTTGCTACCGAATCATTTCCTTTTTCAATTGCCCTGTAAATTCGTCGTAGGCTGCTTGCATTTTCCTTTTCAATTTTAATTAGTTCATCAAGCTTTCCATTTATTTCCACTTTCCTCTTGTTGTCCTCATCTAAAAATTTTTTTAGATGCTCACCAGTACTTTCGGTTCTAATCCTTTTTGGAGTACTGGTACACACAACCGGAGACAAAGGCCGCTTTGATGATGTATTTGGCATTTCTTCTTCACTTGTCATATCAGCATCCTCGTTAAGACCGATTGAAATACCAGACACACCTTCAACTGACTGAGCAATGCAACATAAACTAACTATATTTTCTTCGTTTGCTGTAAGCTGATGTTTGGTAAACGGTCCGCCACCAGTTGCCCTGGACTCCGCTTTATTTTGCGCAAGCTTCCTTTTTATTTCGCTTTTCCACTCAGTCCATTTCTATTAAAATTAAAAGAACTTGATACACACACAATGTGGCAAAAATTACCTTTACGTACCTTTTTCCATCCACTGACATCATATTGTGGTGGACCTGCACTGTTCAGAGATTCTGTCAGTTGTTGCCATAGGGAATCCACAGATGGCTTATCACGCTTTGTAAAACCTTTTGCCAAATCTGGATATTTTTCCATAAACTCTATAATTATGGTGTTTTGTGTCCTATTTTTATGCTTTCCCCTTAAAAAATAAAAAAACAAGAAATATTTTTTCCTTTTATAAAACAATTATTAAAATATACAAAAAAATATAAATTACTTACATTTTTACAAAAAGTTCCCGCTGTTAAAAAGACAAAATAAAAGCGCGCGTATTAAAACTGACAGCTGTCAGCTGGTTGGTTTATTTCCAATAAGAAAACTGATAACATTGGTTTCTGTGACACCTAAAACCGATATTAATTCCAATTCGAACATAAAAACGATAATATTGGTTTTCATGACACCAAAGCATTTTTTCTTGTCGTTTTTAAAACCAATTCTGACAAGGTTGGTTTCTATGACAACCCCGATAGTCTATTTTTGAAAAAATTTGCTATAAATAGTCAATTTTCGAAAAATTTCCTATAAATAGTCAATTTTCGAAAAATTTCCTATAAATAGTCAATTTTCGAAAATTTCCTATAAATAGTCAATTTTCGAAAAATTCCCTATAAATAGTAAATTTTCGAAAAATTTCCTATAAATAGTCAATTTTCGAAAAATTTCCTATAAATAGTCAATTTTCGAAAAATTTCCTATACATAGTCAATTTTCGAAAAATTTCCTATAAATAGTTAATTTTCGAAAAATTTCCAATAAATAGTCAATTTTCGAAAAATTGCCTACAAATAGTCAATTTTCGAAAAATTTTCTATAAATAGTCAATTTTCGAAAAATTTTCTATAAATAGTCAATTTTCGAAAAATTTCCTACAAATAGTCAATTTTGGAAAAATTTCCTATAAATAGTCAATTTTCGAAAAATTTCCTATAAATAGTCAATTTTTGAAAAATTTTTTATAAATAGTCAATTTTTGAAAAATTTCCTATAAGTAGTCAATTTTTGAAAAATTTCCTATAAATAGTCAATTTTTGAAAAATTTCCTATAAATATCAATTTTTGAAAAATTTCCTATAAATTTTCAATTTTTGAAAAATTTCCTATAAATAGTCAATTTTTGAAAAATTTCCTCTTAATGTCAATTTTTGAAAAATTTCCTCTTAATGTCAATTTTTGAAAAATTTCCTATAAATTTTCAATTTTCGAAAAGTTTCCTATACTTTCAACTTTTCTATAACTTCAAATTTTTTTTTTTGTGGTTGTTTTATAAATATCAGTAGTTATGGTTTCCAAAAGATTCCTCTAAAATTTACCTTTAACCACAAAAATAAAAAATCTCCCCCTCTAAAAAAACGTTAAGTATAAGGATGTAAAAAAATTACTCAAAAATATCCTTTTATCCTTTTGCTTTCAAGTTTGGATTTGGTGTTTGGTAAAAATTATGTCTGTTCTCCCCGATAGTCATGATTATTTTTTATGTCATTGCTCCTCGAGCAACTAAATTACAAGAAATCCTTTCGTTTGCGTGAATGGCTTTAAGGATGTTTTCCGTGTTTTGTCGCCGTACGACAAAAAAAAAACTGCATGTGAGTTCCAAGCGTTTGGGAAAAGGCGAAAAATTAAGCAAATACTTCATTTCAGGAAAAAATAAAACGAAAATAAAATGGTATGAAAACAACTAGAGGCAGGAAAAGGAAATAATTTGACCATTTGCAAATGTTCTTTAGAAAATATAAATTACGTTTTTTTTGTGCCAACGAAATGAGGACGATTTTTTGTAAGTAAACAAATTCTAATGGTATTTATGGCTTTTAAATTAAAAACTAAGACTAAGGCTTTAATATGTTGATATTAATATCTAACATTATATCAGAGATTCTATAATATAAAGATATTGCACTTCCATACATTGATTTGCCGTATGGGTGTTTTGAAAAGTCCCATAAAAAGAGAGTATACTGCTTTTACTCTAATTCGAAAACAACTAATAAAGAAAGCTAAGGCACACACAAGTGCTCATAAAATGTATGTTTGTTTGTGCGTTTATGTGTTTTTAATTGTTCTTTATCCACTTTATTTTCACTTTTGGCAGAAAAAATGTATGAATAGAGTCAATAGAGTCTTTGATGAGATATTAAAGTATTTAAAACTTATTTAGTCTTTAAAAAAAAGCTTTTAACCAATTATGATTTACCACATGCCACACAGCCTCTGCCTTTAGAAGGTAAAACCTATTTCAACATTTAATTAATTGGTCAATTATGAATTGCATGATACTTGAAGTTTTTCAAAAAAATTCCACTAAATCAACACCAGGCTTCAAAAACTTTCAAAAATACACGCAACATGTCAAAAGGTCTCCTTTAAAATAAAATTTTAAAGAAACTAAAAATATGGTATGGTATGTTTTTACTCTCTAAACTGATTAACTATCATTAATAAATGAACATTCACATAATTCTGTTCACATTCATATACGAGAGATTCAGTAGTTCAGGCTATCATTAGAGAAATATTTGAACAAAACAAAATGGGTCAAAATTGAAATGATAAAAACTAAAATTTCAAAACTTCCATCAAAGAATCTAAAATATAAAGATATTGTTATAGGAAATTTTTCGAAAATTGACTATTTATATGAAATTTTTCAAAAATTGTCTATTTATAGGAAAATTTTTCGAAAATTGACTATTTATAGGAAATTATTCGCAAATTGACTATTTATAAAAAAAATTTTCAAAAATTGACTATTTATAAAAATTTTTTCAAAAATTGTTTATTATAGGAAACTTTTCGAAAATTGACTATTTATAAGAAATTTTTCGAAAATTAACTTTTTATACTAAATTTTTCGAAAATTGACTATTTTGAAAAAATTTTTCAAAAATTGTTTAATTATAGGAAATTTTTCGAAAATTGACTATTTATAAGAAATTTTTCGAAAATTGACTATTTGTAGGAAATTTTTCGAAAATTGACTATTTATAAGAAATTTTTCGAAAATTGACTAATTATAGGAAATTTTTCGAAAATTGACTATTTTTAGGAAATTTTTCAAAAATTGACTATTTTAGGAAATTTTTCGAAAATTGACTATTTATAGGAAATTTTTCGAAAATTGACTATTTATAGGAAATTTTTCGAAAATTGACTATTTATAGGAAATTTTTCGAAAATTGACTATTTATAGGAAATTTTTCGAAAATTGACTACTAATAGGAAATTTTTCGAAAATTGACTATTTATAGGAAATTTTTCGAAAATTGACTATTTATAGGAAATTTTTCGAAAATTGACTATTTGTAGGAAATTTTTCGAAAATTGACTAATTATAGGAAATTTTTCGAAAATTGACTATTTTTAGGAAATTTTTCAAAAATTTACTATTTTAGGAAATTTTTCAAAAATTGTTATTTATAGGAAATTTTTCGAAAATTGACTATTTATAGGAAATTATTCGAAAATTGACTATTTATAAAAAAATTTTCAAAAATTGACTATTTATAAAAAATTTTTCAAAAATTGTTTATTTATAGGAAACTTTTCGAAAATTGACTATTTATAAGAAATTTTTCGAAAATTGACTATTTATAGGAAATTATTCGAAAATTGTCTATTTATAAAAAAATTTTCAAAAATTGACTATATATAAAAAATTTTTCAAAAATTGTTTATTTATAGGAAACTTTTCGAAAATTGACTATTTATAAGAAATTTTTCGAAAATTAACTTTTTATACTAAATTTTTCGAAAATTGACTATTTTAAAAAAATTTTTCAAAAATTGTTTATGTATAGGAAATTTTTCGAAAATTGACTATTTACAAGATATTTTTCGAAAATTGACTATTTGTAGGAAATTTTTCGAAAATTGACTATTTATAGAAAATTGTTCGAAAATTGACTATTAATAGGAATTTTTTCGAAAATTGACTATTTATAGGAAACTTTTCGAAAATTGACTATTAATAGGAAATTTTTCGTAAATTGACTATTTATAAGAAATTTTTGAAAATTTACTATTTATAGGAAATTTTTCGAAAATTGACTGTTTATAGGAAATTTTTCGAAAATTGACTATTTATTGGAAATTTTTCGAAAATTGACTATTTATTGGAAAATTTTCAAAAATTGACTATTTGCAGGATATTTTTCGAAAATTGACTATTTATGGGAAATTTTTCGAAAATTGACTATTTATAGGAAATTTTTCGAAAATTTACTATTTATAGGAAATTTTTTGAAAATTGACTAGTTATATAAAATTTTTCGAAAATTGACTATTTATAGGCAATTTTTCGAAAACTGACTATTTATAGGAAACTTTTCAAAAATTGTTTATTTATAGGAAATTTTTCGAAAATTGACTATTTATAAGAAATTTTTCGAAAATTGACTATTTATAAGAAATTTTTCGAAAATTGACTATTTATAGGAAATTTTTCGAAAATTGACTATTTATAGGAAATTTTTCGAAAATTGACTATTTATAGGAAATTTTTCGAAAATTGACTATTTATAGGAAATTATTCGAAAATTGACTATTTATAGGAAATTTTTCGAAAACTGACTATTTATAGAAAATTTTTCAAAAATTTTTTATTTATAGGAAATTTTTCGAAAAATGACTATTTATAGGAAATTTTTCTAAAATTGACTATTTATAGGAAATTTTTCGAAAATTGACTATTTATAGGAAATTTTTCGAAAATTGACTATTTATAGGAAATTTTTTGAAAATTGACTATTTATAGGAAATTTTTCGAAAATTGACTATTTATAGAAAACTCTTCCCACTTACTCTATAGAAACTCTTCCCACTGTCAACTTTTCTATAGAAAACTCTTCCCACTATCAACTTTTCTATAGAAAACTCTTACGACTCTACTTTTCTAAAGAAAACTCCACTTCCTGTCAACTTTTCTATAGAAAACTCTTTCCACTATCAACTTTTCTATAGAAAATTCTTCCCGCTGTCAACTTTTCTATAGAAAACTCTTCCCACTGTTAACTTTTCTGTAGAAAACTCTTCCCACTGTCAACTTTTCTATAGAAAACTCTTCCCACCGTCAACTTTTCTATAGAAGACTCTTCCCACTGTCAACTTTTCTATAGAAAACTCTTCCACTGTCAACTTTTCTATAGAAAGCTCTTCCCAATGCCAAATTTTCTATAGAAAACTCTTCCCACTGTCAACTTTTCTATAGAAAACTCTTCCCACTTTTAACTTTTTTATAGAAAACTGTTCGCACTGTCAACTTTTCTATAGAAAACTCCTCCCACTGTCAACTTTTCTTTAGAAAACTCTTCCCACTTTTAACTTTTGTATAGAAAACTCTTCCCACTGTCAACTTTTCTATAGAAAAATCTTCCCAATGCCAACTTTTCTATAGAAAACTCTTCCCACTTTTAACTTTCCACTGTCAAATTTTCTATAGAAAACTCTTTCTACTGTCAACATTTCTATAGAAAACTCGTCCAACTGTCAACTTTTTTATAGAAAACTGACAGACATTCTCAAACGCTCAAACGTCTTAGAATTTCATGAGGATTCAGAATATACATAAATTTTGGTTTTTGACCCAACATTTGGGAAATTGCAAACAAAATGACAATATCAATATACCCTCCATTCCCTTTGATGGTGGGTATAAAAATGTATGGAGTGCAATATCTTTATAAATATTATATTTTTATCTTCACCTTCAGATTTTTTTTTATAAATTTCATGTATGTATTTAAAAATCTCGGAAGTATATTTTCATCTAAGACATTTAAGCTTAAAAATATCATGAATTGTTTGTCTTGTCTGGCATTCACCAGACGGACTTGAGCATATTTTACTGCCACATAAAACATAAAGATTAAGGCTAAAAAAGAAGAATAACTGAAATATATTTATAAAGATTATGATTCAATTACATTTTTCCTCAAAATTAAAGTTCAACAAAATAAAATTGAAAATGTAAGGAAATCTTGGAAAAAACAACATTCAAGAAGATATTTTGGTGTTTGCCAGCCTTAAACCAAACCTTATTTTCAAAGATGACCTTTAATGGAAACGAAAATGAAATCACACAAAATAAAAAAAAAATAAAAACTATAACTTGAATCCACCCACCTTTCTACACCTCTTAGTTATAAATTGGCTCTCGATATAACCAAGAAAAACTTAAAGCTACTCTTTTTTATTGACTTTATATTTGTGTGATAAAGCCAATAAAATATTAACAATGAGATCATCACTTTAGTCATCTGCAGCAGCTTTCAGCATAAACGTAGGCCAGACCAAAATGCTTCATAAAGACTGGAGCAGTTTATGCCTTTGAGTTGGGAATTGCCTAAAAAAAAAGAGTTGTGGCTTTTATATTAACATCGTGATCACGAGCTGCAAACGCGTCTTGCTCAAATAAATTTCGTTAGCCAAACACTCAACAGCTGAAGCTGGAAAATTTAAAACTTAAATTGCAAAATCTAATAAAATTTAATTGGAAACTTCATTAAAAAAATATGCTATACTGGGGTGCAAAATTTCACACTGATGGTGTTCAAATTTTTTTTTTGTTTATAATTTCTTGGATTGCTTATTTATTTCAATAGTTGTTTGCTTTTTTAAGATTTCCTTGGAAAAATTTTGTCATGCTGCAGGCTTAGGGTTGATATCATAATGATCTCCAGCGACCTCCTCTAGTAGCCAGTGGTGATAGATCTTTAATTAAATGTACGGGATATTTTTTAGTGTAAATATGTTAAAGTATAAGTTTCACTTGGGTACACTTCGTTTAATAATTGATTAATAAAGAACTAATGAAAATCGGTAAATATATTACCGAGATATTGTCAATAAAGCACGAATAATTTAATGCAAAAATATTATTATGCAAGAAAAATTATTTTCTCAGAATCATTGTTAAAATGGTTGTTGTCTTGGATCAACCTTTTTTTTACGCAAATTTTATTATGGAATATTATAATATTTACATTAAATTTTACCAAATATATTTAAAATATCTTAAGCGTAATGACAGAATATTTTTCAACTTAAATATTTCAAAGTATTATATATATATATTATATATTTTAACATGACAGATCTATAGAATCTTTTCTTCGATAGTCTCTTAAACTAACTAATTAAAATCGGTAAATAAGTTACCGAGATATGGACAATTAGACACAAACACATTGATTTACAAATTTTTATAAGAGAAGAAAAACAAGTTTCTCAAACTATAGTTAGAATGGTTGTTGTCTTGGGTCAAAATTTTGTCAATTTATTGCTTCTATCTTTGCAACTTTACAACAAATTGAATACAAAGTTTCCAGTTTATAGATGGTCTTTCAGAGTATATTTAAATAAAATGGTTAAAAAATTTCATATATTTATAGAAAATTTTTCACTAGTTTCTAATTTTTATAGAAAAATTTTCAAAAACTTCTTATTTTTATAAGAAATATTTAAAACATTTATTATTTTTATAAGTAATTATTCAAAAATTTCTACTTTTTTTATAAGAAATTTTTCAAAAATTCCTTTTTTTTATAGGAACTTTTTAAAAAATTTCTTATTTTTATAAAATTTATTTTTTTTTTAATTTCTTTATATAGGAAATTTTTTTTATAAGAAAATTTTCAAAAATTTCTTATTTTTATAGGAAATTTTTCAAAAATTTCTTACTTTCATAAGAAATTTTTGAAAAAAATTCTTCTATGAATTATTTTTATAAGAAATTTTTCAAAAATTTCTTATTTTTATAAGAAATTTTTCAAAAAAAATTTTCTTAAAGAAATTTTTCAAAAATTTCTTATTTTTTTAACAAAATTTTTAAAAATTTCTTGTTTTTGTAAGAAATTTTTCACAAATTTCTTGTTTTTATAGGAAATTTTTAATTTATATAAGAAATTTTTCAAAAATTTCTTTTTTTTATAGGAACTTTTTAAAAAATTTCTCATTTTTATAATTTTTTTTTTTTTTTTAAATTTCTTTATATAGGAAATTTTTTTATAAGAAGTTTTTCAAAAATTTCTTATTTTTATAGGAAATTTTTCAAAAATTTCTTATTTTTATAGGAAATTTTTCAAAAATTTCTTACTTTCATAAGAATTTTTTTAAAAATTTATTATTCTTCTATGAAATATTTTTATAAGAAATTTATCAAAAATTTTTTTTTTTTAATTTTTCAAAAATTTCTTTTTTTTTTAAGAAAATTTTCAGAAATTTCTTGTCTTTGTAAGAAATTTTTCAAAAATTTCTTATTTTTATAAGAAATTTTTCAAAAATTTCTTATTTTTATAAGAAATTTTTCAAAAATTTTTTTAAAAGAAATTTTTCAAAAATTTCTTATTTTTTTAAGAAAATTTTCAAAAATTTCTTGTTTTTGTAAGAAATTTTTCACAAATTTCTTGTTTTTATAGGAAATTTTTCAAAAATTTTTAATTTTTATAAGAAATTTTTCAAAAATTTCTTTTTTTTATAGGAACTTTTTAAAAAATTTCTTATTTTTATAAATTTTTTTTTTAATTTCTTATTTTTATAAATTTTTTTTTTAAATTTCTTTATATAGGAAATTTTTTTATAAGAAGTTTTTCAAAAATTTCTTATTTTTATAGGAAATTTTTCAAAAATTTCTTACTTTCATAAAAAATTTTTTAAAAATTTCTTATTCTTCTATGAAATATTTTTATAAGAAATTTTTCAAAAATTTTTTTTTTTTAATTTTTCAAAAATTTCTTCTTTTTTTTAAAAAAAGTTTCAAAAATTTCTTTTTTAATTTAAGAAATTTTTTTAAATTTTTTATTTTTATAAAAATATCTTATTTATATCGAAAATTTTAAAAAAATATCTTATTTTTATAAGAAATTTCTCAAATATTTCTTTCTTTTATAGGAATTATTTAAAAAATTTCTTATTTTTATTAGAAATTTTTCATTTTTTTTTATTTTTAAAGGAACTTTTTCAAAAATTTCTTATTTTTATAGAATTTTTTTTTAATTTCTTTATATAGGAAATTTCTTACTTTCATAAGAAATTTTTCAAAAATTTCTTATTCTTCTCAGAAATTTTTCAAAAATTTCTTATTTTACTATATAATATTTTATAAAAAATTTTTCAAAATTTCTTATTTTTATTACAAGTTTTCTTATAAAAATAAAGAAAATAAGAAAATTTTCAAAAATTTCATATTTTTATAAGAATTTTTTCAAAAACTTCTTTTTTTATAAGAAGTATTTCAAAAATTGGTTTTCCTAATTTTGCAAAAATTTGTTATTTTTACAGAAAAATTTTCAAAAGTTTCCTTTTTTTTATAAGAAATTTTTAAGCAATTTTCTATTTTTACAGGAAATTTTTCAAAAATTTTCTATTTTTATAGGAAATTTTTCAAAAATTTTCTTATTTTTATAAGAAATTTTTCAAAAATTTAATATTTTTATAAGAAATTTTTCAAAAATTTTTCTATTGTTAAAGAAAACTTTTCAAAGACTTCTTATTTTTGTGGGAAACTTTTCAAATATTTGATATTTTTAAATAAAACTTTTTAAAAATTTCTTATTCTTATAAGAAATTTCTCAAAAATTTCTTATTTCTATAGAAAAAAATTTTTTTTTCAAAAAATGTTTGCCTTTATAAAAATTTTTTAAAAAAATCTTAATTTTAAAAAAATTTTCTTTGTTTTTAAAAGAAATTTTTTAAAAAATATCAAATTTTTATAAACAAATTTTCAAAAATTTCTTATTATTATTAGAAATTTTTTAGTAAATTTTTCAAAAATTTCCTATTTTTATTGGAAATTTTTTAAAAATTTTCTTATTTTTATAAGAAATTTTTCAAAAATTTGCTTTTTTATAGGAAATTTTTCAAAAATTTTATATTTTTATAGAAAATTTTTCAAAAATTTTCTATTTTTATAGAAAATTTTTCAAAAATTTTCTTATTTTTATAAGAAATTTTTCAAATATTTCTTATTTTTATATAAAACTTTTCAAAAATTTCTTATTCTTATAAGAAATTTTTTTTCTCTTAAAGAAATTTTTCAAAAATTTCTTATTTATCAGAAAAAATTTTAAAAATTTCTTATTTTTATAGCAAGTTTTTCAAAAAATGTCTGCCTTTTTCAAAAAATTTTAATTTCAAAAGAAATTTTCTTTGTTTTTAAAAGACATTTTTTAAAAAATGTCTAATTTTTATAAAAAATGTTTCAAAAATTTCTTATTATTATTAGAAATTTTTTAGAAAATTTTTCAAAAATTTCTTTTTTTTTAGAAGAAATTTTGCAAGAATTTTTTAATTATATAGGAAATTTCTCAAAAATTTCTTAATTTTATAGGAAATTCTTTAAAAAAAATTTAGTTTTAAAGAAAATATAAACTTTTTAAAATTTCTTTTTTATGAATAATTTTTCAAAAATTTCTTATTTTTATAGGAATTTTTTTTTGGAAATTTTTTAAAATTTTCTTATTTTTACAAGAAATTTAAAAAAATTTTCTTATAACTATAGGAAACATTCCAAATTTTTTTAAAGCAAAATTTTCAAAAAATCTTATTTTTATAAAATTTAAAATTTTTTTAGGAAATTTTTCAAAAAATTCTTAATTTTATTGAAATTTTTTTAAAAATTTCTTATTTTTAAAGGAATTTTTTCAAAAATGTCTTATTTTCGTAGGAAATTTTTCAAAAATTTCTTAGTTTTATTGGAAATTTTTCAAAATTTTCTTAGTTTTAAAGAAACATTTTCAAAAGTTTCTTATTATTATAGCAATTTTTCAAAAATTACTTATTTTCATAGGAAATTTTCAAAAATTTCTTATTTTTAATAAGAAATATTTAAAAAATTTCTTCTTTTATAGGAAAAATTTCAAAAATTTATTGTTTTTAAAGAAATTTTTTTTAAATATCATATTTTGATAAAAAAAAAATGTTAAAAAATTTGTTATTTTTATAGGAAATTTAAAAAAAAAATCTTATTTTTATAAGAAATTTTTCAAAAATTTCTTGTTTTCATAGAAAATGTTTCAAAAATTTCTGACTTTTATAACAAATTTTTAAAAAATTTCTTATTTTTATAAAAAAATTTTCAAAAGTTTCTTAACTTGATAAACATTTTTTAAAAATTTCTTATTTTTATAGATTTTTTTTTTCAAAATTTTAATTTTAAAGAAAATTTTTCAAAATTTATTTCATTAAATTTTTTTATTTGCATAGAAAATTTTTTCAAAATTTTTAATTTAAAGAAAATTTTTCAAAATTTATTTTTTTTTTAAATTTCTTATTTTTATAGAAAATTTTTTAAAATATCTTACTTTTATTGAAAAGTTTTTAAAAATGTCTCAGTTTTATATGATATTTTCAACATTTCCTTAATTTTATAGGAAATTTTTTAAAAATTTCGTATTTTTATAGGAAAATTTTGAATAATGTATTAGTTTTATAGAAAATTTAAAAAAAAAAATTCTTTTTATAAGAAATTTTTTAAAAATTTTGTTATTTTTATTGAATTTTTTTAAATGTTTTTTTGTTTATAGGAAAATTTTCAAAATTGTTTTATTTTTATATGTCATGGAATTTTTATTTATTAACTAAACTTATCTCCTGCTAATTCAAAACACAGTAGTTACACCTTTTGAACTTAAAACATATTTTATCAAAAAACAAAACATTAGACACCATCACATAGGAAATTTACTGCATTTTCTATTACCAAATTCTAGGTTGGACCCATGCAATAAAAATAAAATTTCAAAACTAACTAAAAAATTGTCTATATCTTCGCCGCAAATTACGTGTTGAACTAATTTTTCAACAAACAAAACGATACGAACATTAAATTAAATGAAACATTTTGTTCCAAATAAAACCTATAACCAAAAACCAATAACAATAATAAATAATCTTTATCAATCAAAATTTATAGCGGCAAACTTTAAAAATATAAATAAAAATTATTGACTGCCAAACCCTTTTTTTCTTTTGGTTCGGAATTAAAGTTTTGTTTTATTTATTTCTTTTCATTTCTAATACAACAAAATAAATTTCCTGTGAAACGTGATCGAAACCGAAAAGTACAAGTATTATTAATGTCCGTCTGTCTGTCTGTATGTCTATCTATCGATTTGTCCATTTAGTTAAGTTTGTCTACATTAGCCCATTAAGCTCTAGGGTTTAGCCCAGAAGCAATTCAATATCGAAAAAATAAAGAACTGCAATAATTCTGATATTTTTGCAATAAAATAAAATAATTTACTAAAGTCAGATACAAAATGAGTGACTGACGAAATGATGAAATCTGCTAAATAACACAAAATACGCTCAGAAAAAATAGAAATTTTAGAAAAAAATTTTTTTACTTTTATAGGAAATTTTTCAAAAATTTCTTATTTTTATAGGAAATTTTTCAAAAATTTCTTATTTTTATAGGCAATTTTTCAAAAAATTTCCTTTTTTAAAGGAAATTTTTCAAAAATTTCCTATTTTTATAGGAAATTTTTCAAAAATTTCTAATTTTTATAGGAAATTTTTCAAAAATTTCTAATTTTTATAGGAATATTTTCAAAAATTTCTTATTTTTATAGAAAATTTTTCAAAAATTTCTTATTTGTATAGGAAATTTTTCAAAAATCTCTAACTTTTATAGGAAATTTTTCAAAAATTTCTTATTTTTATAAAAAACATTTCAAAAATTGTTTATTCTTAAAGGAAAACTTTCAAAAATTTCTCATTATTATAGGAAATTTTTCAAAAATTTCTTATTTTTAAAGGAAGTTTTTCAAAAATTTCTTAATTTTATACGAAATTTTTTATAGGAAAATTTTTAAAAATTTCTTTCTTTATAGGAAATTTTTCAAAAATTTCTTATTTTTATAGGAAATTTTTCAAAAATTTCTTATTTTTATAGGAAATTTTTCAAAATTTTTTTATTGTTATAGGAAATTTTTCAAAAATTTTTTATTTTTATAAAACACTTTTCAAAAATTTCTTTTTTTTTATAGGATATTTTTCAAAAATTTCTTATTTTTATAGAAAATTTTTTAAAAATTTCTTATTTTTATAGGAAATTTTTCAAAAATTTCTTATTTTTATTGGAAATTTTTCAAAAATTTCTTATTTTTATAGGAAATTTTTCAAAAATTTCTTATTTTTATAGTAAATTTTTCAAAAATTTCTTATTTTTATAGGAAATTTTTCAAAAATTTCTTATTTTTATAGAAATTTTTCAAAAATTTCTTATTTTTATAGAAATTTTTCAAAAATTTCTTATTTTTATAGGAAATTTTTCAAAAATTTCTTAATTTTATAGGAAATTTTTTATAAATTTGTTATTTTTATAGAAAATTTTTCAAAAATTTCTTATTTTTATAGGAAATTTTTCACAAATTTCTTATTTTTATAGGAATTTTTATAAAAATTTCTTATTTTTATATCAAATTTTTCAAAAATGTCTTATTTTTATAGGAAATTTTTCAAAAATTTCTTATTTTTATTGGAAATTTTTTAAAAATTTCTTATTTTTATAGGAAATTTTTCAAAAATTTCTTATTTTTATAGGAAATTTTTCAAAAATTTCTTATTTTTATAGGCAATTTTTCAAAAAATTTCCTTTTTTAAAGGAAATTTTTCAAAAATTTCCTATTTTTATAGGAAATTTTTCAAAAATTTCTAATTTTTATAGGAATATTTTCAAAAATTTCTTATTTTTATAGAAAATTTTTCAAAAATTTCTTATTTGTATAGGAAATTTTTCAAAAATCTCTAACTTTTATAGGAAATTTTTTAAAAATTTCTTAAATTTATAAAAAACATTTCAAAAATTGTTTATTTTTAAAGGAAAACTTTCAAAAATTTCTTATTATTATAGGAAATTTTTCAAAAACTTCTTATTTCTATAGGAAGTTTTTCAAAAATTTCTTAATTTTATACGAAATTTTTTATAGGAAAATTTTTAAAAATTTCTTTCTTTATAGGAAATTTTTCAAAAATTTCTTATTTTTATAGGAAGTTTTTCAAAAATTTCCTATTTTTATAGGAAATTTTTCAACATTTTTTTATTGTTATAGGAAATTTTTTATTTTTATAAAACACTTTTCAAAAATTTCTTTTTTTTTTATAGGATATTTTTCAAAAATTTCTTATTTTTATAGGAAATTTTTTAAAAAATTTTTATTTTTATAGGAAATTTTTCAAAAATTTCTTATTTTTATTGGAAATTTTTCAAAAATTTCTTATTTTTATAGGAAATTTTTCAAAAATTTCTTATTTTTATAGGAAATTTTTCAAAAATTTCTTATTTTTATAGGAAATTTTTCAAAAATTTCTTATTTTTATAGAAATTTTTCAAAAATTTCTTATTTTTATAGGAAATTTTTCAAAAATTTCTTAATTTTATAGGAAATTTTTTATAAATTTCTTATTTTTATAGAAAATTTTTCAAAAATTTCTTATTTTTATAGGAAATTTTTCACAAATTTCTTATTTTTATAGGAATTTTTATAAAATTTTTTTATTTTTATATCAAATTTTTTACATTTGTTTTATTTTTATAGGAAATTTTTCAAAAATTTCTTATTTTTATAAGAAATTTTTCAAAAATTTCTTATTTTTATAGGAAATTTTTCAAAAATGTCTTATTTTTATAGGAAATTTTTCAAAAATTTTTTATTTTTATAGGAAATTTTTCAAAAATTTCTTATTTTTATAAGAAATTTTTCAAAAATTTCTCATTTTTATAAGAAATTTTTCAAAAATTTCTTATTTGTATACAAAACTTTTCAAAAATTTACAGCTTTTTATAGGAATTTTTTCAGAAATTTCTTATTTTTATAGGAAAATTTTCAATTTTTTTTATTTTTATAGAACATTTTTCAAAAATTTCTTCTTTTAACAGAAATTTTGGAATTTCTTATTTTTATAGGAATTTTTTCAAAAATTTCTTGTATTTATAGGAAATTTTTCATAATTTTTTTTTTAGGATTTATTCAAAAGTTTCTTATTTTCTAGGGAATTATTCAAAAAATGTCTTATTTTCTAGAAAATTATTTAAAAATTTCTTATTTTTATAGGAAACTTATTTCTTTAGGTGTATTAAAATTTTTTGCGATTTTTTAGCTTAGCCAAAGTGTCATTGCTAATGGAAGGTTTCATTCCAATTAAATTTATCTTGAAGGGGTATATTTTTTAATTTTATTAAAATTGCTTTAATTTATTTTCTAGATTTATTGTCTTTTTTTAATTTTTAGTTGTAACAATTTGTACAAATTAAGTTTTTTTTATGAACGGCAATCGATCTTAATAATTGTGTTTAAAAGAATGTTTTAGGGGATTATCTGCAGCTAAATTTAAGGTGACCAGCTTTTGAAGAATATGTTAAAAATGAAGTTGAAAACGAATAGTTTTTAATGGAAAATGAGTCTTTATTTGACAATATTTATAAAAGGAGAAGTTTTTTGGTATGAAACGATATTTGGTTGATCACATTTAGAATTGCAATTTAATTAAAAATTGTATTTGATTAAAAATTACGTCAATACTACGTAAGAGTTTCTTCAATACAACGCCTTTGTCTATTTCCTTTGATTTCACTGTTTTTCCCGTATTTTTCAAGTTAAATTTAAATTTCTTTGTTTCTTCATTATATATAAAATTTCCTTATTTTTAGATATCCCATAACTTATTTTTAAAAACATAAAATAAAATTAAAGTATTTCTTTTTCTTATTGATTAATTCCGTTGTCGTGCTTAAAGGTTATTTGTTATGATTCGTGATGAAGTGAAAAATGATTAAATGTCCCCAACATATTCTCGTAGGTTTTCGGCGACATTGTTGCAAAATCAACAACCAGGTTCCGTCTGTCTCCCTTGTAAAGGCAGCCCAAAACAAAAAATGGATTCTGGTACAAAAGAAATAAAAAAGTGTTGAAAACTTTAAAGTCACTAAAAAGTGAGGCAGTTACAGACGTTTGGGATCATAAAGTGTCTTGTTAATAAATTTGTCTCAAACTCTCAGGCAGCCAAAGTTATAAATACAATAAATTTGAAGTTAATGTCTGTCTCATGATTGACCTTTTTTCCGCTTCAAGCTCTCCATCATTTTATGCTGTTTGGAAGAATTTTCGAAAGTACAGGTTTTAAGTCATAAATATTAAATTGTGCTTAGATCTATAGATATAAGTTTTATCTAATGTTTAAATCATGTTCTTAAGATATTTCTTAAAAAGAAACATTAGAAGAATGAAAAAATATATTAAGCAATTAATGTTTAGAGAATAGAATGGAAAGGTATTTTTCTTTTATTAACTTTTGAACAATTTTCAATCAAAATTGTTACTAATATGGTTGTACCTTGCACAATGGGGTTGAATAAACATTTTTTTAAGCAAAATCTTCATAAAAAAAATAGGAAATTTTTCAAAAATTTATTTCTTATAGGAAATTTTTCAAAAATTTACTTTTTATAGGAAATTTTTCAAGAATTTACTTTTTACAGGAAATTTTTAAAGAATTTACTTTCTATAGGAAATTTTTCAAAAATTTACTTTTTATAGGAAATTTTTAAAAAATTCACTTTTTATAGGAAATTTTTTCAAAAATTTACATTTTATAGGAAATTTTTCAAAAATTTACTTTTTAAAGGAAATTTTTCAAAAATTTACTTTTTAAAGAAAATTTTTCAAAAAATTACTTTTTATAGGAAATTTTTCAAAAATTTACTTTTTATAGGAAATTTTTCAAAAATTTACTTTTTATAGGAAATTTTTTACAAAATTTACTTTTTATAGGAAATTTTTGAAAAATTACTTTTTAAAAGAAATTTTTTAAAAATTTACTTCCTAAAAGAAATTTTTCAAAAATTTACTTCTTAAAAGAAATTTTTCAAAAATTTACTTCTTAAAAAAAATGTTTCAAAAATTTTCTTTTTAAAGAAAATTTTTCAAAAATTTACTTTTTATAGGAAATTTATTAAAAACTTACTTTTTAAAGCAAAATTTTTCACAAATTTACTTTTTAAAGGAAATTTTTCAAAAATTTACTTTTAAAAGGAAATTTTTCAAAAATTTACTTTTTAAAGGAAGTTCTTCAAAAAGTTACTATTTATAGGAAATTTTTGAAAAAATTACTTTCTAAAGGAAATTTTTCAAATATTTACTTTTTAAAGGAAATTTTTCAAAAATTTACTTTTTAAAGGAAATTTTTCAAAAATTTACTTTTTAAAGGAAATTTTTCAAAAATTTATTTTTAAAAGGAAATTTTTCAAAAATTTACTTTTTAAAGGAAATTTTTCAAAAATTTACTTTTTATAGTAAATTTTTCAAAAATTTACTTTTTATAGGAAATTTTTCAAAAATTTACTTTTTATAGGAAATTTTTCAAAAATTTACTTCTTATAGGAAATTTTTCAAAAAGAAAATTTTTTAAAAATTTAGTTTTTAAAGGAAATTTTTGAAAAATTTCCTTTAAAAAGTAAATATTTGAAAAATTTCCTTTAGAAATTAATTTAAATTTAATTTTAAATTTCCTATAAATAGTAAATTTTTAAAGGAAATTTTTCAAAAATATATTTTTTTAAGGAAATTTTTCAAAAATTTACTTTTTAAAGGAAATTTTTCAAAAATTTACTTTTTAAAGGAAATTTTTCAAAAATTTACTTTTCATAGGAAATTTTTCAAAAATTTACTTTTTATAGGAAATTTTTCAAAAATTTACTTTTTATAGGAAATTTTTCAAAAATTTGCTTTTTAAAGGAAATTTTTTAAAAATTTAGTTTTTAAAGGAAATTTTTCAACAAATTACTTTTTATAGGAAATTATTCAAAAATTTACTTTTTAAAGAAAATTTTTCAAAAATTTACTTTTTAAAGGAAATTTTTCAAAAATTTACTTTTTAAAGGAAATTTTTCAAAAATTTACTTTTTAAAGGAAATTTTTCAAAAATTTACTTTTTAAAGGAAATTTTTCAAAAATTTACTTTTTAAAGGAAATTTTTCAAAAATTTACTTTTTAAAGGAAATTTTTCAAAAATTTACTATTTATAGGAAATTTTTGAAAAAATTACTTTCTAAAGGAAATTTTTCAAATATTTACTTATTAAATGAAATTTTTCAAAAATTTACTTCTAAAAAAAAATTTTCAAAAATTTACTTTTTATAGGAAATTTTTCAAAAATTTACTTTTTAAAGGAAATTTTTAAAAAATTTACTTTTTAAAGGAAATTTTTCAAAAATTTACTTTTGTAAAGGAATTATTTCAAAAATTTACTTTTCATAGAAAATTTTTCAAAAACTTACTTTTTATAGGAAATTTTTCAAAAATTTACTTTTTATGGGAAATTTTTTAAAAATTTACTTTTTATAGGAAAATTTTCAAAAATTTACTTTTTATAGGAAATTTTTCAAAAATTTACTTTTTATAGGAAATTTTTCAAAAATTTACTTTTTCTAGGAAATTTTTCAAAAATTTGCTTTTTATAGAAAATTTTTCAAAAATTTGCTTTTATAGGAAATTTTTCAAAAATTTGCTTTTATAGGAAATTTTTCAAAAATTTGCTTTTTATAGGAAATTTTTCAAAAATTTGCTTTTTATAGGAAATTTTTCAAAAATTTGCTTTTTATAGGAAATTTTTCAAAAATTTGCTTTTTATAGGAAATTTTTCAAAAATTAGCTTTTTATAGGAAATTTTTCAAAAATTTGCTTTTTATAGGAAATTTTTCAAAAATTTGCTTTTTATAGGAAATTTTTCAAAAATTTGCTTTTTATAGGAAATTTTTCAAAAATTTGCTTTTTATAGGAAATTTTTCAAAAATTTGCTTTTTAAAGTAAATTAGAGTAAAAGCAGTATACTCTCTTTTTTATGGGATTTTTCAAAATGACCATACGACAAATCAATGTATGGAAGTGCAGCAGTTTATAGTCTTTGGTGAAACAAAATGCCGGGAAGAAATATTTTTTTTGTAAGAGAAGTAATACATACGACTTGTAAGTTTTACGCATTATTTAAGAATTTTGTTTTACATCCAATTTTATTTCTTTTACATCGGCGGCGCGTTAATGCTTTAGGACTTACCGTTGATGGAGGATGCTCTATGGTAGTTAGTAACTTTAATTAGAATTAAAAAATTACACAAATTGATGTTGCCATGACTGGGGCTCGAACCCAGGTAGCATTTATTATCCGACCTGATAACCAACTAATCCACAGCCTCTGCATGCCAAGGCCCATAAAATTGTCTTAAAAGTTCGCAAACGGTAACATCCAATTGTTACATTTTTTATACTAAAAACAGAAACTTTTGTGTGTTTTTACATGACTCAATTGATCAATTGATATCTACGGCTTCGTGCTAAAAGGGCCAATGTCAATTTTCTGCTGTTTTGAGTTGATCATTGCATTAGATTCCCTTCTTTACCCTCTTTTATGTGGCTCCAACTGCTAATCTCTAAGGCTTTTTCTGGACAATGTTACTATGAATTTATATGGAAAATAAAAGCTTTAAATCAAATTTTCTCAAAACTAGTTTTTTTGACATTAGCCTTTTTAGCACCAAGCCACAGATAAATAATATAAACATAATTTTGGCTATTTATTGGGCAAAACGAAATCAATTGTATATTTTTTTTTTCAAGTGAAGTACTTTCCAGGCAATTATACTTAAACATCAATGACTTTTGACACAAGAGACAAATGCATTATCATTTTTATGTTTTTTATGCGAAAAATGTTTGTAAAAACTGGGCAAAAAAAAAAAACCCAGCGCACATGAGAAGCACAATGGGGAGGAATAATGTATATAATCACAAAAGCTTTTAGGACAATATTTGTTTGTTTAGGCGTACAAACTCTTACATTAGGTACTACAGCCGGTCAAGCTCAACTATTACAGATGCTTGACCACTGCAGTCAAATAAACAAATAAACATTTTTTAGGCTCACTTGAAAGTACATAAAATTCCCTTTTCATTGATGTATAACTTGTCAACCTTGTCTTATTTTGGGAGAATGATATTGTTAAAATTTACTACCGAAAAATATGCGTGTATAATTTTATTAAATTCGATATGCGTGAAATTTGATTAATCAAATTTCACGCATATCGAATTTAATAAAATTATACACGCATATTTTTCGGTAGTAAATTTTAACAATATCATTCTCCCAAAATAAGACAAGGTTGACAAGTTATACATCAATGAAAAGGGAATTTTATGTACTTTCAAGTGAGCCTAAAAAATGTTCACAATTTTCAAATTGATTTAAGACTTTTGTCAAAAAAGTGCAACAGCAAGAAATGTATATTATTTTTCAATGTTTCTTTGTAGCTTTTTGCAAAAATCTCTAAAACTAAACAAGATATTATGATCATTTTTGGGCTTAGTATAGACCAATACATTAGAAATTTAGAACTATAAATTTCAGAACGAGTTTTGATAATATTTTTAAATTTTTTTAATACAGAAGAGTACACTTTTTGTAATAAATGTATGTAATTTTTTAACATTACTTTGTAATTTTTAGCAAAAATCTCTAAAACTAAACAAAATATAAGGACCATTAGAGTGGTTCGAAAAAAAAAAGTTGAGTCAGTCACCCCCAAGGATTAAAGATAATGTCAAAACAATTCCAAAAAATATTTTTTTATTTTTTTACCACGCCTACAAATACCGCCCTTTTAGTATTTTGTTCACTGTGTCGCCATCTTTATTCCGATTATAACACTTTATACATCGATGTTTAGGGCTCTGTAAGGGCTACATTTCTCTCTTTGATAGTTTTTACAACCTCGTCAATTTCTTGTGTTATAAACAGGGGTGTCATAGAAACCAATTTGGTATTGGTTTTGAAAACGACAAAAAAGTTAAATTGGTGTCATGAATTCCAATATTAATGTTCGAGCTACATTTTTTATTGGTTTTATGTGTCACAGAAAATAATATTATTGGTTTAGTATTGGAATTAAACCAAGCAACTTACAGTTAACAGATTTCATTTTAAAATTGGTCTATCAATTTAAAACAAAAGGCGTTACTGGCCAACTGGTGCCTTTTTCGATTTAAAGATCCACTAAGAACAGAATTTTGAAAATTTTGCCCTGTGGGGGATAAAAAAGGGAAAATTCAATAACGCTATAATTCCCAAACTAAAAACAATAGAGCCAAAATTGAAATCGATTTTGGATCAGTTACAAAAGTAATAAAAAATAACAGCACAAGTAGTAAGCACTTTTCGAAAAGAGAAAAAAATATTTTTGGTACTTTTTAGCTTTACCTTTCAAATAAAAAGAGTTGGGTGAAAATTTACATGGCATTTTTTATCATGTAATAAGATAAACACAAGTTTTGGTACTTTTTGTCTTTGGAATCAATCGACAAACATAAAAATATCAATAATGGGGAAAATTGTAAGGCTAGAATATTCTTTGTGTGAAGGTACTGGCGAAGGAAAGTGACAATCGTCCTTTGATTGGCTGTGGTTTGTTTCTTGGTGTAGGTAGATTACATTTTTTCCAGTCCGCAATTCGGTCATTTCATGATGTTGGGTATACAAGCTTCATTTGTCCAAATAGCAGCGTTTTCTTTATACCTATACCAGAAACATCGAAAAAACTTAAAGTTTTTCCTTCAAATAATTTTCTTCAATAATTTTTATTTGATTTTTGATGTTTCAAAAAAATTTCAAATGAACTTTTGTTTGATTTAAAACCAATAATAACAAAAACCGACTTGGTTTCATGACACCAAATATAACCAGTATTGGTTTTCAAAACTTGGTTTCTATGACATCCTTGAAAGATTACATAATTCAATTTTTTTTCTTATCGTTCATTAAGAAATTTATTAGCAATCTTACAGTATTTTAAAAAAACTTTTTGAAGTCAAATATCTCTTAAACTATGAGAGATAAGGTAAAATAGTTTTATTATTTTCTCTCAATTTTTTTTTTAAAGTTTTAAAAAATCTTTCAGATCGGACCGAATTTGAAAAGTTATACGGACTCACAGGTTTTATACACCCGAGGTGGGCAACTTTGGTTTACTATAGAGTCTATAATGCTATCTACAGAGGTTCAAAGTTTCGTCAAAATTCGTTTAGAAGTTTAAAAAATGAAGAGTTTATTTTGCAATAAAAAGTATAAAAAGAACACTTTGCCACAGGAGGATGCAGTCAGCTTTACATGTACTTAATTTTGAATATCTTCTGCATTGAAGTTGGTATAGGCTATTTCGAAAATACAGGAATAAAATTTTTTGGGAGATATTAAAATTTTTTCAAAGCACAATTTTTTCTAAATTTTTTTATTTATTAATTTATTTATTTATTATTTATTTATTTATTTTATTTTATTGATCTAGCACAACAAGATGAATATCTTATATATTATAGTGTTATATAATATATAAGATATACAAGAATTAAATATTCGGGCACTATCCAAATAACCCATTTTTTTAATAAACATTTTCGTTTTCTTTTAGTAAATCTGGGGCTAAATCGACGCATTCGATATAGATCGGAATGTTAAATATTTTATAAACATTTTTGTAGCATACTTTTAGGACAAATAATATATAAAAATATCTGCATTGTAACTCATTTGACAAAAGTTCTCTGATAGTAAACGAATTTCTTTTAAACTTTTTACAAAATATGTATATTTTTTTTGAAAAATCCCTAAGGTATGTTACATAATATTTGCTTAAAAGTCTGAGTTTTCGATCGATATCGAATGCGGAGATTTAGGTCGTTTTATTCCTAACCATAGTTCTTATTGGAGTTTTTTGCTGCAAATAACTCAAACTCGTATAGGAAATGTTAAAAAACAATTTTCGGTGCAGATGGGTACAAAAATACAGATTTTTCGGTACCATTACCAATTTTTTTAAATATTGTAAATATTATTAATTCACTTTATTGTTTCTTCCTTCAACCAAGATTGCAATAGGGTATACAAAAGTCCCCTTGTATCATTTTCAAATAACGAAAAAAAACTAAAACTTAAATCAAATACATTGTTTTGGCCAAATACCTCCCATACTCACTTATAACTCAGCCGCAGCATCCAAACCAAGTATGAGAGCAAATATGTTTGGAAATTGTTTGTGATCTCAGGAAAATAATCAGATAAAAACTTATATTTTATGGGTAAAATTCCATGAAATTATTTTTATATTTTATTTTTCCTTTTCATCTCATAATTTTTCCGGTATTCGAAGGCATGGCGAAAAAGGCATATACTCGTATATATAACTTTATGTGGAAAATTTTACTCATATGACCATCTTTTCATAATTCATCAAAACAATTCGTTTTAAACAAATAGGTTTTGTTGGTCCAGCTTCATGGAGACAACACAGACCGACCCCAAAATAATTCAAACAACTTCAAACATTTGTTGTGAGTTAGTGAGTGTGTGTGTGTGTGGCTAATGCTATTGTGGGTTAGAAATAGGATAATGAAGAGGAGCTTAATTATGTTGATCATGATAATGATGATGCTGTTGTAGTTATTTGAAGTTGTTTAAAACTAATGTGATTGTTATTGCTATGAGTTGTTTGTTGTTGCTGGTGGTTTTTCATGTCTCTGATGACCGACCACATGACCAATTGGCCCCAAAAATGTTTAGAACCTCGTGTATTTGTATTTCAATTGTATATGATGAGGTTTACTACGATAAGCCAGTAAAAGGCTCCAGACTGGCATAATTTTTTTTCTACTTTTGTTCACCCCAAAAAATCATTCATATGTTTTTGGTTAGTACTTAGTAACAGCATAAGCATATCGATGAAATAATACAATGGTATTTTAAGAGAACCCAATAGACAATATTTACTTCAAATCAATATTTCTTAATTTTATAGGAAATTATTCAAAAATTTCTTAATTTTATAGGAAATTTTCAAAAATTTCTTAACTTTATAGGAAATCCTATTTTTATAGGAAATTTTTCAAAAATTTCCTATTTTTATAGGAAATTTTTCAAAAATTTCCTATTTTTATAGGAAATTTTTCAAAAATTTCCTATTTTTATAGGAAATTTTTCAAAAATTTCCTATTTTTATAGGAAATTTTTCAAAAATTTCCTATTTTTATAGGAAATTTTTCAAAAATTTCCTATTTTTATAGGAAATTTTTCAAAAATTTCCTATTTTTATAGGAAATTTTTCAAAAATTTCCTATTTTATAGGAAATTTTTCAAAAATTCCTATTTTTATAGGAAATTTTTCAAAATTTCTATTTTTATAGGAAATTTTTCAAAAATTTCCTATTTTTATAGGAAATTTTTCAAAAATTTCCTATTTTTATAGGAAATTTTTCAAAAATTTCCTATTTTTATAGGAAATTTTTCAAAAATTTCCTATTTTTATAGGAAATTTTTCAAAAATTTCCTATTTTTATAGGAAATTTTTCAAAAATTTCCTATTTTTATAGGAAATTTTTCAAAAATTTCCTATTTTTATAGGAAATTTTTCAAAAATTTCCTATTTTATAGGAAATTTTTCAAAAATTTCCTATTTTTATAGGAAATTTTTCAAAAATTTCCTATTTTTATAGGAAATTTTTCAAAAATTTCCTATTTTTATAGGAAATTTTTCAAAAATTTCCTATTTTTATAGGAAATTTTTCAAAAATTTCCTATTTTTATAGGAAATTTTTCAAAAATTTCCTATTTTTATAGGAAATTTTTCAAAATTTCCTATTTTTATAGGAAATTTTTCAAAAATTTCCTATTTTTATAGGAAATTTTTCAAAAATTTCCTATTTTTATAGGAAATTTTTCAAAAATTTCCTATTTTTATAGGAAATTTTCAAAAATTTCCTATTTTTATAGGAAATTTTTCAAAAATTTCCTATTTTATAGGAAATTTTCAAAAATTTCCTATTTTTATAGGAAATTTTTCAAAAATTTCCTATTTTTATAGGAAATTTTTCAAAAATTTCCTATTTTTACAGGAAATTTTTCAAAAATTTCCTATTTTTATAGGAAATTTTTTCAAAAATTTCCTATTTTTATAGGAAATTTTTCAAAATTTCCTATTTTTATAGGAAATTTTTCAAAAATTTCCTATTTTTATAGGAAATTTTTCAAAAATTTCCTATTTTTATAGGAAATTTTTCAAAAATTTCCTATTTTTATAGGAAATTTTTCAAAAATTTCCTATTTTTATAGGAAATTTTTCAAAAATTTCCTATTTTTATAGGAAATTTTTCAAAAATTTCCTATTTTTATAGGAAATTTTTCAAAAATTTCCTATTTTTATAGGAAATTTTTCAAAAATTTCCTATTTTTATAGGAAATTTTTCAAAAATTTCCTATTTTTATAGGAAATTTTTCAAAAATTTCCTATTTTTATAGGAAATTTTTCAAAAATTTCCTATTTTTATAGGAAATTTTTCAAAAATTTCCTATTTTTATAGGAAATTTTTCAAAAATTTCCTATTTTTATAGGAAATTTTTCAAAAATTTTCCTATTTTTATAGGAAATTTTTCAAAAATTTCCTATTTTTATAGGAAATTTTTCAAAAATTTCCTATTTTTATAGGAAATTTTTCAAAAATTTCCTATTTTTATAGGAAATTTTCAAAAATTTCCTATTTTTATAGGAAATTTTTCAAAAATTTCCTATTTTTATAGGAAATTTTTCAAAAATTTCCTATTTTTATAGGAAATTTTTCAAAATTTCCTATTTTTATAGGAAATTTTTCAAAAATTTCCTATTTTTATAGGAAATTTTTCAAAAATTTCCTATTTTTATAGGAAATTTTTCAAAAATTTCCTATTTTTATAGGAAATTTTTCAAAAATTTCCTATTTTTATAGGAAATTTTTCAAAAATTTCCTATTTTTATAGGAAATTTTTCAAAATTTCCTATTTTTATAGGAAATTTTTCAAAAATTTCCTATTTTTATAGGAAATTTTTCAAAAATTTCCTATTTTTATAGGAAATTTTTCAAAAATTTCCTATTTTTATAGGAAATTTTTTCAAAATTTCCTATTTTTATAGGAAATTTTTCAAAAATTTCTTAATTTTATAGGAAATTTTTCAAAATTTCCTATTTTTATATGAAATTTTTCAAAAATTTCCTATTTTTATAGGAAATTTTTCAAAAATTTCCTATTTTTACAGGTAATTTTTCAAAAATTTCTTATTTTTATAGGAAATTTTTCAAAAATTTCCTATTTTTATAGGAAATTTTCAAAAATTTCCTATTTTTATAGGAAATTTTCAAAAATTTCCTATTTTTATAGAAAATTTTTCAAAAATTTCCTATTTTTATAGGAAATTTTTCAAAAATTTCTATTTTTACAGGAAATTTTTCAAAAATTTCCTATTTTTATAGGAAATTTTTCAAAAATTTCCTATTTTTATAGGAAATTTTTCAAAAATTTCCTATTTTTATATGAAATTTTTCAAAAATTTCCTATTTTTATAGGAAATTTTTCAAAAATTTCCTATTTTTATAGGAAATTTTTCAAAAATTTCCTATTTTTATAGAAATTTTTCAAAAATTTCCTATTTTTATAGGAAATTTTTCAAAAATTTCCTATTTTTATAGGAAATTTTCAAAAATTTCCTATTTTTATAGGAAATTTTCAAAAATTTCCTATTTTTATAGGAAATTTTCAAAAATTTCCTATTTTTATAGGAAATTTTTCAAAAATTTCCTATTTTTATAGGAAATTTTCAAAAATTTCCTATTTTTATAGGAAATTTTTCAAAAATTTCCTATGTTTATAGGAAATTTTTCAAAAATTTCTTATTTTTATAGGAAATTTTTCAAAAATTTCCTATTTTTATAGGAAATTTTTCAAAAAATTCCTATTTTTATAGGAAATTTTTCAAAAATTTCCTATTTTTATAGGAAATTTTCAAAAATTTCCTATTTTTATAGGAATTTTTCAAAAATTTCCTATTTTTATAGGAAATTTTTCAAAGAAATTTTTCAAAAATTTCCTATTTTTATAGGAAATTTTTCAAAAATTTCCTATTTTTATAGGAAATTTTTCAAAAATTTCCTATTTTTATAGGAAATTTTTCAAAAATTTCCTATTTTTATAGGAAATTTTTCAAAAATTTCCTATTTTTATAGGAAATTTTTCAAAAATTTCCTATTTTTATAGGAAATTTTTCAAAAATTTCCTATTTTTATAGGAAATTTTTCAAAAATTTCCTATTTTTATAGGAAATTTTTCAAAAATTTCCTATTTTTATAGGAAATTTTTCAAAAATTTCCTATTTTTATAGGAAATTTTTCAAAAATTTCCTATTTTTATAGGAAATTTTTCAAAAATTTCCTATTTTTATAGGAAATTTTTCAAAAATTTCCTATTTTTATAGGAAATTTTTCAAAAATTTCCTATTTTTATAGGAAATTTTTCAAAAATTTCCTATTTTTATAGGAAATTTTTCAAAAATTTCCTATTTTTATAGGAAATTTTTCAAAAATTTCCAATTTTTAAAGGAAATTTTTCAAAAATTTCCTATTTTTATAGGAAATTTTTCAAAAATTTCCTATTTTTATAGGAAGTTTTTCAAAAATTTCCTATTTTTATAGGAAATTTTTCAAAAATTTCCTATTTTTATAGGAAATTTTTCAAAAATTTCCTATTTTTATAGGAAATTTTTCAAAAATTTCCTATTTTTATAGGAAATTTTTCAAAAATTTCCTATTTTTATAGGAAATTTTTCAAAAATTTCCTATTTTTATAGGAAATTTTTCAAAAATTTCCTATTTTTATAGGAAATTTTTCAAAAATTTCCTATTTTTATAGGAAATTTTCAAAATTTCCTATTTTTATAGGAAATTTTTAAAAATTTTCCTATTTTTATAGGAAATTTTTCAAAAATTTCCTATTTTTATAGGAAATTTTTCAAAAATTTCCTATTTTTATAGGAAATTTTTCAAAAATTTCCTATTTTTATAGGAAATTTTTCAAAAATTTCCTATTTTTATAGGAAATTTTTCAAAAATTTCCTATTTTTATAGGAAATTTTTCAAAAATTTCCTATTTTTATAGGAAATTTTTCAAAAATTTCCTATTTTTATAGGAAATTTTTCAAAAATTTCCTATTTTTATAGGAAATTTTTCAAAAATTTCCTATTTTTATAGGAAATTTTTCAAAATTTCCTATTTTTATAGGAAATTTTTCAAAAATTTCCTATTTTTATAGGAAATTTTTCAAAAAATTTCCTATTTTTATAGGAAATTTTTCAAAATTTCCTATTTTTATAGGAAATTTTTCAAAAATTTCCTATTTTTATAGGAAATTTTTCAAAAATTTCCTATTTTTATAGGAAATTTTTCAAAAATTTCCTATTTTTATAGAAATTTTTCAAAAATTTCCTATTTTTATAGGAAATTTTTCAAAAATTTCCTATTTTTATAGGAAATTTTTCAAAAATTTCCTATTTTTATAGGAAATTTTTCAAAAATTTCCTATTTTTATAGGAAATTTTTCAAAAATTTCCTATTTTTATAGGAAATTTTTCAAAAATTTCCTATTTTTATAGGAAATTTTTCAAAAATTTCCTATTTTTATAGGAAATTTTTCAAAAATTTCCTATTTTTATA
>OW121742.1:47978077-48146475 GCA_933228675.1 Stomorhina lunata | reverse complement strand
CAAATAAAATAGCACCTAATAAATCTTGCTCTTAACATGGGGCCTAGCAATGTAATTAAATCCATCTTCAGAAGGAGCTCAATAAGACTTTAGTATAAAGAAAATATTGAAAAAATTTCATTAAAATAAGACAATTTTTAAAAATTTCCCACAAAAAAAAGGAAATTTTTGAAAAATTTCCTATAAAAATAGAAAATTTTTGAAAAATTTCCTATAAAAACAGGAAATTTTTGAAAAATTTCCTATAAAAACAGGAAATTTTTCAAAAATTTCCTATTTGTATAGGAAATTAGAAATTTTTAAAAACTTTCCTATAAGAGTAGAAAATTTTCCAATTTTTATAGGAAATTTTTCAAAATTTTCCAATTTTTTATAGAAAATTTTTCAAAAATTTCCTATTTTTATAGGAAATTTTTCAAAATTTCCTATTTTTATAGGAAATTTTTCAAAAATTTCCTATTTTTATAGGAAATTTTTCAAAAATTTCCTATTTTTATAGGAAATTTTTCAAAAATTTCCTATTTTTATAGGAAATTTTTCAAAAATTTCCTATTTTTATAGGAAATTTTTCAAAAATTTCCTATTTTTATAGGAAATTTTTCAAAAATTTCCTATTTTTATAGGAAATTTTTCAAAAATTTCTTATTTTTATAGGAAATTTTTCAAAAATTTCCTATTTTTTATAGAAAATTTTTCAAAAATTTCCTATTTTTTATAGGAAATTTTTCAAAAATTTCCTTTTTTTATAAGAAATTTTTCAAAAATTTCCTTTCTTTTATAGGAAATTTTTCAAAAATTTTCTATTTTTTATAGGAAATTTTTCAAAAATTTCCTTTTTTTTATAGGAAATTTTTCAAAAATTTCCTTTTTTTTATAGGAAATTTTTCAAAAATTTCCTTTTTTTTATAGGAAATTTTTCAAAAATTTCCTTTATTTTATAGGAAATTTTTCAAAAATTTCCTTTTTTTATAGGAAATTTTTCAAAAATTTCCTTTTTTTTATAGGAAATTTTTCAAAAATTTCCTTTTTTTTATAGGAAATTTTTCAAAAAATTCCTATTTTTTATAGGAAATTTTTCAAAAATTTCCTATTTTTTATAGGAAATTTTTCAAAAATTTCCTATTTTTTATAGGAAATTTTTCAAAAATTTCCTATTTTTTATAGGAAATTTTTCAAAAATTTCCTATTTTTTATAGGAAATTTTTCAAAAATTTCCTATTTTTTATAGGAAATTTTTCAAAAATTTCCTATTTTTTATAGGAAATTTTTCAAAAATTTCCTATTTTTTATAGGAAATTTTTCAAAAATTTCCTATTTTTTATAGGAAATTTTTCAAAAATTTCCTATTTTTTATAGGAAATTTTTCAAAAATTTCCTATTTTTTATAGGAAATTTTTCAAAAATTTCCTATTTTTTATAGCAAATTTTTCAAAAATTTCCTATTTTTTATAGGAAATTTTTCAAAAATTTCCTATTTTTTATAGCAAATTTTTCAAAAATTTCCTATTTTTTATAGCAAATTTTTCAAAAATTTCCTATTTTTTATAGCAAATTTTTCAAAAATTTCCTATTTTTTATAGGAAATTTTTCAAAAATTTCCTATTTTTTATAGGAAATTTTTCAAAAATTTCCTATTTTTTATAGGAAATTTTTCAAAAATTTCCTATTTTTTATAGGAAATTTTTCAAAAATTTCCTATTTTTTATAGGAAATTTTTCAAAAATTTCCTATTTTTTATAGGAAATTTTTCTTAAATTTCCTATTTTTTATAGAAAATTTTTCAAAAATTTCCTATTTTTTATAGGAAATTTTTCAAAAATTTCCTATTTTTTATAGGAAATTTTTCAAAAATTTCCTATTTTTTATAGGAAATTTTTCAAAAATTTCCTATTTTTTATAGGAAATTTTTCAAAAATTTCCTATTTTTTATAGGAAATTTTTCAAAAATTTCCTATTTTTTATAGGAAATTTTTCAAAAATTTCCTATTTTTTATAGGAAATTTTTCAAAAATTTCCTATTTTTTATAGGAAATTTTTCAAAAATTTCCTATTTTTTATAGGAAATTTTTCAAAAATTTCCTATTTTTTATAGGAAATTTTTCAAAAATTTCCTATTTTTTATAGGAAATTTTTCAAAAATTTCCTATTTTTTATAGGAAATTTTTCAAAAATTTCCTATTTTTTATAGGAAATTTTTCAAAAATTTCCTATTTTTTATAGGAAATTTTTCAAAAATTTCCTATTTTTTATAGGAAATTTTTCAAAAATTTCCTATTTTTTATAGGAAATTTTTCAAAAATTTCCTATTTTTTATAGGAAATTTTTCAAAAATTTCCTATTTTTTATAGGAAATTTTTCAAAAATTTCCTATTTTTTATAGGAAATTTTTCAAAAATTTCCTATTTTTTATAGGAAATTTTTCAAAAATTTCCTATTTTTTATAGGAAATTTTTCAAAAATTTCCTATTTTTTATAGGAAATTTTTCAAAAATTTCCTATTTTTTATAGGAAATTTTTCTAAAATTTCCTATTTTTTATAGGAAATTTTTCTAAAATTTCCTATTTTTTATAGGAAATTTTTCTAAAATTTCCTATTTTTTATAGGAAATTTTTCTAAAATTTCCTATTTTTTATAGGAAATTTTTCTAAAATTTCCTATTTTTTATAGGAAATTTTTCTAAAATTTCCTATTTTTTATAGGAAATTTTTCAAAAATTTCCTATTTTTTATAGGAAATTTTTCAAAAATTTCCTATTTTTTATAGGAAATTTTTCAAAAATTTCCTATTTTTTATAGGAAATTTTTCAAAAATTTCCTATTTTTTATAGGAAATTTTTCTAAAATTTCCTATTTTTTATAGGAAATTTTTCTAAAATTTCCTATTTTTTATAGGAAATTTTTCTAAAATTTCCTATTTTTTATAGGAAATTTTTCTAAAATTTCCTATTTTTTATAGGAAATTTTTCTAAAATTTCCTATTTTTTATAGGAAATTTTTCTAAAATTTCCTATTTTTTATAGGAAATTTTTCTAAAATTTCCTATTTTTTATAGGAAATTTTTCTAAAATTTCCTATTTTTTATAGGAAATTTTTCTAAAATTTCCTACTTTTTATAGGAAATTTTTCTAAAATTTCCTACTTTTTATAGGAAATTTTTCTAAAATTTCCTACTTTTTATAGGAAATTTTTCTAAAATTTCCTATTTTTTATAGGAAATTTTTCTAAAATTTCCTATTTTTTATAGGAAATTTTTCTAAAATTTCCTATTTTTTATAGGAAATTTTTCTAAAATTTGCTATTTTTTATAGGAAATTTTTCTAAAATTTCTTATTTTTTATAGGAAATTTTTCAAAAATTTCCTATTTTTATGGGGAATTTTTCAAAAATTTCGTATTTTTATGTGGAATTTTTCAAAAATTTCCTATTTTTATGGGGAATTTTTCAAAAATTTCCTATTTTTATGGGGAATTTTTCAAAAATTTCCTATTTTTATGGGGAATTTTTCAAAAATTTCCTATTTTTATGGGGAATTTTTCAAAAATTTCCTATTTTTATAGGGAATTTTTCAAAAATTTCCTTTTTTTATAGGAAATTTTTCAAAAATTTCCTTTTTCTATAGGAAATTTTTTAAAAAATTTCCTATTTCTATAGGAAATTTTTTAAAAAATTTCCTTTTAATATAGGAAATTTTAGCGATTTTTTTAATGTCCCTTAAATATAAGAAATTTTTTAGTTCCTTAATATTTAATTAAAATTGTTTACCCCTTTAATCCGCTTATACTATTTTTCTTTACAATTTATCACCTTTAACTTCTACCTCCGCCCTTAATGCCTAATACCTCTTGTACCATTTATTATCCACTTACATATTTTATATAAGAAGTAAATATATTTATGTATGCAAAAAATATTACTTACAAATTTATCTTTTTTTATGTAAATTCTATAAATTCTACACACGCATTCTATTTATGCAAATTGCATAGAGAAAAATTGCAGTTTTCCTCTTATATTTTTTCCTCTGCCAAAAAAAAAAAAAAATAGAAATAGAAACATGGTCAGTTAAAAATTAAGTTCATGTTTATATATGCAAATATCGGTACAATGAAAAGCGAAAATAAACACGAAATTACAGAGTGACTTGAATGTTGTGATACATTTTGGAGCCATTATTTAAATTATATTATCGCTCCTGTGGAAAATTCTTAATAATATGTAATCACTCTATTCACAATCAATATTTTCTAAGTACTCTGTAATCGTTTTTCGGCTTAAAATATAATGACCCCTGTGCGATGGCAAAATTATGGGGTCAGGAAAAAAGTGATTTCGAAAGCGATGAAAATTATGAGTATTTTTCAAGATCGCGTGGTTTTTTAAGGTATCGGAAAGATCGGCATCAATTCGATTTTACTAACACTGTTTAAATCGAAATATAGAAAACGTTTGGGATTTTGTATATAGGTTCCTTCCGATTATTTTAACCCCTAACTAATACCTTAACATATTCATCCAAACGCAATTCGTAGATACAAAAACGATTCATTCCATTTTCAGTCAAACTCTGTTGGCCTCTTTATTTGCACGATGTTACGAGTTCAACACGAACCATTAATGCCTCCACATACTATTTTAGTACGACCACCGCTAGTCCATACCAGTACTGACTGGGTCTTCATATAACGGCTAAACAGAGAAGAACAATTCCATATACTCCCATGATTGTCTTTATGTGTGTGTGTAGGTAAATGTGTATTTTCAAATAAAGTAGCAGCGTGACCAAATCAGATAAGAAAGTTGACACATTTTCACCATATATTTTGACATTTGACATTCGGAATTAGACATGGGTTAGTTTTTTTTCCCATTTTGTTGCTGCATTTATTTGCGTTAGTTTGTCGGTAGCTCAGTAACTCAGAATTGTTTGTTTGGTAACTTGGCTAAAGTTTTAACTTAACATTAACTATTAAAGCCAATGTACTCTTTTTAGCCATATTTCTATATTTGTTCACCCTGCATTTGCGATATCATATACCAGAGTTGACTTTAGAGAATTAGCCCATAATAAAGAAACTTCTGCTGCCAACAAAATTTCAACATACGATTAGGTCTATTGTAAGTAGTTTAATGTTTATTTTATTTGCAAAATAATAAAAAAAAAAAATGAACGCAAACTGTGCGTTTTACATACGACTATGAACTTTATTGGAAATAGTAAAAAGTCGAATAATAAACGAAAAAATAGTAAATAAAAAAAGTTTTAAAGCCAACAAATTCATAGTCAAGTTTATAAAAAGGCCTTTGCTAGTTTATTTTGTCTTTTAACATTGGAAGTTGCTACGCATTATTTGGTTAGAAGGGGATATGCAGAAATGTTTGTGGAATAGGACACTACAGCTAGAAAGGAAGCAGGCAAAGGCATGACTTTCTTTAGAAAAATTATAGAAAAGATGAGATTTCGATAGAAATCTCAAAATGATTTTCGACGGAAAAGCTTTCTGTAGAAAAGTTAGTAATGGGATAAGTTTTCTATAGAAAAGTTATCGATGGGATAAGTTTTCTACAGAAAAGTTATCGATGGCATAAGTCTTTTATAGAAAAGTTATCGATGGGATAAGTTTTCTATAGAAAAGTTATCGATGGGATAAGTTTTCTTTAGAAAAGTTATCGATGGGATAAGTTTTCTATAGAAAAGTTATCGATGGGATAAGTTTTCTATAGAAAAGTTATCGATGGGATAAGTTTTCTATAGAAAAGTTATCTATGGGATAAGTTTTCTATAGAAAAGTTATCGATGGTATAAGTTTTCTATGGAAAAGTTATCGATGGGATAAGTTTTCTATAGAAAAGTTATCGAAGCTATAAGTTTTCTATAGAAAAGTTATCGATGTGATAAGTTTTCTATAGAAAAGTTATCGATGGGATAAGTTTTCTATAGAAAAGTTATCGATGGGATAAGTTTTCTATAGAAAATTTATCGATGGGATAAGTTTTCTATAGAAAAGTTATCGATGGGATAAGTTTTCTATAGAAAAGTTATCTATGGGATAAGTTTTCTATAGAAAAGTTGTCGAAGAGATAATTTTTCCATAGAAAAGTTATCGATGGGATAAGTTTTCTATAGAAAAGTAATCGATGGGATAAGTTTTCTATAGAAAAGTTATCGATGGGATAAGTTTTCTATAGAAAAGTTATCGATGGGATAAGTTTTCTATAGAAAAGTTATCGATGGGATAAGTTTTCTATAGAAAAGTTATCGATGGGATAAGTTTTCTATAGAAAAGTTATCTATGGGATAAGTTTTCTATAGAAAAGTTGTCGAAGAGATAATTTTTCCATAGAAAAGTTATCGATGGGATAAGTTTTCTATAGAAAAGTAATCGATGGGATAAGTTTTCTATAGAAAAGTTATCGATGGGATAAGTTTTCTATAGAAAAGTTATCGATGGGATAAGTTTTCTATAGAAAAGTTGTCGAAGAGATAAGTTTTCCATAGAAAAGTTATCGATGGGATAAGTTTTCTATAGAAATGTAATCGATGGGATAAGTTTTCTATAGAAAAGTTATCGATGGGATAAGATTTCTGCAGAAAAGTTATCGATGGGATAAATTTTCTATAGAAAAGTTATCGATGGGATAAATTTTCTATAGATAAGTTATCGATGGGATAAGTTTTCTATAGAAAAGTTAGCGATGGGATGAGTTTTCTATATAAAAGTTATCGATGGGATGAGTTTTCTATAGAAAAGTTGTCGATGAGATGAGTTTTCTATAGAAAAGTTATCGATAAGATGAGTTTTTTATAGAAAAGTTATCGATGGGATAAGTTTTCTATTGAATAGTTATCGATGGGATAAGTTTTCTATAGAAAAGTTATCGAAAGGATGAGTTTTATATAGAAAAGTTATCGAAAGGATGAGTTTTATATAGAAAAGTTATCGAAAGGATGAGTTTTATATAGAAAAATTGTCGATAGAATGAGTTTTCTATGGAAAAGTTATCGATGGGATGAGTTGTCTATAGAAAAGTTATCGATGGGATGATTTTTCTATGGAAAAGTTATCGAAGGGATAAGTTATCTATAGGAAAGTTATCGATGGGATAAGTTTTCTATAGGAAAGTAATCGATGGGATAAGTTTTCTATAAAAAAGTTATCGATGGGATGAAATTTTAATAGAAAAGCTATCGATGAGATGAGCTTTCTATAGAAAAGTTATCGATGGGATAAGTTTTCTATAGAAAAGTTATCAATGGGATAAGTTTTCTATAGAAAAGTTATCGGTGGGATGAATTTTCTATAGAAAAGTTATCGATGGGATGATTTTTCTATAGAAAACTTAATGTTGGGATGAGTTTTCTATAGAAAAGTTATAGATGGGATTAGTTTTTTTTAGAAATGCTATCGATGAGGTGAGTTTTCTTTGGAAAAGTTAAGTTTTCTATAGAAAAGTTATCGATAAGATGAGTTTTCTATAGAAAGGTTATCGATGGGATAACTTTTCTGTAGAAGATTTATCGACAGGATGAGTTTTCTATAGAAAAGTTATCGATGGGATGAGTTTTCTAAAGAAAATTTATCGATGGGATGAGTTTTCTATAGAAAAGTTATCGATGGGATGGGTTTTCTATACAAAAGTTGTAGATGAGATGAGTTTCCTGTAGAAAAAATATCGTTGGGATGATATATCTACAGAAAAGTTATCGTTAATATGATTTTTCTATAGAAAAGTTATCTATTTAAAAGTTATTGTTAAGATGATTTTTTATAGAAAAGCTATCTTTGAAATGATTTTTCTATTGAAAATTTATCGTTAAGATGATTTTTCTATAGAAAAGTTATCGTAAAGATGATTTTCCTATAGAAAAGTTATCACTTAGATGATTTTTCTTTAGAAAAGTTATCGTTAAGATGATTTTTGTATAGAAAAGTTATCGTTAATTTTATTTTTAAATGGAAAAGTTATCATTAATTTAATTATTGTATAGAAAATTTATCGATAAGATGACTTTTCTATAGAAAAGTTGTCGCTAAGATGATTTTTCTATAGAAAAGTTATCGTTAAGATGATTTTTCTATATACAAGTTATCGTTGGGATGATTTTTCAATAAAAGAGTAATCGTTAAGATGAATTTTCTATGGAAAGGATATCGGTCAATGCAAAAGTTATCGTTAAGATGATTTTTCTATAAATATTTTAAATAAAAAAAATTTTTCTTAAAAATTTTATATCGAAAAATTTGTATATACAAATTTTCTATCAAAATTTTTTTTTGTAAATATTAAAAAATCCTTATAAATTTTATATCAATAAGTTTTGTGTGGAAAAGTTTAAAAACTGTTAATCAAAGATTTTTTAGGATAGTTGGTCCTTTCAAAAATATTTTTCTATAAATGTAAACATCGATAAAGTTTTCTAAAACAATTTTATATCAAAAAATTTTTCTATAAAATGTTCTATTAAAAAAAAATTTATATGAAAAATTTTTCTTTAAAATTATATTTTAAAAATTTTTTTATACAAATTTTATGTTGATCAATTTTTCTTTAAAACTTTTAAATCGAAAATTTGTCTACAAAAATTTTATATCGAAAGTTTTTTTTACAAAAAATTTCCAATTAAAATTTAATATTTTTTTTTTGGAATAATAATTTTTATAGTGAAATTTTTCAATATAAAATTTTTAAAGAAAAAAAAAATTATATTGAAAATTTTCACTATAAAAATTTTATATCTAAAAATTGTTCTTTTAAACTTTTCTCTTAAATCATTTTACTTTAAAAATTGTATATCAAAAAATTTTGCATAATACAAAATATTGAACAATTTTCTACAAAAATTGCTTAACCAAAATTTTATATTGAAATTTTTTTGTACAAAAATTTTATATTGAAAACTTTTTTTTACAAAACTTTTATATTGAAAATTTTTTTTCAAAAATTTTATATGGAACAGTTTTTTAATAAAATTAATAATAATAAAAAATTTTCTTTAAATTTTTCTTTTTTAATTTATACCACAAAATATTTCTTAAAAAAATACCCTACCCAAAAAATGTTATCTCGATACATTTTACTATAAAAATTTTATATAGAAAAAATTGTCTTTAAAAATTTGTAATTAAAAACTTTTTCTATAAAAATGCTCTATTAAAAAATTTTTCTATAAAAATTTTATATCGAAAATTTTTCTACTTTATATCGAAAATATTTGTACAAGAGTTTTATATCGAAAATATTTCTACAAGAGTTTTATATCGAAAATTTTATATGGAAATAATAAAAATTCTTTTACAAGAAATTTTGTGCAAAATTATATATCTATACATTTTTCTTTTAAAAAAAAGTTTCTTTGAAAATTTTAACCCACTTACTTTGCTATACAAAATTTCCTATCAAAAAATTTTTATAAAAAAATTTTATATCGAAACTTTTAAAAAAAAAAAAAATTTATTTCGAAAACTATTCTACAAAAATTGTGTGTCGAATATTTATCTAAAAAAATTTTATGTGCAAAATCTTTTTAATAAAATTTTGTTTTAATAATTTTCATGTCGATAAATTTTTCTTAGAACATTTTATCAAAAAATAACAAAATTGTCGGGATGTAAATATTATTCAAAAAGAATGACTATTCGCATTTGATCCCAAATTTGTTACATTTATTTATTAATGTAACAGACCAATTTATTGATAAAAAGTCAAAAATTGTTTGCGGACGCGTTTTGATGGTTGGTTAGGCCATTTCTTCAGGAGGATTATCCCCAATTTAGACAGATCGAAAACCTCGCATTAATACTTATTTACAAACAAAACTTTTTAGAATTATGTTCATAAACCATAAGTACAATAAGGTACAACGAAGTACAACGAGGTTTTCGATCTGTCTAAATTGGAGATAATCCTCCTGAAGAGATGGCCTAATCAACCATCGAAACGCGTCGAGGAATTTTGGTTTCTCCGCAAACAATTTTTGACTTTTTATCAATAAATTGGTCTGTTACATTAATAAATAAATGTAACAGATTTGGGATCAAATGCGAATAGTCATTCTTTTTGAATTAGAACATTTTATATAAAAATTTTTTTTTATAAATTTTTTTCTTCAGATGTTTTTTGTCTTTTTATAGAGTTGCTATGTTCAATATTTGTGTAAGGTACCAAAAATTCGTACTCACCCAAAAGTACTTTCTGTTTTAGTTTGTTTTCCAACTACTGCTTGTTGCTGGGTGTCACAGAAGTAGAAAGTTAAACATTTCAGTAACTTCATATACTTACAAAATACTTACTCGAATGACCAACTTACAAAACAAACAAACAAACAAACAATTGCACTTAGTACTTACTTGCAGTGGCAAAATATGCAAAACTAACGCACTTAATATTTTTACCCTCTTACACTCTTACACCATCTATTGGCATTTTATGGCATTTGCCTTTTCAAATTTTGTTTCTTTTTATACCCTTCACCACCATAGGTGGAAAGGGTATTATAAGTTTGTGCTGATGTTTGTAACGCATAGAAATATTTGTCTTAGACCCACCTTTTAGTATACCAATAGACTTAGAATCACTTTCTGAGTCGAATTAGCGATGTCCGTCCGTCCGTCCGTCTGGCTGGCTGGCTGGCTGGACCCCCATGTAAACCTTGTAATCAAACTACAGGTCGCAATTCTAAAGATAATTTGATAAAATTTGGCACAGATAATTTTTTTGATAATGGGACCATGGCTATTGAAATTGGTCAAAATCGGTCCATTATTTATGGTACCTCCCATAGGTCCCACTTCCCGGAATTGCTATATTGGCCACAAATATTAATATTTTTCCATGTACCAAATTTCGTTGAAATCGGTCCACATTTGATCATAGCTCCCATACAAACTCTTCTTCAAAAACGCACTAAATGAGACAAAAAATCACTAAAACGCTCGTAAATCTAAAGATAATGAAAATTTTGAGTTTATTTTTTGCGTACATAATTTTTGTAATAACTGTAATCAATTTGCCAAATTTCGAGATAATCGGTCCACATTTGACCCTAGCTATAATATAAGTCCAAATGACGGAAACAGGTTGAATATATACGTTTTGAGAAAATGTTTGTATGATGGCAAAATTTAGCAAATATTTGTCTTTATACAGGAAAAATAACACCTTTGACCTTAGTGGTGAAGGGTATCGTATGGTCGGCTTGACCGACTATAGCGCTTTCTTACTTGTTGTTTTTTTGCCGTTGGTGTTCATGAAAGGCATGAAATATTAGTTTCAATTCAATTTTGTACTACGACTCGACGACTAAGGCCACTACTATTCGAAGTTCATGTTGTTTTAAGAGACTTGCAGCAAAAAAAAATTGTGTCGGCTCTGTTGTCGGAGTTGTGTGTGTGCAACGCAGGACAACAAAAAATTGCCTATATTTACCGAAAAAAAAGGGGGAGTGAGCTTTTGTGTAGGAAAAAAAATTTACATGTAAAGGTCAGTGAACCTTCAATTAAATTTAAAATTTAACGGATTATAAGTTACACAAATTATTTGAAGGCGAGTTAAAGCGAAACATAAATATTTGAGTAAATAAAATTAAGCTTAAAAGGAAAGACATTTTAAATTTAACTAAAATTTTCGTAAAATCAACATAATTTTAGTTAATTAAAATAAATGCATTTTTTCTTAAAAATTAACCCAAATATTTAACTTTCGCCAACGAATTGTAATTTTATTCAAGTGTTTAACATTTATTTTAGTTACATGCTATTGAATTCATTTTACCACCAATCTTAGAAAATTTATTACTTTAATTTGAAATTAATTGAAATTTGTTCATTTTATTCCATTTTCAAATTAAACGACTTTTTAATTGTTTCTAACGCATTTGAATTTTAAATCAATATTCAAAATTACTATTACGAGTACGATTTCAAACGGTAGAAACATTTTTATGTTTTGGCGCCAGTCGTTTTAATTGTCTTTACATTTAAATTTTCGTTTTTTGTTTAAATTTTTATGACTCATAAAATTAGCATCAGTAATTAAAATAAAATGCCTGAAAATAATAATAATAACAATTTAAGATTGAAGGCGTTAAATTATTTTATTATTTTTGTAGGTGAAAAACTCTTTTTGCTTCAGGTGAAAATGAGTGATTTTCCCACTTTAGAAATTTTGAACATTTTTGTATAGAGATATAAAGCTTCTACTTCGCATCTTCATGTTTCAAATTGCCAATTGATAGGATAATTTTTGCACCAATTTTTGCATATGCTTATATATTTTGACCTGAGGCGTTCCATTTTAATGCAATAATTGTACCAGTTATCAACAGCTTTTATATACCTTTAATACACCAATGAAAAGGAAAATATGTCTAGATTATAATACTGTTATATCTTTACTAAAATTAAAAAGAGTCTTTTAATTTTCTCTTTCTGAGAAAAATGTACAAAAAACTAAAAAGTGTATTTTTTCAAAAAACATTTTTAAAGTTTGACTTTCAATTTCCGAAAAACTGTACAATGTCCATAAATGCTTTTTTGCAGTGACACCGACTATTTTATTGTTTATAAACAACAATTTAAATAATTGAAAAATATCAAACCTAAGTATCAAATTTTTGCAATCTAAATTATGGTGTATGGAAATTTGTCATTATTTATAAAATCCAATTTTCTGGATTTCTTGAAGAACTCACGATACCTTTTATTTCTACATTCTAAAGATACTATACGGGGCTCTACAAACGCATTTCAGAAAGTTAAAGAATCGGTTTGACTTTTAAGTTACATGTTCGAAAACTCAAAAATTGTCATAAAAATTCTATCAATTTTAGTCAATGCTGTATGTAGGACGAATGTTGTACACACTTTAAATTTAGATTAATATAAATGTAGAACCTCATTTTCTACGAATATATAAAAAAATATTAACTTTTTATAAAAAACTTCTAAAAAAAGTGAAAAATTAATACTCGTAGCATCTTTAAATTTTTTCGATTAGCGAAAAAATGACGATCGTCATGTTTTCTATAGGAAAAAAATTACGATCGTCATGTTTTCTACAGGAAAAAATTACGATCGTCATGTTTTCTACAGGAAAAAATGACGATCGTCATGTTTTCTATAGAAAAAAATGACGATCATCATGTTTTCTATAGGAAAAAATGACGATCGTCATGTTTTCTATAGGAAAAAATGACGATCGTCATGTTTTCTATAGGAAAAAATGACGATCGTCATGTTTTCTATAGGAAAAAATGACGATCGTCATGTTTTCTATAGGAAAAAATGACGATCGTCATGTTTTCTATAGGAAAAAATGACGATCGTCATATTTTCTATAGGAAAAAATGACGATCGTCATGTTTTCTATAGGAAAAAATGACGATCGTCATGTTTTCTATAGGAAAAAATGACGATCGTCATGTTTTCTATAGGAAAAAATGACGATCGTCATGTTTTCTATAGGAAAAAATGATGATCGTCATGTTTTCTATAGGAAAAAATGACGATCGTCATGTTTTCTATAGGAAAAAATGACGATCGTCATGTTTTCTATAGGAAAAAATGACGATCGTCATGTTTTCTATAGGAAAAAATGACGATCGTTATGTTTTCTATAGGAAAAAATGACGATCGTCATATTTTCTATATGAAAAAATGACGATCGTCATGTTTTCTATAGAAAAAAATGACGATCGTCATATTTTCTATAGGAAAAAATGACGATCGTCATATTTTCTATAGGAAAAAATGACGATCGTCATATTTTCTATAGAAAAAAATGACGATCGTCATATTTTCTATAGGAAAAAATGACGATCGTCATATTTTCTATAGGAAAAAATGACGATCGTCATATTTTCTATAGGAAAAAATGACGATCGTCATATTTTCTACAGGAAAAAATGACGATCGTCATGTTTTCTATAGGAAAAACTGACGATCGTCATATTTTCTATAGGAAAAAATGACGATCATCATATTTTCTATAGGAAAAGATGACGATCGTCATATTTTCTATAGGAAAAAATGACGAACGTCATATTTTCTATAGGAAAAAATGACGATCGTCATATTTTCTATAGGAAAAAATGACGATCGTCATATTTTCAATAGGAAAAAATGACGATCGTCATATTTTCTATAGGAAAAAATGACGATCGTCATATTTTCTATAGGAAAAAATGACGATCGTCATATTTTCTATAGGAAAAAATGACGATCGTCATATTTTCTATAGGAAAAAATGACGATCGTCATATTTTCTATAGGAAAAAATGACGATCGTCATATTTTCTATAGGAAAAAGTGACGATCGTCATATTTTCTATAGGAAAAAATGACGATCGTCATATTTTCTATAGGAAAAAATGACGATCGTCATATTTTCTATAGAAAAAAATGACGATCGTCATATTTTCTATAGAAAAAATATGACGATCGTCATATTTTCTATAGGAAAAAATGACGATCGTCATATTTTCTATAGGAAAAGATGACGATCGTCACATTTTCTATAGGAAAAGATGACGGTCGTCATATTTTCTATAGGAAAAGATGACAGTCGTCATATTTTCTAGAGGAAAAGTTGTAGATCGTCATAATTTTGAGAGGAAAAGTTGACGATGGTCTTATTTTCTAAAGAAAAAGTTAACGATCGTCATGTTTTAACTAAATTTGCCAAATAATCTTGATGTTGAAATTGCTATGTATTCAGATATCGTTTCGTTGGTAATATGAAAACAACTATCAGCAGCTTTACCTTTAAGTAGATAAAATCTTTAATCAAAAAATATTTTAATTAATTTTATAATAAATGTAAAATAATTTTTCAACATGACATTTAATATAGTCATCTAAAAACAAAAAAATATTGAAGATTAATATTTAACAAGCTGAAAATCATGTTCATACGATAATCGATTATAATCCTTGTTTATTAAAATATTAAAAAGGACCATCTTATTCATAAGAAATATCAAGTTTCTTGCAACAAAAACGGCACAAAACATCTGCCTTACCTCGAGCCAAGTCATGTAAAATTTTATCTTGGACTATCAATTGGTTTTGGTTTGCATTAATTTATTAATTCTTTAACATTTGTTACAGGGCCAAATTGAATTAAGACTTGAGAAAATAATTGATAAATTAGCATTAAATGAATTTAGTTCATGTTGTTAAAAAAGTGGGTGAGATAAGTTAAGTTACACTTAATAGCCCAAGGTCATCACTACGTTATACAAATTTTCAAAATTTCCTGACGATCGTCAACTTTTCCTATAGAAATCTTCACAATCGTCAACTTTTCCTATAGAAATTCTGACGATCGTCAACTTTTCCTATAGAAATCCTGACGATCGTCGACTTTTCCTATAGAAATCCTTATGATCGTCAACTTTTCCTATAGAAATCCTGACGATCGTCGACTTTTCCTATAGAAATCCTGATGATCGTCAACTTTTCCTATAGAAATCTTCACAATCGTCAACTTTTCCTATAGAAATTATGATGATCGTCAACTTTCGTATAGAAATCCTGACGATCGTCAATTTTTCCTATAGAAATCCTGGCGATCGTCAACTTTTCCTATAGAAATCCTGACGATCGTCTATTTTTCTATAGAAATCCTGATGATCGTCAACTTTTCCTATAGAAATACTGAATCGTCAACTTTTCTTATAGAAATCCTGACGATCGTCAATTTTTCCTATAGAAATTCTGACGATCGTCATTTTTTCCTATAGAAATCCTGGCGATCGTCAATATTTTCTATAGAAATCCTGACGATCGTCTATTTTTCTATAGAAATCCTGATGATCGTCAATTTTTCCTATAGAAATTCTGACGATCGTCAATTTTTCCTATAGAAATCCTGGCGATCGTCAATTTTTCCTATAAAAATTCTGACGATCGTCAACTTTTCCTATAAAAATCCTGATGATCGTCAACTTTTCCTATAAAAATTCTGACGATCGTCAACTTTTCCTATAGAAATCCTGACGATCGCCGACTTTTCCTATCGAAATCCTGATGATCGTCAATTTTTCCTATAAAAATCCTGACGATCGTTTACTTTTCCTATAGAAATCTGGACGATCGTCAACTTTTCCTTAGATTTCCTGACGATCGTCAACTTTTTCTATAGAAATTCTGACGATCGTCAACTTTTCCTATAGAAATTTTAATGATCATCAACTTTTCCTATAGAAATCCTTAAAATCGTTTACTTTTCCTATAGAAATTCTGACGATCGTCAATTTTTCCTATAGAAATACTGGCGATCGTCAACGATCGTTTATTTTTCTATATAAATCCTGATGATCTTCTTCTTTTCCTATAGAAATTCTGACGATCGGCAACTTTTCCTATAGAAATTCTAATGATCATAAACTTTTCCTATAGAAATCCTTAAAATCGTTTACTTTTTCTATAGAAATTCTGACGATTGTCAACTTTTCCTGTAGAAATCCCGACGGTCGTCAACTTTTCCTATAGAAATCCTGACGATCGTCAACTTTTCCTATAGAAATTCTGACGACCGTTTACTTTTCCTATAGAAATCTGGACGATCGTCAACTTTTGCTTAGATTTGCTGACGATCGTCAACTTTTCCAAAGAAATTCTGACGATCGTCAACTTTTCCTATAGAAATTCTGACGATCGTCAACTTTTCCTATAGAAATTCTGACGATCGTCAACTTTTCCTATAGAAATTCTGACGATCGTCAACTTTTCCTATAGAAATTCTGACGATCGTCAACTTTTCCTATAGAAATTCTGACGATCGTTCACTTTTCCTGTAGAAATCCTGACGATCATCAACTTTTCCTATAGAAATCGTAGGCATCGTCATTTTTTTCCTATAGAAATTCTGACAACGTCATCTTTTCCCATAGGAAACCTGCCAATCGTTATAATGTCCGAAAGAAATCTTGGATTTCTGTTGAATTTTCTCTCCCACTGTATTGACATACTGAAAATTAACTCATAATATTTTATTACCATACATTAAGGCGTTAAAGAATACTTAATTAAGGTTAGTAATGTAACCTTTTTTTTGCAATTTTGGCTTTATCTCTTTTTTGCTGCCAACATTAATACAGCACGTTTGCCCTAGAGAAACACTACTAGTAGTAGTACAAAATGTGGGTACTTACAATCGAAAAAAAATTACTTAAGCATTACCTTCTATAAGATTATAGCCATATGAAAGCACAGATCAAGAATGTATCAAGTACTACCATAATACGTAGAAAACGTTTGCATATTGTACTTGTCTTGTCAGGGGGATATTGGTTTGTCTTATACGAGTAACTATATTTGAAAATAATCGCTTTCGAATATGTTTGTAGATGAGGTAAAGGGTATATGGTAACAGTAGTAGAAGAAGAAGCATTAACAAAAACCTTTAGGTCATTAATGCACAATCCATCATCCTCATCATCATGCTCTTTAGATGATGTATTAAGGTTTTTTTGTTGTTGAAATTAAAAAAAATAATAATCCATTGATATGTAATGTGGCCAACAACTACCAGATTTGGGTGATATGCAAAAGAAGATACCTACTTGGCAGTTTTGATTGTGAACAAATAGCTGTCGTGGCACTATGGGATAAAGTTGGAAAAGAAATGTACAAATTTTTTTGAAGAATTATTCGTATGAAGTTAATTTGTTTATTTGTAACTCTCGGATGTATTTTTTACCTCATACACAGATATATAGGTCCACTTTCGGAGTGATCTAAGATTACACTGTGCTCGTTTTTGACAACTTTTTTTTACTAACAAACGTGAGACATAGTGGGCAAAGATAATTGCAGTATGTTTAATTCAATGGTGCTAACCGTTTTTTAGATTAGCTCAAGTTTTTGAGATATAGCCTTATACAGAATGGAGGAGGTTGAGCAATACATTTTCGCATAATTCGAAAACTGTTTATTTCCTTGAACTAAGTAAAAATACCGAAATTCGGAAACAAAATTATCTTTCAGGCACTCTAATTATGTTCCCTCAAAGTGGATACAATTGTTAATGTTTTGAGTCTTTAATATCGGGCTCCAAAGCCAACTTCAAAGGTCTTAAAAGCCGAACTTGGCAACCCGATCTTCTATTTACAGTGGGGCACCAAATATAAGAGGAAATCAAGCGATCGACACATGCCAACATATTGACAACACTCTAAATTAATGTCACTTTAGAACTGGAGTAGGCAGCCCATACCACCAGTAGCCGATGAATTTTTTTAATTTTCGTAAATACCACGATCATTAATAAAACTCGTGAAAATGAGAGTTCGTTGGAGCCACTTTGTTAAAGAAAAGACAAAAACAAAATAGGCAGCAAACAAATCAAAATCCAATTTATAGCAACAAAATACATGGTTCGAGAGAACAAAGAAATATAATCTCGAACAATGTTGCCACGGCACTTTTATTTTTATAAACATTGGGAATATTTTTGTAAATAGTTTTCAAAACAGAAATAAATTCTAATATTGAACAATTTTAGATTTTTATATTTTTTAGATATTTTCGATCCAAACATTTTTTATAGAAAAATTTTTAATAAAAATATTTTTCTTAAAAAAATTTTCAATAAAAATATTTCTTGTAAAAATTTTCGATAGAAATATTTTATATCAAAAAGTTTTCAAATTTTCTTTTAAAAAATTTTTGATTAAAAATTTTTTATAGAAACATTTTTGAACAAAAGAAGAAAAAAACTATTTATTACAATAATAAATAATTGTAATAAATTGGGATTCTTAGTGCAATACACTACAGTAAAACTTTTTAAAAAGATTTTCTTATCAAACATTTTTGATAAATAAATTTTCTATGAAAAATGTTTCATAGAAAAATTTTTGATCAAACAAATTTTCTATAGAAAAATTTTTGATATAAAAATTTTATTTAATTATAAAAATTTTCTATACAAAAATTTTTTATAAAAAAATTTTCTATACAAAATTTTTTGATAAAAAAATTTTCTATACAAAAATTTTTGATAAAAAAATTTTCTATACAAAAATTTTTGATAAAAAAATTTTCTATAGACAAATTTTTGATAAAACAAATTTTCTATAGAATATTTTTTGATAAAAAAATTTTTCTATAGAAAATTTTTTTATCAAAAATTTTTCTATAGAAAATGTTTTTATTAAAATTTTCTATAGAAAAATTTTTGATAAAAAAATTTTTTATAGAAAAATTTTTGATAAAGAAAATTTTCAATAGAAAAATTTAAAAAAAAAAATTTTGTATAGAAAAACTTTTTATAAAAACATTTTCTATAGAAAAATTTTTGACAAAAAAATTTTCTATAGAAAAATTTTTGATAAAAAAATTTTCTATAGAAAAATTTTTGATACAAAAATTTTTCATAAAAACTTTCCAATAGAAAAATTTTCTATAGAAAAATTTTTGATAAAAAATTGTTTATAGAAAAACTATTGATAAAAAAAATTTTCAAAAGAAAAATTTTTTACTAAAAAGTTTTTGACAGAAAAATTTTTGATAAAGAAAATTTTTGATAAAAAATTTTCAAAAAAATAACGGCTGCAGCAAGAATGTGGGAAGTAAAGGTGGATGAAAACTGAAAAATGTTTGTTTTTGTTCAGTCGATGATCTACGCTTTTACCTATGGTTTATGAACATAATTCTGAAAAGTTGTGTTTGTAAATTTAGTAATAATGCGAGGTTTTCGATCTGTCTAAATTGGGGATAATCCTCCTGAAGAGATGGCTTAACCAACCATCGAAACGCGTCGAGGAATTTGGTTTCTCAACAAACATTTTTTGGCTTTTTATCAATAAATTGGTCTGTTACATTAATAAATAAATGTAACAGATTTGGGATCAAATGCGAATACTCTTCTTTTTGAATAAAATAATTTTCTATAAAAAACTTTTGATAAAAAAATTTTCTATAGAAAAATTTTTGATTAAAAAAATTTTCTAAAGAAAAATTTTTGATTTAAGAATTTTTGATAGAAAAATTTTTGTTAAAAAAATTTTTTATGGAAAAAATTTTGATAAAAAGTTGTCTATAGAAAAATATTTAAAAAAATGGATTAGAAAACTTTGTCTTTGGATTAGAAAACTTTGTCTTTGCGCTGACACGTGCTTAAGACCTTAAGAATTTTCTATTTTTAATAGATTCAGACGTTAAGGTAAAGTGAGAGCAGAATTCACTAACTGCTCTAACTGCTTTGGTTTCGAAAATCGTAACAGCCATTAAATTGTCCCTATAACGTGTTTTTGTCGCTGCTGAACTCCAGATTTCCCGAGGTCTTCTTGCCTTTGTCGTAATGTTAATAGACATATGAGGAGTTCTCAGATGGTACTTAGTCTCGGCTAAGAACTTAAATCCAAAAAAGTAAGAAAGTGCTATAGTCGGCCATGCCCGACCATACGATATCCTTTACTACTAAGGTCAAAGGTGTTCTTTTTCGTGAATAAAGACACATATTTCCTAAATTTTGTCATAATTCAAATATTTTCTTAAGATATATATATTTAAACTGTTTCCGTCATTTTGACTTATATGGGAGCTATTTTAAGACCGATTATCTTGAAATTTAGCAAATTGATAATAAATTTCACAAAAATTATGTATACAAAAAATTAATTTAAAATTGTCATTATTTTCAGATTTATGAGGGTTTTGGTAATACATATTTGTCTCATTTAGAGCGTTTTGATAGAAGAGTTATTTTGGGAGCTATAGTCAAATATGGACCGACTTCAAAAAAATTTGGTATAGTGATTTTGGTTTACGCAAGGAGTATTTGCTTTAAATTTCAAGAAAAAATATTGAAATTTGTGGGCACAATATCAATTCCTGAAAATGGGACTTATGAAAGGTACCCTAAATAATGGAGCGGTTTTGACGAATTTTACTATCAACAATATTATCTGTGCGAATTTTATTCACATAATTTTATCAAATTATCTTGACAATTGCGATATGTACTTGGATTACATGGTTAACATGGGGGTCCAGCCAGCCAACCGGACGGACTGCCATCGCTAAATTGACTCAGAAAGTGATTCTAAGTCTATTGGCATAATAAAAAGGTGGCTCTAAGACAAATATTTCTATGCGTTACATACGTCAGGTAGAGAAGTTTATAAAGATATAAATATCTCTTCATATTTAAGAACATAAGTTTCATTTTAAGTCTTTTTTAAACTTTTCACATTCATTGGTTTTTCTCCCATGGTGCATTGAAAGTGGTGCAAAGGTTGTAACTGTGGCAAACTTACCGCTTTAATGTCGTTTTATGCAAATTATTGCAGTACCAATACGGGTACTAATTCTGTAGCTATAGAACGTGTATAAAACGGATTTTAAGGTCTAATTTTTTTCTTTTTTTTTCCATTTTATTGTGTCATGTTGGCAAATGATGTAGATGTAGGTGCTGATGATGGTGATTGTGATGATGATGACATTTGTCTGTTTTATGCAAACTAAGGCCCTTAACATTTACAAATCGGAGGTTTTTATTGGATTTATATAATGGTAGAAAAGATAAATCGATTCATATTCTAATTAATAAGCAATTTAGTACGATTAAAGAAGCAATAGTGAAGAAAAATCAAAACTTGATGTGAACTTTTCAATATGTGAATATCTCTTTTAAATGCAAGTGAATGCAGCTGAAGTTACATTTTTCTTATTCCTTGTATTTAAGATAACGATTATTGGGGTATTATTTATTGATCATACACGTACAGATATTTTTAGGTCTCTTTAAAGTTAGGTATAAAAAATATTTTTTTTTGAAAAAATAAACAGTGGGACTATTAGGGTTAATAGAAATTTCAATTTTGATATATAACTTTTAGTTTAGTATCGATATACATAGTTTCCTGAACTTCATTGGTAAAATATCATACCCTTTAAAACACTTCCATATCAGGATTAATATTCGTTATGCGATCAAATATTTATTCATCCTTTTTTAGCTATTAAAGAAAATTATATCAGCAGCTGCTGCATGCCAATGAAGAAATTTTCATATAATTACAATTATTTATAAAGAAATCTCCAATAAAAAAAAACATGTTCATAAGTGTTGATTGAAAACCCAAAGAAAAAATCAGCCAGACTCCTTCCTAGAATTAACACTCCGTTCGACGAGTGTTAAAGTAGATACAGTAGCAAATATTTGCCATATTCATACGATTATTAAAATTGTTTGGCTTGTTTTAGGCATTTAAGTAACTAAGGAAAAATGTTTATATATTTAATTAATAATTTTCTTTTTTTCTTATTTTTTCTTTTGTAATAAAATTCATATCACGATGATAATATTTTCTGCATATAAAAAGTTTGTACAACACGGAGTGACGACGGTTGTTGGCTGAGATTGGTTGGTAGGTTGGATGGTTGGTTGGTGTTGTTGCATCGGATGCTTATTTAAGGCCTTTAATATGCCCACCATATATTGCAAATCGTACTTATGGTATAAGTACATACATCTAACTCTTTATACATATATATTTATTAATGCTATAATATGCATTCAAAGTGATGTGAATTACAGTAATTTTGTAGTTGTTATTGCAGTTGATTTTGCTGCTGTTGCAAGCAATATAACATTGCTGATGATAATATGGACAATGGCAGGAGAACAGTGGCAGCCGCAATGTCTTTCAAAGAAAAATACAAAAAGCTTTAAAAAAATTCAAGTAATCGGCTAAGACGAATCTTATGTACCCTCTATAATATTAAGTATTTATAGGAAATTTTTGGAAAATTTACTATTTAAAGGAAATTTTTCGAAAATTGTCTATTTATAGGAAATTTTTCGAAAATTGACTATTTATAGAAAATTTTTCGAAAATTGACTATTTATAGGAAATTTTTCGAAAATTTACTATTTATAGGAAATTTTTCGAAAATTGACTATTTATAGGAAATTTTTTTAAAATTGAGTATTTATAGGAAATTTTTCGAAAATTGACTATTTATAGGAAATTTTTCGAAAATTGACTTTTTAAAAGAAAATTTTTGAAAATTTTTTCGAAAATTTACTATTAATAAAAAAATTTTCGAAAATTGACTTTTTAAAGGAAAATTTTTCGAAAATTGACTATTTATGGGAAATTTTTCGAAAATTGACTATTTATAGGAAATTTTTCGAAAATTGACTATTTATAGGAAATTTTTCGAAAATTGACTATTTATAGGAAATTTTTCGAAAATTGACTATTTATAGGAAATTTTTCGAAAATTGACTATTTATAGGAAATTTTTCGAAAATTGACTATTTATAGGAAATTTTTCGAAAATTGACTATTTATAGGAAATTTTTCGAAAATTGACTATTTATAGGAAATTTTTCGAAAATTGACTATTTATAGGAAATTTTTCGAAAATTGACTATTTATAGGAAATTTTTCGAAAATTGACTATTTATAGGAAATGTTTCGATTATTGATTATATATAAGAAAATTTTTCCAAAATTGGCTATTTACAGAAAATTTTATGACAATGTATTATTTATAAGAAATTTTATCTACTATTTACTATTTATAGGAAATTTTTCGAAAATTGACTATTTAAAGGAAATTTTTCGAAAATTCTATACTTATAGGAAATTTTTGTAATCAACTATTTATAGGAAATATATCGAAAATTAACTTTCTAAAGGAAAATTTTCGAAAATTGACTTTTTAGAGGAAAATTTTCGAAAATTGACTTTTTAGGAAATTTTTCGAAAATTGACTATTCATAGGAAATTTTTCGAAAATTGACTATTTATAGGAAATTTTTCGAAAATTGACTTTTAAAAAAAAAATTTTTGAAAATTGACGTCTTAAGAATTTTTTCGAAAATTGACTATTAATAAAAAAATTTTCGAAAATTGACTTTTGAAAGGAAAATTTTTCGAAAATTGACTATTTAAAGGAAATTTTTCGAAAATGACTATTTATAGGAAATTTTTCGAAAATTGACTATTTATAGGAAATTTTTCGAAAATTGACAATTTATAGGAAATTTTTCGAAAATTTACTTTTCCGGAAAATTTTCGAAAATTGACTATTTGTAGAAAAATTTTCGAAAATTGACTTTTCAAAGGAAAATTTTCGAAAATTGACTTTTATAAAGGAAAATTTTCGAAAATTTACTTTTTAGGAAATTTTTTGAAAATTGACTATTTATAGGAAATATTTCGAAAATAGACTATTGGAAATTTTTCGAAATTTGACTATTTAAAGGAAACTAAAAGAAATATTTTGAAAATTGACTTTTTAAAGAAAAATTTTTCGAAAATTGACTATTTATAGGAAATTTTCAAAATTGACTATTTATAGGAAATTTTCAAAATTGACTATTTATAGGAAATTTTTCGCAAATTGACTATTTATGGGAAAATTTTCGAAAATTGACTATTTATAGGAAATTTTTCGAAAATTGACTATTTATAGGAAATTTTTCGAAAATTGACTATTTATAGGAAATTTTTCGAAAATTGACTATTTATAGGAAATTTTTCGAAAATTAACTACTCATAGGAAATTTTCAAATGTTACAAACGTAGTGACCACTTTAATATACCCTCCCTGTTGTTTTTGTATATTTTGTGTAAAAATTTTTTTTATGAAGACAAGTTGGTTAAAAAATGCATTTCCACTTGTCTTTTATAGATTTGTTTGAAATTGGATTTCTCTTGTGGGCCTTGTTTTTTTTTCTTCTTTATTCGATCCTTCTTTATATTATTTAAGTATTTTTGCTCTTTATAAACTTATTGTTATTTTCCTTGTAAAAAATGTGTCTTTTGTAGGTTGGTACCAGCGTTCCGTCCATGCTTTATCTTCTCACTACTTGTATAGCTGGGATGAGCTGTAGGTTCTGGCGGTTGGCTTGTCCGTTTCTTTGTCTGTCTGTCTTAGATTGAGGTACTGTTGTCATGACTTACATAAATGTTGAACATGACGATGTTGTAGAGAGTGAGTGGTGGCGGCGGTAATGTTGTTGGCGGTATTTTCTGTTTATTGCAATTGTTTTCATTTCTTGTTGTTGCGGTTGAAGCTGCAAGTGTTAAGCCCGGAAGTTTTATGAACATGTAGCTATAGCAGGGGTCGATTGATAAGGAACTAACATCGTTATCAATATAATTTAAATATTCTCCAAACCGAATTCGGAAAATAAGCTTAAAGTGGCAAAACTTTCTGTTTAAAATATTAAAGCTACCCAGCAAAACTTTGGTAATGGCAAGTACTCTGATAACTGTTTACCTTGTAACGACTACAACATACCATCCGAATAAATAATAAGTTATTACAGAAGTACTTATTTGTAATTTAGATGGTAATTTAAACTGAATGGCCCTGGTTCAAATCCCACCAAGGGCAACAATTTTTTTTAGTTTTTTTTTTATTAAAAGAGTCTTTTTAAATGATTTTTGAATTTTAAGAACTTAAATATTATCTTCTGTAAAAAAAATTTGTAAAATTAACTCACGTTAATGAAAAAATACCATCATGACTCAATTTTGATTATGTAGGGGATGTTGAATACCAAACACGATTCTAATTGGTCTTAACTTGGTAAGCCCAACTTATCTGGGTCATCCTTCATCTCAACTGTGGGCACACACCTTCTCATGGTATCACCCCGGAAGCTAGTTTAACATCCATTAATATTATGAGTTAACATGTTCCGAGAGTTATCCCATAAGATCGATAAAAATGGGTTAGGATTACGGGCTAGTAACCCTCTCTTGAAAAAAAATACAATGAAGAGGAAAAATTAGAATTGAAATGTCCCACTACCTAATGTTAGAGGATGATGTCCGAAACTTCGATAGAAAGACCAATTAGAGGAATATTTTTCAAAGCTTGGCCTATAAAATTGGAGAATATTCGCACAAGATCGAAATCCATGGAATTCTAAAATATGCTCGGACTTTGACCTTAACAGGTTGTAACATTTAAGTAAGTAAGAGTCAATCTTATGTAAAAACTTATACAAAAAAGAAGATTTAAATTGTTTAAGTTTTAAAATAATTTTAAAAAGTTTTAAAATAATTACAAAAAATCGTATAAAAATATTTTTCCAAAATTTACAACAAAGCAAAAAAAAGCAGGGAAAAACAAAGTTATTTTCACATGATTTTGGATCTAAAAATAAAAATTGTTTATATTAATTATAAGCTGCTAAGTTTTCAACATATGAAGTAGCTCAGTGGAAGAGTCTCTCCCTAGCAATCGGAGGGTCTGGGTTCGAGCCCCCATGGGATCATAAAAAAAATTTTGTATTTCGTTTAAAAATATATGTTTTTAATAAAACAACAACAAAAAAGTTGTTGCTGTTGTTGTTGTTGCTTTCAAATTGCTTACCCAAGTCATTACTTTTCTGCAATTGGTAAGTTCTTGCCTCCAATGACATCCCCATGTTAATGTAATGACTTAAACAGCGAATGAGTAAGTAGTTCGTGTTCAATAGTTTAACTGTTTAACTCATTATTTGGTAATGAAAAGTTTTACTGGGTATTGACTTTAAAGCTTATCTCATAAGCTTTAAGAAGTTATTTATTCAAAATTTTAATTTAAATATGGCTTTAGTAAAGTAAAGATTTCTTTAAAATCTTTTTTCTCGATTTTTTTTTTAATAAATTGCTTCAGTAAATTCAAATTTTTTAAGAGCTTTTTGAAAGCTTTTTTCGTAAAATCTTTTTGATAACTAAAATTTTGTTAACAATTTCTATTTAAGCATAGTACTGATGATTTCTGTATAAAATTTTCACCGTTGCAGTTTGTTTAAAAGTTTTAGGATATTTTTTTAAAAAGTAACAAAAGCTTCTTCCATAAGAGCCATGCTTTGTATGTGTGTATTGGCTTTAGAAATGCTCCATGAAACTTTTTAATATATTTTTTAGTTGAAAATCCTACTTAAAGAATACATTTTAAAGTTGTAATATTTATATTAAAACTTTCTATATTAAGTAATTATAGCTTTGTATATTCGAGCTTATTTCAAAAATTTAGCTTTTTCAATGAGTTTTAAATAAAAATTGTATATATGTTTACAAATATTTAAAGTTTCTTGCGAGAGCTTTTCAGTGAAGGACTTACAAAATATCAAATATTCTAAAATTATTTAGAAAAACTTTTTATAAAACTTTGTATAGAGCTTAATAGATTTTTTGTTCATTTATGCTTCTTTATCAAAAACTTTCTTTCGAAAAACTTATTATAAAAATTATCGTAGAAATTTTGTATGTATAATTTAACTTATAAGTTTGTCATAATATTATTTTTCGTTTATGAATTAGGGAGTAAGCTTTTTCCTCAAAGCTTAAAAAGCTATACACAGATTAGCTCACTTTTTAGTGCTTTTTCTAGCTTTAGGAAAAATTGTTAAAAAGCTTTCAATACTTTTTGTTTATATATTTTTATTTATCTAAAGTTTTTCAAGACTTTTGATTTAAAACTATATTTAAAGCTTTTAATTTCCGTTTCCTTTAAAGTATTCTCCGTATTTAGGATGACTTTTTATAAAGCTTTAATAGCGCTTTTAAAATTTGTTGTTAATTAGTTTTTTGTTTTTGTAAAAACTTTTTCAATACTTCATGCTTAAAACTATATTTAAAGCTTAATGTTTGAAAAGTTTTAGCACAGATAAGTCGCCTTTTCTTGAAATATTTTCTCTGTCTTTAGAGAGATTTTTTACAAAGCTTTCTATCGATCTTTTTACATTTTTTTCTTCATCAAAACTTTTTCAAGATTTTCTGCTTTAAACTATATTTTAGGCTTTTTGCTTAATGTACGAAAAGCTAAACAGATCAGTCGTCTTTTTCTTTTATATCATTTCATTAAATCATTTTCTTTGCCCAAACTTTTTGCTCAGATTTCAATGTCAATGTCTTAAAAGCTTCACAGATTAGCTCAATTTTTCTCTAACATTTTCTCTGTCTTTAAGAAGCCCTTTTATAAAGCTTTGTTTAGAGATTTATTTATTCTTTTGTTCACGTTTTTTTATCAAAACTTTTTGCTTAAACCTATATTTTAAGCATTTTACTCAATGTTTGAAAAGCTACACAGATTAGTACCCTTTTTCCTCTAATGTTTTCTTTATCTTAAAGTAGAAGTTTCAAAAAGCTTTGTATTAAGCTTCCGACATTTTTTTCATTTATTTTTATTTATCAAAAAATGTCAAGCTTTTTGCTCAATGTTTGGAAAGCTACACAGATTAGGCCCCATTTTTTCTCTAAGTTTGTTTCTATCTTTAAGAAGACTTCCTTAAAAGCTTTATATAAGCTTTTTCTATTTTTTGTTTATTTATTTCTTTTATCAAAGCTCTTTTAAGGCTTTAAGCGTATTGCTCAAATCAATACTTAAAGCTTTAAATATAAATAACTTATTTCGTAAAAGACATTTTCTCAAAGGTTTTAAGAAATTTCTTAAGTTTTATGAAAATTTCCAATTATATACTTTAAAAGATCTAACCACAAATTTCAGAAAGCTTTTTTAACCCGATTTCTAAAAATTGTATATATTTTTCCGATTCTAAAAAAATTAATTATTTGTTAGATTCTTCACTTTTTTAAGGACACTTGCACAAAAGCTTGATAAAACTATTAAAAGATTAATAAACAAAAGTTCTAAGTTTTATAAGGGCATTTGATCAAAAGCTATACTTTTACAGTCATTATTGATTGAGATTTGATTTCTAAAGGTTTAACATACCCAATTATTGAAAACTTTAAGTAACATATTTTATATAAGTACATATTATGTAAAGCTTTTTTAACACTTTGGTTTTTATGTAATGCTTAACTTTGAGCAACAAATTCGAATAGCTTAATATATATGTATTTCTCTTTAGTTTTATGAAAGTTTTCTGATCCATAAGCTCTTGTTAATCAGGATAATTTGATTGAAAGCTTCATAAAAGCTCTTTTTATACCCACCATCAAAAAGAATGGGGGGTATATTGAGATTGTCATTCCGTTTGTAATTTTCTTAATATTGGCTCAAAAATCAAAAACTATATATATTCTGAATCCTTATGAAATTCTAAGACGATTGAGCGATGTCCTTCTGTCTGTCTGTTGAAATCACGATAACGCCTAAACGAAAGGAGCTTGCTCACTGAAACTTAGTAAATTCTTTATCTCTGAGAAAATTTTGGTGTTGAAATCGGTCAAAATCGGTTAACATTTGACCATAGCTCCCATACTAATCGCCTACGCTAATCGCTTATTTGCTAATAAATAACAAACTATAATAGCTATGATGATAAAATTTGGTATATAGAAGTTTTGCGTAAGTCCTAGGCAGCATATAAAATTTCATCAAAATCGGTTCACATTTAGTCATAGCTCCGATACAAAAAACTTACGGAAACAGCCAAAATTTCAACTAAAATACACTTAAATGCCAATAAATCTAAAACTATAATATATATAATCACTTAATTTAGCACGAGGAGGTCTTATCTCAACCAGTGTGCAAAATTTTGTCACAGTCGGTCATCATTTGACCATAGCTCCCATATAAAAAACTTACGGAAACACAAAAATATAATAAGTAAAGGGGGTTTATGTCCGTTTATGTCCAGATAAAAGCGCTATAGCGCCTTAACGAAAAGGGCTACAGCAACAAGATTTTACAAAAGGAAGTCTTATATGAATGTCAGCCAGTGTGCAAAATTTTGTTACAATCGGTTACTATTTGACCATAGCTTCCATATAAAAATCTTACGGAAACACAAAAATATAAAAAGAAAATACGGTTTATGAGAAAAGCGCGATAGTTCCTTAACTGCAAGAGCTAGAGAGACAAAATTTAGCAAAAGTATTTTCGATATGTTGTGGAGATTGTGTGCTGAAAATGGGTAAAATCGGTTCACATTTAGTTAGAGCTCCTATATAACCCTGCCCCGGGAATCACATTTATGCTGATGAATTGAAGAAAATTGTAAAATCTATGACTACTTAATTTAAAACAGAGAAGTTTTATGCACATTTCAGTTAGTATGTCAAATTTTATAGGAATCGGTCCATTTTTGATCATATAAAAACCGCTCCCGGTAACCACTAAAATGCCACAAACGCCAGTTAAAAGCTATTAAATTATAAACTATGTCAAGTATGGGCACTAAATTTTGCAACAATAAACCTTATATTAATACCAGCAAGTATATAAAATTTTGTAACAATCGGTCAACATTTGGCTATAGTTCTTATATATATAACATCCCCTTTTTATGCCCTTCACCACCATAGGTGGAAAGGGTATTATAAGTTTGTGCTGATGTATGTAACGCATAGAAATATTTGTCTTAGACCCACCTTTTAGTATATCGATAGGCTTAGAATCACTTTCTGAGTCGATTTAGCGATGTCCGTCCGTCCGTCCGTCTGGCTGGCTGGCTGGAGATTTGGAGGTACATTCAGTCTATTAAGATTGCATCTACGAAATTAGATTGCTATCAATTAATGTTTGGTCCAGGCTTTATACACGGTAGATGCATTAGGAACTCCTAACAAAATATATGAACCTGCCGTGTTGCTATCAACATGTTTATGGAACAACGAAACAGCTTATTAATGTGAAACTATATTCGGTTATGGAACAGCATTTTGTCCAAGGTAAATACTTGGGAAACCACTTAGATACTTTTAAATGTTGAACTGTAGTAACTATACCACTGCAACCGAATTTAGTCCAAATATATTACCAACAATACCACATTTGGTCAACATTTTGAATAAGCTGCACTCTCGTATAACTTGATGATGGGCATACAAGATTCGCCACAACCGAATATAACACTCTTACTTGTTGAAATGTTATATAACCACGATCTCAAAAGGCTTTATATAACCAATTGCTAAAAAAAGCTAAGTTTAATGCTTTTGCAGATTCTTTAATTTATTAAGGGTATTTACACGAAAGCTTTATAAAAGAGCTCTGTTTATATATATGTATAATTCCGCGATATCATTCTAATTGGAACAAGGGGTAGTTCTCTCAGACAATGAGCTACATCCGATTCTATTTTTGGACTCATTATCATCCTTATTATCTCTGTTTATTGCTTAATAAATTCATATTTATCACAATTGTATAAAGATCTAACAAAGACAAGAATTGTGAAACTTTTTTGTTTTAAAAGCTTTAGTTTCTTAAGGACATTTGCTCAAAAGTTTTATGAAAGTTCTTTAGTTCAAAAAAACATCTGTTATCATATTTTTTTATAGATCTGAACACAGATCCCTAAAAGCTTTAAATAAGTTTATTTCTAAAAAATGTTTTTTTTAAAGCTTTTGTTAAAAACTTTAAATAACTTTCTATCCAAAACAAGTTTTTTGAAAATCTTTTATTTTATTCTTTGATGTTAGGATTAACTTTGACCAATAAATTAAAAAAGCCTAATGTATGCTCAATTACTGAAAAGTTTTATTTACATTTTTGGATCATAAACACTTGTTAAAAGTTTTTTTAGATTTTTTCATTGAAAGCTTTACATAAGCTCTTAAGCTCTTTACGTAATGTTGTATTTATAACCACTGAGCTTTAAAAGAAGAACTTCAAATTTATCGCTGAAGCAAATTTTTGTTTAATTATGAAATCACCCTCGTAAATCGAAGTATATTGGTTTATAATAGATCCACTTTGAAGGCAAATGCTTTGATAAATGTTTTACCACGAAAAATTTCACGATTTTCATACTGGATTTTTATGTACGACATAACATACTCGTACCTAGTCAATAAAACATTAAACGAAATATTATATGATCGACAGCATTCACAAAATATTTTTAGTGTTTTTTTGTTTGTGTTATTCAAATTCAATACGAGTATTGTATGGACCGACCCATTATATGACCGCTGGCATTTTGTTTTAACATCTTCCCATTTTTTTTTTTTTTTTGTTTAATTTTTATTTTAGTCTTTCGTTTTGTTTTTCTGTAAATGCAGCTACTAGATATTTTGTAGACACATTGATCCTATTAAAGTGAGACATGTTGGTTGGTGTTCATGCCTCCAAACAAACTTAAGACCCATGAATGGATGAATGAATGAATAGAGTCAGTCGTCTCTGACTCTGAGTGAGTAAGTGCATCGAGTAGGTAATTTTAAAAGTATGCATGAGGTTTTTTGACGCTTTGGTGGTTTACATTATTTGACTACTGTATGTTAATCTCTAGCATCTCGAGTCTATAACATCTGAAGGATGTTTTGGAAGCATTTTTTTTTTTAGGGGCAGCAGCAAGAAGCACAAAATGAATAATTTAAATAATTCCAGTCGGTTCTTGTATTTATTTCTACCTAAAGGCGCTAAAATATTTTTCGTTATGTTTTATTACCAAAGACTTTTGAGCTTTATAGGTAAGAGCTACTGTCTTTTGTTTGAGAGTGAGGAAAATATTAAAAAAATAAAAAAATTGGAAATAACTTTGATGGTGGGCTGGCTGACTGACTGGTCTTTCTTATTGGTCTTGTGGCCGCCAGATCATTACACTGTGATACAAAAGTTGAAAAGTAAACATAAGATATTCCGGTCAATTTAACAAATAGAAATATTATTCGACAAAATGTCATATACTTGTTGAAATAACATAAAGAAACCTTCGTACTATTTTTATAAAAATCCTTTATCAATTTGTCTTTAATATAAAATATTACAGATTGTCAAATATACAGGGTGGATGATGAATGTTGCTATCAAATATCAGAAAGAAGGTATCACCTTCTTTATTTATTTTCTCCTGTGCTATCAATTCCATTTCTAACCTATTTCTTAACTTTGGTATGTTTTGACTTATTTAAAAAACAAGTAAAAAAGTGCTATAGTCCGTCAAGCCCGACCATACGATACCCTTCACCACTAAGGTCAAAGGTGTAATTTTTCCTGTATAAAGACAAATATTTGCTAAATTTTGCCATCATACAAACAATTTCTCAAAACTTATAAATTTAAGATATTTCCGCCATTTGGACTTATATGAGAGCTAGGGTCAAATGTAGACCGATTATCTCGAAATTTGGCAAATTAATAACAGTTGTTACAAGAATTGTGTAAACAAAAAGTAAACTTAAAATTCCCATTATCTTCACATTTACAAGCGTTTTAGTGATTTTTGTCTCATTTAGTGCGTTTTTAAAGAAAAGTTTGTAAGGGAGCTATGGTCAAATGTAGACCGATTTTAACGAAATTCGGTACAGTGATTTTGGTTTACATAAGCAATATTTGATTTAAATTTGATGAAAAAATATTGATATTTGTGGCCAATATATCAATTCCGGAAAGTGGGACCTATGGGAGGTACCATAAATAATAGACCGATTTTGACGAATTTCAATAGCCATGGTCCGATTATAAAAAAAATGATCTGTGCCAAATTTCATTAAATTATCTTTAGAATTGCGACCTGTAGTTTGATTACACGGACGGACGGAAGGACGGACATCGCTAAATCGACTCAGAAAGTGATTCTAAGCCTATTGTTATACTAAAAGGTGGGTCTAAGATAAATATTTCCATGCGTTACATACATCAGCACAAACTTATAATACCCTTTCCACCTATGATGGTGAAGGGTATAAAAATATTTATTTTAGGTCATGTTACTGAATTTTCATTTGAGTCTAAATATGCAAATATATGCAGAATATTTGAACACTATTGTACAGCTAAAACCATGGCCTATGAACTGTGATAAAATGTTCTTTATATGTCGATACTTAAGAAAGTTATGCCCCACTGAAAATCAATATTTCTATATGTAGATATATTATACTAATTAGCTGATGAATGCATCTCATATGAAGAAGATTACTACATACTAAGATATTTGGTAAAAATATGGACTAAATTGGCCAACGATTATACCCACCTCTTATACAAAATTTTTATATATTTCGCAAATTTTCTTTTTTTTAGGTGACATCGTACTATTTTCACTTTAGTCTCTATACGCAAATATATGCATAAATGTTTTAGGTCTCTATAAAGCTCGGATAACAGCCTATAATTTGTGATATATCTAACTTAAAATGAGGTTATTTAAAGAAGTTATGCGTTACTTGAAATCCATATCTTTATAAATATATTTCACTAATTAGCTGCTTACATAAACCTTGTGTAAAAAAGGAATTTGGCAAAACTAAGGGTAAAATCTGTCAAAGATTATACCCATCTTCTATACAATCTTTCATATATTTCGAAAATTTCCTTATTTTAGGTCATGTCACTCAATTTTCAGTTAAGTCTTTATATGCAAATATATGCGAGAGACTTTTAGTTCAAAAAAGTAACAGCCTTCTTAAAATCAATAAATTTGTAAATATATTTTACTTATTAGCTGCTTATATAAACCTCATATAAAAAATATTAATTCAACAGTATTTCAAAAATCCCCTTATTTTAAGTTATCTGAGTCAATTTTCACTTAAGTCTATGTATGCAAAGATATGCAGGAGATTTTTAGGTCATAATAAAGCACGGATTACAGCCTGTAATTTATAATATCCACGACTTCACATATGATTTTTTAAAGAAAGTTATGCTCTACTAAAAATCAATGTTTTTGTAAAAATATTTCACCAATTAGCTGCTTACATGAAACTTGGATAATTATTACTAAAACAGAATTTTTTAAAAATATGGACGAAATTGGTAAACGTTTCTACAAACCTACTATAGGTACAATTTTTTCATATATTATAGCTGTGTTCCAGAACTACCAATACTGTACAATTTTGTACAAGTTTTAATCAGAAACTACAGGAAAGTGTTCTTGTACTGAAAAATATGACTTAATTGTAATTTCTGGTTAAAAATTGTACAATATTGTACAGTATTGGTAGTTCTGGAACACAGCTTATGAAAATTTCCTTATTTTAAGTCATTTCACTCAATGCTTACTTTAGTCCATATATGCAAATATATGCATGAGATTTTTAAGTCATTATAAAGCCCGGGCTACAGCCTATAAAATGTGTTATATATGACTTCACATGTGGCTAGTTAATAAAGTGATGTTCTACTTAGAATCAATATCTTTGTAAAAATATTTTACATATTAGATGCTTATGAACCTTGTAAAAAAATGTTACTAAAACAAAATTAGGTAAAAGTATGGGCGAAATTGGTCAACAATTATACCCACCTTCTATACAAATCTTTTATATATTTCGAAAATTTCTTTATTTTAGGTAATGTCAGTCATTTTACATTTTACGCTTTTATCTATTTATGTAAATATATGCAAGAGGTCATTGTTAAGGTCGGACCACATCCTCTTAGTTATCATACACTTGACTTTACATGTGGTTATTTAAAAAAGTTATGCCCTACTAAAAATCAAACTTTTTGTAAAAATATTTCACTTATATCAATGGCATCACGATAATTATGAAATCGCTAAAACTATTAACATTTCAATTTCGGTGTGTTTTGTGCATACTTCAAAAAATCTTCTTGCAGGTCATGCCATTTAATTTAAATCTAAGTCTAACTATGCAAATATATGCAAAGGAGTTTTATACTATTACGAAGCTAAGGTATCGGTCTACAATCTGTGATAAATATATTGTCGTATATAATTACTAAGAAAAGTTATGTCATCTTAAATCCCACCTAACTTAATTTTTGTTACACTAAGTCACTCATTATTGATTTTTTGGATAATATGCAAAAATATGCATAATATTTACATTTAGTTATAAAGTTGATGCAAAAGTCCCATATCGGTTTCAATTTCCACCAATAATTTTTTCGAATCTGGTAATACTTACGTTATTGTTATTTATCAGAAAATAAAGTATATTTTCTACACTGAAAGTATATTTTCTACAATTTTGGATTATGCAATTGCAATACATCAAATGTTTGATGGCCATTTAAAAAGCCGGAATGGTAGTGTCAATAGTTAACCCAGAAGCAACGATTTGATGCCGTTGGACTATTTTCTGCATGACGCCGTTAGAGACATAAGTAATGCCGATAAACCAGAGACAATTGAGCATTCGAAGGCCAACACTCGTGATGTCATTGGTGTTTTAAAAGGTTTCTTTGTCGAGATACGGCCCTATAGAATGGGGTATTGTGAGCCCTGGCAAAAAATCGTCTTTTTTATTTTATTTTTAAATAAAACTTTCAAATAGCCCACACTTTAATGGCCCTCCGTGAATACTTCTTTCTAAATAGGTTCGCTAGCTTTGTTAGGTCTAACGGTTCGTTTACAACATGAAAATAATCATTTGAGTGACCTAAAGCAAATACAATTGCAGAAGATTTGAGCAAATTTTCCTAAAGAAGTAGGAAATTCCTATAAAAATAGGAAATTTTTTAAAATTTTCCTATATGAAAAAAAAATTTTTGAAAAATTTCCTATAAAAATAGGAAATTTTTGAAAAATTTCCTATAAAAATAAGAAATTTTTGAAAAATTTCCTATAAAAATAGGAAATTTTTGAAAAATTTCCTATAAAAATAGGAAATTTTTGAAAAATTTCCTATAAAAATAGGAAATTTTTGAAAAATTTTCTATAAAAATAGGAAATTTTTGAAAAATTTCCTATAAAAATAGGAAATTTTTGAAAAATTTCCTATAAAAATAGGAAATTTTTGAAAAATTTCCTATAAAAATAGGAAATTTTTGAAAAATTTCCTATAAAAATAGGAAATTTTTGAAAAATTTCCTATAAAAATAGGAAATTTTTGAAAAATTTCCTATAAAAATAGGAAATTTTTGAAAAATTTCCTATAAAAATAGGAAATTTTTGAAAAATTTCCTATAAAAATAGGAAATTTTTGAAAAATATCCTATAAAAATAGGAAATTTTTGAAAAATTTCATAAAAAAATAGGAAATTTTTGAAAAATTTCCTATAAAAATAGGAATTTTTTGAAAAATTTCCTATAAAAATAGAAAATTTTTGAAAAATTTCCTATAAAAATAGGAAATTTTTGAAAAATTTCCTATCAAAATAGGAAATTTTTGAAAAATTTCCTATAAAAATAGGAAATTTTTGAAAAAATTTCCTATAAAAATAGGAAATTTTTGAAAAATTTCCTATAAAAATAGGAAAATTTTTGAAAAATTTCCTATAAAAATATGAAATTTTTGGAAAATTTCCTATAAAAATATGAAATTTTTGAAAAATTTCCTATAAAAATATGAAATTTTTGAAAAATTTCCTATAAAAATATGAAATTTTTGAAAAATTTCCTATAAAAATATGAAATTTTTGAAAAATTTCCTATAAAAATATGAAATTTTTGGAAAATTTCCTATAAAAATATGAAATTTTTGAAAAATTTCCTATAAAAATATGAAATTTTTGAAAAATTTCCTATAAAAATATGAAATTTTTGAAAAATTTCCTATAAAAATATGAAATTTTTGAAAAATTTCCTATAAAAATAGGAAATTTTTGAAAAATTTCCTGTAAAAATATGAAAATTTTGAAAAATTTCCTATAAAAATATGAAATTTTTGAAAAATTTTCTATAAAAATTGACATTTTTAAAAAATTTAATATAAAAATATGAAATTTTAGAAAAATTTTCTATAAAAATAGGAAATTTTTGAAAATTTTCCTATAAAAATAGGAAATTTTTGAAAAATATCCTATAAAAATAGGAAATTTTTGAAAAATTTCATAAAAAAATAGGAAATTTTTGAAAAATTTCCTATAAAAATAGGAATTTTTTGAAAAATTTCCTATAAAAATAGAAAATTTTTGAAAAATTTCCTATAAAAATAGGAAATTTTTGAAAAATTTCCTATCAAAATAGGAAATTTTTGAAAAATTTCCTATAAAAATAGGAAATTTTTGAAAAAATTTCCTATAAAAATAGGAAATTTTTGAAAAATTTCCTATAAAAATAAGAAAATTTTTGAAAAATCTCCTATAAAAATAGGAAATTTTTGAAAAATCTCCTATAAAAATAGGAAATTTTTGAAAAATTTCCTACAAAAATAGGAAATTTTTGAAAAATTTCCTATAAAAATAGGAAATTTTCGAAAAATTTCCTATAAAAATATGAAAAATTTCCTATAAAAATATGAAATTTTTATAAAATTTCCTATAAAAATATGAAATTTTTATAAAATTTCCTATAAAAATATGAAATTTTTATAAAATTTCCTATAAAAATATGAAATTTTTATAAAATTTCCTATAAAAATATGAAATTTTTATAAAATTTCCTATAAAAATATGAAATTTTTAAAAAATTTCCTATGAAAAATATGAAATTTTTTGAAAAAATCCCTTTTTTTTACAGGTAATTTTTGAAAAATTTCCTATAAAAATAAGAAATTTTTGAAAAATTTTTCTATAAAAATATGAAAGTTGTGGAAAATTTCATATAAAAATATGAAATTTTTGAAAAATTTCCTATAAAAATAGGAAATTTTTGAAAATTTTCCTATAAAAATAAGAAATTTTTGAAAAATTTCCTATAAAAATATGAAATTTTGGAAAAATTTCCTATAAAAATATGAAATTTTGGAAAAATTTCCTATAAAAATATGAAAAATTTCCTATAAAAATATGAAAAATTTCCTATAAAAATATGAAAAATTTCCTATAAAAATATGAAATTTTTAAAAATTTAATATAAAAATATGAAATTTTAGAAAAATTTCCTATAAAAATATGAAATTTTTGAAAAACTTCCAATATAAATATTAAGTTTCTGAAAATTTTTCTATAAAAATATGAAATTTTTGAAAAATTTGCTATAAAAATATGAAAAATTTCCTATAAAAATATGAAATTTTTATAAAATTTCCTATAAAAATATGAAATTTTTATAAAATTTGCTATAAAAATATGAAATTTTTAAAAAATTTTCTATAAAAATAAGAAATTTTTGAAAAATGTTTCTATAAAAATATAAAACTTTAGACAAATTTCCTATAAAAATATGAAATTTTTGAAAAATTTCCTAAAAAATATGAAAATTTTGAAAAATTTCCTATAAAATATCAATTTTTAGAAACTTTTTTTTATAAAAAAATTTCTTATAAATAGGTATATGAAATTTTTGAAAAATTTCCTATAAAAATATGAAATTTTTGAAAAATTTCCTATAAAAATATGAAATTTTTGAAAAATTTCCTATAAAAATATGAAATTTTAGAAAAAGTTCCTATAAAAACATGAAATTTTTGAAAAATTTCCTATAAAAATAAGAAATTTTTGAAAATTTTTCTATAAAAATTAAAGATTTTTTAAAAATTTTCTATACAAATATGAAAGTTTTGGAAAATTTCATATAAAAATATGAAATTTTCGAAAAATTTGGTACACAAATATGAAATGGTTGAAAAAGTTGCCAGAATAACACTGTCTTGAGGTTTTCGCCATCAACAAATCAATTCAAGTCATATGACAAAAACTTTCGTCTTAGAAGTATCTTCGAAAAGATAATCGTAAGCTCTACTGAATAGTCGTGCAAAACTATCTCAGTGGGTTTTTACTTACAGTAAAACTTGTTACTGTTTTCTGTAGCACAGTGTTGCTTCCATGCTACATTTTTCTCATCTTTGTAACATTTTTAAAGCCATAAATGATCTTCAAAAGCTTTTCTTAAATTCATATTAAGTTATTTCTTAAAGTTAATAGTTAATAATATTAATTAAACATGAATTCATTATTCTTTAAGGTATCAATTATTTTTATTGTTCTCTATGGCCTTTTTTCTTCTTATAAATATTTAGATTGTACAAATCCATGTAATTTTAATTAAATAACAACAAAGACTTCTTAAAGCAAACAAAAAAGTGCAGGAAAAAAATCGTATAAAATCAATTAAAATTCTTTAAGACTCATTCAGATTCAGATTCGCTTTGGTTTGTTCTTAGTTTTAGTTAGAAGATATTGACAATATCGTATGTAAAATGGTTCCAAGGTGTGCTACGAACGAGTACATTTTATTAAAAGGTGGGGTTTTGTGATGAGCGAACATTAAAATGCCTGAAGTTTAAGGTTTTGGTTCTTTGTGTTAGAGCATTTGTTAGAAGGATGGTCTAGATTGAAAGATTTTTAATTGAAAATGTTATATGGTTATATAAATAAAGTTTAGGATTTAAAGAAATTTTTAATAAAAAAATATATCTAAATTGAATTCATTAATAATTAATGATTTATATTGACCATGATGAAATTTTTAATATATTTAATATTTATTTGTAAAGGTTATATCATCTAAAATAAATAAGAAATTTTGAAAAATTTAGTTTTAAAATAATAAAAAAATCCTATAAAAATAAAAAAATTTTTAAAAATGTTTCTATAAAAATATTAAATTCTTAAAAAATTTTCTATAAAGATAAGAAATTTTTGAAAATTTTCCTATAAAAATAAGAAATTTTTGAACATTTTTCTATAAAAATAAGAAGTTTTTGAAAAATTTCCTATAAAAATAAGAAATTTTTGAAAAATTTCCTATAAAAATAAGAAATTTTTGAAAAATTTCCTATAAAAATAAGAAATTTTTGAAAAATTTCCTATAAAAATAAGAAATTTTTGAAAAATTTCCTATAAAAATAAGAAATTTTTGAAAAATTTCCTATAAAAATAAGAAATTTTTGAAAAATTTTCCTATAAAAATAAGAAATTTTTGAAAAATTTCCTATAAAAATAAGAAATTTTTGAAAAATTTCCTATAAAAATAAGAAATTTTTGAAAAATTTCCTATAAAAATAAGAAATTTTTGAAAAATTTCCTATAAAAATAAGAAATTTTTGAAAAAATTCCTATAAAAATAAGAAATTTTTGAAAAATTTCCTATAAAAATAAGAAATTTTTGAAAAATTTCCTATAAAAATAAGAAATTTTTGAAAAATTTCCTATAAAAATAAGAAATTTTTGAAAAATTTCCTATAAAAATAAGAAATTTTTGAAAAATTTCCTATAAAAATAAGAAATTTTTGAAAAATTTCCTATAAAAATAAGAAATTTTTGAAAAATTTCCTATAAAAATAAGAAATTTTTGAAAAATTTCCTATAAAAATAAGAAGTTTTTGAAAAATTTCCTATAAAAATAAGAAGTTTTTGAAAAATTTCCTATAAAAATAAGAAGTTTTTGAAAAATTTCCTATAAAAATAAGAAATTTTTGAAAAATTTCCTATAAAAATAAGAAATTTTTGAAAAATTTCCTATTAAAATAAGAAATTTTTGAAAAAATTCCTATAAAAATAAGAAATTTTTGAAAAATTTCCTATAAAAATAAGAAATTTTTGAAAAATTTCCTATAAAAATAAGAAATTTTTGAAAAATTTCCTATAAAAATAAGAAATTTTTGAAAAATTTCCTATAAAAATAAGAAATTTTTGAAAAATTTCCTATAAAAATAAGAAATTTTTGAAAAATTTCCTATAAAAATAAGAAATTTTTGAAAAATTTCCTATAAAAATAAATTTTTAAAAAAATTCCTATAAAAATAAGAAATTTTTGAAAAATTTCCTATAAAAATAAGAAATTTTTGAAAAATTTCCTATAAAAATAAGAAATTTTTGAAAAATTTCCTATAAAAATAAGAAATTTTTGAAAAATTTCCTATAAAAATAAGAAATTTTTGAAAAATTTCCTATAAAAATAAGAAATTTTTGAAAAAATTCCTATAAAAATAAGAAATTTTTGAAAAAATTCCTATAAAAATAAGAAATTTTTGAAAAAATTCCTATAAAAATAAGAAATTTTTGAAAAATTTCCTATAAAAATAAGAAATTTTTAAAAACTTGCCTATAAAATAAGAAATTTTTGAAAATTTCTTATTTCAAACAAAAATCAACAAATTTTTTCAACGATTTCTTATTTTTATAGGAAATTTTTCAAAAATTTCTTATCTTTATAGGAAATTTTTCAAAAATTTCTTATCTTTAAGGAAATTTTTCAAAAATTTTTTATTTTTATAGGAAATTTTTCAAAAAATTCTTATCTTTATAGGAAGTTTTTCAAAAATTTTTTATTTTTATAGGAAATTTTTCAAAAAATTCTTCTTTTTATAGGAAATTTTTCAAACATTTCTTATTTTTATAGGAAATTTTTCAAAACTTTCTTATTTTTATAGGAAATTTTTCAAATATTTCTTATTTTTATAGGAAATTTTTCAAAAATTTCTTATTTTTATAGGAAAATTTTCAAAAATTTCTTATTTTTATAGGAAATTTTTCAAAAATTTCTTATTTTTATAGGAAATTTTTCAAAAATTTCTTATTTTTATAGGAAATTTTTCAAAAATTTCTTATTTTTATAGGAAATTTTTTCAAAAATTTCTTATTTTTATAGGAAATTTTTCAAAAATTTCTAATTTTTATAGGAAATTTTTCAAAAATTTCTTATTTTTATAGGAAATTTTTCAAAAATTTCTTATTTATATAGGAAATTTTTCAAAAATTTCTTATTTTTATAGGAAATTTTTCAAAAAATTTCTTATTTTTATAGGAAATTTTTCAAAAATTTCTTTTTTTTTATAGGAAATTTTTCAAAAATTTCTTTTTTTTATAGGAAATTTTTCAAAAATTTCTTTATTTTATAAGAAATTTTTCAAAAAAATTCTTATTTTTATAGGAAAATTTTCAAAAATTTCTTATTTTTATAGAAAATTTTTCAACGATTTCTTATTTTTATAGGAAATTTTTCAAAAATTTATTATCTTTATAGGAAATTTTTCAAAAATTTCTTATCTTTAAGGAAATTTTTCAAAAATTTCCTATTTTTATAGGACATTTTTCAAAAGGTTCATATTTTTATAGGATATTTTTCAAAAGGTTCATATTTTTATAGGATATTTTTCAAAAATTTCTTATTTTTGTACTAAATTTTTCAAAAATTTCTTATTTTTATAGGAAATTTTTAAAAAATTTCTTATTTTTATAGGAAATTTTTAAAAAATTTCTTATTGTTATAGGAAATTTTTCACAATTTTTTTTTACTTTTATAGAATTTTTTTTACAAATTTTCTTATTTTTATAGGAAATTTTTCAAAATTTTCTTATTTTTATAGAAAATTTTCAAAAATTTCTTATTTTTATATTAAATTTTTCTAAAATTTCTTATTTTTATGGGAAATTTTGCTAAAATTTCTTATTTTTATGGGAAATTTTGCTAAAATTTCTTATTTTTATGGGAAATTTTTCTAAAATTTCTTATTTTTATGGGAAATTTTTCAAAAATTTTTTAGGAAATGTTTCAAAAATTTCTAATAAATTTCCTACAAAATTAAGAAATTTTTGAAAAATTTTCTATAAAAAAATTAAATTTTTAAAAATGTTTCTTATAAAATTAAGAAATTTTTGAAAAACTTTCTATAAAAATTAGAAATTTAAAAGTTTTTGAAAAATTTCCTATAAAAAGAAGAAATAAAAAAAAAATTCTATAAAAATAAGAAATTTTTTAAAAATTTCCTATAAAAATAAGAAAAGGTCTGGAAGTTTTGATACAGAAATGTGATCTAACATTGATCATTTCAGTGAGCAATTCAAACCCGTTCTGTTCTCTGCTAGATTCCAACATATTCAATTGGTATGATATCTTTAAACAGGAAACTATAATTTAAATAATAATTTGGTAAATCATATAACGAGTTGTTTCTATTTTGATTTTTCTCAATAAACTATCGGAGTATTTTATGTTGACATCCATGATCTGTGATCAATGGAATACGTAAATTTTTCCAGTTAAAGACAAAAAAAAAAAAGAAAAATCAAACAACCGACTTCATTAAATCGAAGACAGCGGCGGCAGTAGCCATAAATGAAATGTTGTTTGTTGGCCATTTGTAACTATTTGTCAAATTGTTTGTCGTTGATTTAATTAACGTTTTGTTGGCCATGTTTAGACTCTTTCACTGCTATTTTAGTTTTTGTCACTTGAGAAGAAAAAGGAAAAAATTAATAATAAATTTGCTATAAATTGAAAGAAAACTCTAACAAAATCAAATGTCATCATTGTCGTCATCATTTAATAGAAAATTGCAGTAACAAGAAAAGTTATTTTTATGTCCTTCTGTCCGAAAATGTTCGTCCATAAATATAACCATGGGAAATGCCAACAGATAATGACCAACCAGACAGAGTGACGATGACATTTGTATTAGAATATAATTGCCTCAAAAAAGCCCCTCGGACTTGTTTTTTCTATTCCTCAATGATTTATCTCTAACTAACAGAGATATAAATAAATTTAATTAATTCAATTTTTTGTTTGTTCATAAAATGCCACATTAATTCTTAAATGTTAAAATATTATATTCAATAAATTTTCAACATTTCTTAGCTTCAAACGCATTCTTTTTTCTTGCTTAATTCTTTATTTATCTTTGTCAGTTTTTCAAAATTTTTCCATTTTTGTTGATTATTTTTGTATTCATTTATTCGAACGCTCAGCCGAGGAAGAAAGATTAACATTAATTTTAAGATTCAACAGCAGTTAACAGTCATTATCATCATTAATGTCCACGCATCAACAGCAGCAAAACATCTCATCTCAACAACATCTCAGCTGCAACAATTGAAGCAACAAAAATATCATTTTCATGTCAAAAATGGCCAACACCATTTTATGATTATGGTCAGACGACTTAACAACTTTGCGCCGTTTTCCTTCTAATCTAGTCTCACTACTAAAGTCCACTTTAGTCTACTATAGTTTAGTATCTTTTGTTAAGTTTTTCTTTGCTTTTAATTTCCTGGAAAAGGAAGAGAAGAACTGAAAGCATTAAAAATTTCGCACAAATATGGTATAATAATTCATGCCAATGTTTGCCTAAATGCATTATAATATCTAATGTAAACTTATGAGTTAGCAGAAGGATTAAACCATTGAGAACCCATTAGAAATTTTTGAAAATTTTCTTATAAAAATAAGAAATTTTTTAAAAATTTCTAATAAAAATATAAAATTTTCAAAAGTTTCTTATAAAAATAAGAAACATTTGAAAAATTTCTTATAAAATTAAGAAATTTTTGAAAATTTTCTTATAAAAATAAGAAATTTTTGAAAATTTTTTTTAATAATAAGAAATTTTTGAAAAACTTCTTATAAAAATAAAAAAAATTTTGAAAATTTTTTTATAATAATAGAAAATTTTTGAAAAATCTCTTATGAAAATAAGAAATATTTGAAAAATTTCTTATACAAATAAAAAATTTTGAAAAATTTCTTAAAAAAATAAGAAATTTTTGAAAAATTTCTTATAAAAATTAGAAATTTTTGAAATATTTCTTGTAAAAATAAGAAATTTTTGAAAAGTTTCTTATAAAAATAAGAAATTTTTGAAAAATTGCTTATAAAAATAAGAAATTTTTTAAAAATTTAAAAAAAAAATAAGAAAAATTTTCCTATTAAAATAAGAAATTTTTGAAAAATTTCTTAAATTTTTTTTTTTAATTTTTTATAAAAATAAGAAATTTTTGAAAAATTTCTTATAAAAATAAGAAATTTTTGAAAAACCTCTTATAAAAATAAGACATTTTTGAAAAATTTCTGATAAAAATAAGATATTTTTCAAAAATTTCTTATAAAAATAAGATATTTTTGAAAAATTTCTTATAACAATAAGAAATTTTTGCAAAAATTTCTTATAAAAATAAAAAACATTTGAAAAATTTCTTATAAAAATAAGAATTTTTTGGAAAATTTCTTATAAAAATAAGAAATTTTTTAAAAATTTCTTATCAAAATAAGAAATTTTTGAAAAATTTCTTATAAAAATAAGAAATTTTTGAAAAATTTCCTTACAAAAATAAGAAATTTTTCAAAAATCTTCGTATAAAAATAAGAAATTTTTGAAAAAATTCTTATAAAAATAAGAAATTTTTGAAAAATTTCTTATAAAAATAAGAAATTTTTGAAAAATTTCTTATAACAATAAGAAATTTTTGAAAAATTTCTTATAACAATAAGAAATTTTTGAAATATTTTTTATAACAATAAGAAATTTTTGAAAAATTTCTTATAAAAATACAAAATGTTTAAAAAATTTCTTATCAAAATAAGAAATTTTTTAAAAATTTCTTATCAAAATAAGAAATTTTTGAAAAATTTGCTTACAAAAATAAGAAATTTTTCAAAAATTTTCGTATAAAAATAAGAAATTTTTGAAAAATTTTCTTATAAAAATAAGAAATTTTTGAAAAGTTTTCTTATAAAAATAAGAATTTTTTGAAAAATTTCCAATAAGGAGAAGAAATTTTTAAAAGATTTTCTATAAAAAAAAGAAATTTTTGAAAAATTTCCTATAAAAATAAGAAATTAAAAAAAAAAATTCCTATAAAAAGAATAAATTTTTGAAAGATTTCCTATAAAAATAAGAAATTTTTTTTTAAATTTCCTACAAAAATAAATTTTTGCAAAATTTCCTAAAAAAAAAGAAATTTTTTAAAAATTTGCTATAAAAATATGAAATTATATAGAAAATTTTTCAAATTTTGTTTTATTTTTATAAAAAAAATTTTTATAGGCAATTTTTTCAAAATTTCTTATCTTTATACGAAATTTTTTGAAAAAAAAATCTGACTTTATAGGAAAATTTATTTTTTTTTTAATTTTTATAGGAAATTTCTCAAAAATTTCCTATTTTTATAGGACATTTTTTAAAAATTTCTTGTTTTTATTGGAAAATTTTCAAAAGTTTCTTATTTTTATAGGAAAACTTATAATTTGTTTTTAATTTTGGTAGGAAATTTCTCCAAAATGTCCTATTTTTAGAGGACATTTTTCAAAAATTTCCTATTTTCATAGGAAATATTTCAAAAATTTCTTATTTCAATAGTAAATTTTTTACAAATTTCTAAGTTTTTTAAAAAATTTTGCAAAAATTTCTAATTTTTATTGAAAATTTTTCAAAAATTTCTTATTTTTATAGGAAATTATTCAAAATTTTCTAATTTTTAAAGGAAATTTTTTCACAAATTTCTTATAGGAATTTTTTTCAAAAATTTCTTATTTTTATAGGAAATTTTTTTAAAATTTCTTATTTTATAGGAAATTTTTCAAAAATTTTTTGTTTCTATAGGAATTTTTTTAAAAATGTTTAATTTTTATAAGAAATTTTTCAAAAATTTCTTATTTTTATAGGAAATTTTTTAAAAAATCGTATTTTTATAGGAAATTTTTCGAAAATTTCCTATTTTTATAGGAAATGTTTCAAAAATTTCCTATTTTTATAGGAAATTTTTCAAAATCTTCCTATTTTTATAGAAATTTTTCATAAATTTCCTATTTTTGTAGGAAATTATTCAAAAATTTCTTTTTTTTATAGGAAATTTTTCAAAAATTTCTTATTTTTATAGGAAAATTTTCAAAAATTTCTTATTTTTATAGGAAATTTTCAAAAATTTCTAATTTTTATAGGAAATTTTTCAAAAATTTCGTATTTTTATAAGAAATTTTTCAAAAATTTCTTATTTTTATAGGAAATTTTTCAAAAATTTCTTATTTTTATAGGAAATTTTTCAAAAATTTCTTATTTTTATAGGAATTTTTTTTTAAATATCTTATTTTTATAAGAATTTAGATTTAACATTTTTTATTTTAATAGGAAATTTTTTAAAAATATCTTAGTTTCATAGGATTTTTTTTAAATATTTCTTATTTTTATTGCAAATTTTTGGAAAAAGTTCTTATTTTACAAAAATTTAAGTCTGATTTTAGGCACGTAATTCTTTACCACTTTTAGACGATTAAACTTGCAGTAGCATTTAGAATATTTTGCGGAATTGAAAGTTTTAACAACTTCTACTGTATTCCTAGACGCTCACTATTAGTAGACTCTTTGTTAAAGACCTTTTGTAGGAATAATTTTGTTACCAAGTTTGTATTAGACCACAAGTAAAGCAGACTGACATTTTGCCTCTTTTGCTATAAATATGATTGATATCTATAAGGTTTAACAGGGGCGTGGATGGTTGGAAAGTACGAAATGTTTGACTAATTGTTTGAGAAAGGGGTTAACTGAGAAATATATTAGTAGAATTTTTCACAACAAATTAAAATAATTCTGGTATTTAAAAAGATATTAGCATGTTGTGAAAATGCGTTTAAAGTTTAAGGATAAACAGTAGCCGAACTTTTTTGTGAATTATTCTAGGATAAAAATTTGCCTGTGGAGTTTTTGTTCTTCATATGATATAAAATTAAATTATCGCAATTTAACCTTTTTCAGATAACAGTCACTTTTGAACGCCCCTGTTATGATGTTTAGTTTCTAATGAACTTCCATTTACTTGGTACTGACTGTATTTGTACTGACTCTTCCGTATGTTTAAAAGTGTATAATGCCACTTGTAAATAGGCCGATAGATGACTGGCTGGCTGACTTGTTTAGGCTAGCATTTGCCTCAATTATACAGTGGGAAATATAGATCAACGTCAGTTTTGATGAAAAATTCAATTCCTGGAAATAGACTGGCCATCATTATCATCGTCCACAGAATCAACAACTTCTTCTCCATAGACGTCATCATCAAAATCAAAACTTAAAATCATAAAATGTTCCATTTGATAAAGCAAACTATTATAAACGCACTACAAATGTCTGCAATAACTACAATTTTCCATTGTTCGTCTTTATGTGATGGTCATCATTATTGACTAGAGACAGACCGACGGACGGATAGAATAAAACAGTAGCCACATTAGGCTCCATCATAGAGTGCAATAAGGAAAATGCCTTCAATAAGAAAAGCTCACATAAATCGTTTTTTGATATTAAAAACAAAGCAGCAACATTATGATTCAATATTGTCTATCTATCATTGTACCCTACATCACTTTAGGTGGGAAGTAAAATATAGCGATCGACTCAATCACTCAATAACCGAAAGGGCTAACCGCCTTGTTTTCATTCATTCATAGAATTCACAGACTAAGTTTATTTTAAAAATTTTACCATTGTCTTTATATACATATCGTCGCAAGAATGAAAGAACGCTGTAACTGACAAAAAATTGAAAATAAGATTTTTTGTATAATTTTAATCAGACAAAATATACTGTGTCGATTGGCCCCGTTCCCATATTTCTATGATGATAAAAATGTTGATTTTAATTCAAAACCGAATTTAATTTAAGTTTAATATAACAATAACATATCGGAGATGTAGGGTATCCTATGGTCGTGCTTGATCGACTATATATTTTACATGTTCTCTATTGAAATAAGAAAATGCGAATTGAATCTGAAATTGGAAAAAAATATTAGAGTATGAAAATACTTATCGATGAGTTGAGTAAATAGTAAATAAGTTAATACGTATTAGTATAGTATTTGTAATACTACTAACTTGGACGATGCACAGTGGGTTTATAAAAAAAAGTAATAATTCAGTTGGACTCTTATAAGATTACATGGGGAATTTGAATAATGATTCCTTATAATTACGCCGTTTTTTATAAAACCAATCGAGTTATTACTATTTCAACCCACTGTGCAATGAGGTTAATAAAATTCCTGCTATCACTTAAAAAATTGGTTTGTACTTAACCAGGAGGGTCGAAGAGATAAAAAATTTCCTACAAAATTTAAAAAATTAAAAAAAAACCTATCTAAACAAGAAATTTTCAATTGAAACAGTAAAAAAAAACTTTTCTATTAAAATATTTTTGAAAAAATTTGTATGAAAAATTTCCTAAAAAACTAAGAAATTTTTTAAAAATTTCCTAATAAAAAATAAAAAATTAAATAAAAATAGCGAAATTTTTAAAAACATATAAATTTTTAAAAATGTATATATTTTTGAAATATTTCTTATAAAAACAACAAATCTTTGAAATATTTCATACAAAAAAAGTAAATTTGTGAAAAAATTTCCTATAAAAATAGTAAGATTTTGAAAAATTTCCTATAAAAATAGTAAATTTTATAAAAATTTCCTATAAAAGTGGTACATTTTTTAAATCTCTAAGATAAAAAAAAGAATTTTTTGAAAACTTCCCCATAAAAATATAAAATTTTTAAAAAATTTCCTATAAAAATATAAAAATTTTGAAAATTTTCCTATAATACTAGTAAGTTTTTGAAAAATTTCCTATACAAAAAGAAATTTTTAAAAAATTTCCTATGAAAATAATAACTTAAGACAGTTATTATTTTCATAATTTGCTATAAAAATATTATATTTTAAAAAAATTTGCTATAAAAGTAGTAAATTTTTGGAAAATTTCCTGCAAAACTAGTAAAATTTTCAAAACTTTCCCACAAAAATAAGAAAATTTTGATAAATTTCCAATGAAAATAAGAATTTTTTGAAAAATTTCCAACAAACAATAGAAATTTTTGGAAAATCTTCTACAAATATAAGAAATTTTAGAAAAGTTTTCTATAAAAATGAAAAATTTTTGAAAAATCTCCTATACAAAAAAAGAAATTTTTGAAAAATTTTGTATAAAAATAAGAAACATTTAAAAAATTTCGTATAAAAATAAAAAATTTTTGAAAAATTTCCTATGAAAATAATAATAAATTTTTTAAAATTTGCTATAAAAAAAAATTTCTTGAAAAATTTCCTACCAAAATAATAAATTATTGAAAAGTTTCCTATAAAAATAAAAAATGTTTGAATATTTTCCTATAAAAATAAAAAATTTTTAAAAACTTCCTATAAAAATAAGAAATTTTTGAAAAATTTTCTATGAAAATAAGAATTTTTTTAAAAATTTCCTACCAAAATAAGAAATTTTTGAAAAGTTGCCTATAAAAATAAAACATTTTTGAAAAATTTCCTATGAAAATAATAATAAATTTTTTAAAATTTGCTATAAAAAAAAATTTCTTGAAAAATTTCCTACCAAAATAATAAATTATTGAAAAGTTTATTATAAAAATAAAAAATGTTTGAATATTTTCCTATAAAAATAAAAATTTTTTAAAAACTTCCTATAAAAATAAGAAATTTTTGAAAAATTTTCCATGAAAATAAGAAATTTTTTAAAAATTTCCTACCAAAATAAGAAATTTTTGAAAAGTTGCCTATAAAAATAAAACATTTTTGAAAAATTTCCTATAAAAATAATAAATTTTTGAAAAATTTCCTATAAAAATAAAAAATTTTTGAAAAATTTCCTATAAAATTAATAATTTTTGAAACATTTACTATGAAAATAAGAAATTTTTGAAAATTTTCCTATAAAAATAAGAAATTTTTGAAAATTTACTATAAAAATAGGATTTTTTTTTAAATTTCCTATAAAATTAAGAAATTTTTTAAAAATTTCCTATAAAATTAAGTAATTTTTGAAAATTTTCCTATAAAAATATAATTTTTTTTTTTAAATTCCCTATAATAATAAGAAATTGTTGAAAAATTTCTTTTAAAAATAAGAATTTTTTGAAAAAAACTTCTTATAAAGATAAGATTTTTTTTAAAAATTTCCTACAAAAAAAGAAACCTACAAAAATAAGACATTTTTGAAAAATTTTCTATAAAATAAAGACATTTTTGAAAACAATTCCTATAATAAATAAAATTTTTGAAAATTTTCCATTAAAAATAAAGAATTTTTAAAAAATTTCCTATCAAAATACGAAATATTTGAAAAATTTCCTATAAAAATAAGAAATTTTTACAAAATTTCGTATAAAAATATTTCTTAAAATATCAAAATAAAAAATTTCTTGGAATTTTTCTATAAAAATAATAAATTTTGGAAAATTTTTCTACAGAAATAAGAAATTTAAAAAAAAAATTTTTAAATTTCTTATTAAAGTAAGAAATTTTTGAAAAAATTCTTAAAAATATATGAAATTTTTGGAAAATTTCTTATAAAAATAAAAAATTTTTAATAATTTTCTATAAAATAAGAAATTTTTAAAAATTTTCTATAAAATAAGAAATTTTAAAAAAATTTATAATAAAAAGAAATTTTTGAAAAATTTTCTATAAAAAAAAAAACTTTTGAAAATTTTTCGATAAAATATTTCATAGAAAATTTTAAATATTTCGTCTTTTTTGGAATTTGTATTATTTTTTAAAATTTCTAAAATTTCCTTTGCCAGTCCTCGTATGTTTCATTAATAAGAATGTGTGAATACACATTCTCTCATCACTCCTCTATTTGTTTTAATAATGAGTTTCTTTCTTTTGATGATTTAGTACAAGTTCATTTATTCGTTTCTTTTTTCTTCATCGCCATAATTTTTGTTTAGCTTTTTCTATTTGTAAGTTTTTCTTTGGTTTTCCACTTTGTGGATTTCAGTTTCTTTTTTTTTGCAATTTTTGTTTAAATTTTCAAACAAAATCCAACTCTTTGTTACAATTTCAAAGTAGAGTTGACAGTTGGTCATGACAGCCGTGTAACATAAATGACTCGATGTGACTTGAATTAGATTTGAAAAGTTAATCATTTCATAAATGAACTTTGTAGTTTTCTCCTCTTCGTTATGATTAAAATAAAGAATGGCTTCAAATGAAAAGGTTTTATTAAATTTAAAATATTCCTAAAACTTAATGATTTTTCTTGCCTTCATTAAAAAGTCATGGTGGTAACTTTGGTAAATTAATTTTTATCGGGAATTATGTGGTTTTTTATTACACATGAGTTTTGTATCTTCTTTTATTGGCTATTTTTCCAATTATATTTTTCTAGTTATTAACTTTTAGCTGGAAATTTCATATTAAAATAATTTATTGCCTTATTTTCTTTTATAATTTTCTGCGATTTTTCCGCTTAATTTCTTGAATCTGATGTTGGATGTAAAAATCATTCAACTCATCTTCCCTTCTTTACCTCAAACAAACTTCAAATGAATTTTTATCATGTTTTTAAATAGTTTTTATTACGATAATGTAGAAATATATTTTCAAAAGATTGCGTTGAAGTTCATAAATTTTATATGATTTTTTATTTTAAAAGACCTTTTTGCATTTAATCTCTTCAAATTTCGTTTTTAATGAATAGAAGCTGGCTTTCTTTCATTCAATGAAGGTTTTTCTTTGAAATTTGAATGGTTCCAAAGGTAATAAAATCATATGTGAATCAAGTAAATATTTGTTTAAAATTTCATTCAAACTAAAAAGTACGAAAATATATGATAAAGGAGACTTGTAAAAAAAAATTTTAATATATACGAAAATTGACTATTTCTAGGAATTTTCGAAAATTGACTATTTATAGGAAATTTTTCGAAAATTGACTATTTATAGGAAATTTTTCGAAAATTGACTTTTAAAGGAAATTTTCCAAAAATTGACTATTTATTGGAAATTTTTCGAAAATTGACTATTTCTAGGAACTTTTCGAAAATTGACTATTTATAGGAAATTTTTCAAAAATTGACTATCTATAGGAAATTTTTCGAAAATTTACTATTTATTTGAAATTTTTCGAAAATTGACTTTTTATTGGAAATTTTTCGAAAATTGACTATTTATAGGAAATTTTTCAAAAATTGACTATTTATTACAAATTTTTCGAAAATTGACTATATATAGAAAATTTTTCAAAAATTGACTATTTATTCGAAATTTTTCGAAAATTGACTATTAATACGAATTTTTTCGAGAATTGACTATTTGTAGGAAAGTTTTAAAAAATAGACTATTTATAAGAAATTTTTCGAAAATTGACTATTTCTAGGAAAATTTTCAACAATTTACTATATGTAGGAAATTTTTTTTTTATAAAAAATTTTACAAAAAATTTTTATTTTTGAGTAAAATTTCTTGTTTTTTAATCGGAAATATTTAACAAATTTATTATTTTTATAGAAAAATTTTAAAAATTTATTTTTTATATTCGTATATCATTTTTCAAAAATTTCTTATTTTTTTAGGAAATTTTTCAAAATTTTCTTATGTTTAAAGAAAATGTTTAAAAAATTTTTTATTTTTATAGGACATTTATCATTCTCATGGGAAATTTTACAAAAATTTCTTGCTTTTATAGGAATTTTTTTTTTTAATTTATTTTTTTATAGGAAATTTTTTCAAAAAATTATTATTTTTACAGGAAATATTTCAAAAACTTCTTATTTTTTTATAGGAAATTTTTCAAAATTTTCAGATTTTTTTTTGGAAATTTTTCAAAAATTTCTGATTTTTATAGAAAATTTTTAAAAAAAATCTTATTTTAATAGGAAATTTTTCAAAAATTCCTTATTTTTAAAGGAAATTTTAATTTTTTTTTTTTTATAGGATTTGTTTCAAAAACTTTTTATTTTTATAGGAAATTTTTGAAAAATTTCCTACTATTATAGGAGATTTTTCAAAAATTTCCTATTTTTATACAACCTTTTTGAAATTTTTTTTATTTTTATAGGAAATTTTGCAAAAATTTCCTATTTTTATAGGAAATTTTTCAAAAATTTCCTAGTTTTTAGGAAATTTTTCTAAAATTTCCTAGTTTTATAGGAAATTTTTCAAAAATTTTCTAGTTTAGTTTTATAGGAAATTTTTTAAAAATTTCTAATTTTTATAGGAAATTTTCTATTTTTATAGGAATTTTTTCAAAAATTTCCTATTTTTTAGAAAAATTTTAAAAAATTTCCTATTTTTATTGGAAATTTTTCAAAAATTTCCTATTATTATTGGAAATTTTTCAAAAGTTTCCTATGTTTATTGGAAATTTTTCAAAAACTTCCCATTTTTATTGAAAATTTTTCAAACATTTTTTTTATTGGAAATTTTTCAAAAATTTATTATTTTTATAGGAAATTTTTCAAAAACTTTCGTTTCTTATATGAAATTTTTCAAATTTTTTTTTTTTTTAAATTGTTATTTTATAGAAATTTTTTTAAAAATTTATTGTTTTTATAGGAAAGTTATTCAAAAATTTCTTATTTTTATAGGAAATTTTTCAAAAATTTCTAACTTTTATAGGAAATTTTTCAAAAATTTCTTATTTTTATAGGAAATTTTTGAAAAATTTCTTATTTTTATAGGAAATTTTTCAAAAATTTCTTATTTTTATAGGAAATTTTTCAAAAATTTCTTATTTTTATAGGAAATTTTTAAAAAATTTCTTATTTTTATAGGAAAATTTTCAAAAATTTCTTATATCTTTTATCTTAATATTTATTCCTCAAATGTCAATATAATTTTCGTTTTAGAAAAAAAAAACAGAAACGAATTTCATGAATTTTAAATTATGTTCCAAATTGCCTAAAGATTGATATCCAATCTCACGCAAACACTGCACAAATTGTGAACTGTAAACGCCCAAGTGGATAAATATAAAATGAAATCACAAAAAAAATCCACTAAAAGAAATCGACAAACAGACGGACAAAAAGCCATCAATGGTAATAACATTTACTTGATATGGAGTTAAACTATTTTTTAACTTGTTGGTTTCGAATGGTTGGGTGTAGAATTTTTGCTATTTTTTTTCAAAACCCCACAACTTCTACCTCACACTCAATATGCATAAACAGTAGTGGGCAAGGAAGTAGCATACCTTCGAACCTGTATTTTTTAGATTGTTGTAAAAAATCGTCCAAACTTTTAAGGTTTTGATTTAAATTTTAAATATTTTACTTTATTTTGAAAATCATAAGATTTTTTTTTAATTTTAGTCATGTTAGTTATCCTCATTAGTTACCCTTGGCTGTAAATTTATATACAGACAATTTTATCTATCGTTTGATGTTAATGTGGATATATGATGTGGTTCACCATTATCATTGGCAACCGCAAGGAGCACAATCATAGTTTGCCAGGGTGTTTTGTGTTTTTTTTTTCTTTTGGTTACGAAAAATCTTAGAATGCTGTCGAATGACATTAAAGAAGCAAAAAAAACTGTGAAATCAAAAAATATCTTCAAAAAGATATTTTGGTCATGGTATGAACAAATCGAAAAAAAAAATACCCAATCACCTCATACTTGCATAAAAATTATAAGCATGCGACATAACGTCTGACTGACCATTTTACAGCAGCAACAGCAGGAACTACAATTCCGACAACATCGGCAATACAAATAGAACTTGATTGGTTTCGATAGGTAAATATTTAACACATATATTTACTCCAATCGAGTTGCATTACAAGCCGAAAAATACTTAAATAGTTACCCAAAATGTTATCTATGAAATGAAGGAAAAAATTCTTGGTATTTACTCGAATGAGTTTTTCCTCATTCTTTTTGGTCTTTTAACAGATAAACCGAAAAAATTGTATTTGTTTTTTAAATTATTGAACACAAACAGAATGAGCTATAAAGTATCGAAATTGGATTGGGCTATTTGCTAAAGAGATTTACGCACTTTTTGCAAACATGTTAAAGGCATTATTTAATAGTAAGGGTGAGATAGGATTAAATACTTATGACAAATCACTCAATAACAATTAATACCATCAACAATAAGTAAGAGCGCGCAGTGGGATTGCTTAAAAATAGAATGGAAAGAATTCTGTAACTCCTAAACCATTAGGATCGGATTCTAAAATTTTATGTGGATTTAGCAGAAGTGTTAGGAAGTTTAAGTTTTTAACCTAGGCGAAACAATCGGACCCCAAAGTAGGGCACCACGGACTCATAAACGATATATAATTGTCATTTCCCAATCGAGTCATACTAAATACCAAATATATAGGTAAAAAAACAAAAAACATCGCTACATGCCTAACCTATCTCTTACGGTTTAAAAGATATTCGATTTCAAAATTAAACCAGTAAGAAAAGCTATAGTCGGTCAAGCCCGATTATATCATACCCTTCACTACTAAGGTCAAATATGGACCAACATTTTTACAAGTTTTTCTTAAATCTTAGAAATATGCATACATATACTATGTGCTATCTTCTCAAAATATCGAGACTTATGTCATTTCCGGTTAAGGGACTGATATGGGAGCTAGGGTCAATTGTTTACCGATTGTTACCAAATTTTGGTTATTGGTTCATATTTACAAAATATTTATCTGTGCAAAGTTTTACTAAACAAATGCATTTATCTTTAAAGTTATAAACGTTTTTGCGCTTTTATGTTTATATAAACGTATTTTGAGAATGTGTCTTGTATAGGAGGTATGGTCAAATATGGCCCGATTCCTACAAAATTAAGTACACTGATTAAGGTTTTCCTAAGGTACACTGATTAAGGTTATCATAAGCTTGTAACGCATATAACACTTTTGGTAGAAAACATGAAAATAGCCTAATTTTTTGTTTAAATACATTAACAATAATAGATTTTGGATTTGAAAAATTATTTATAAATATATTTTAAGGAAAATTTGCGATAGTATACAACTTTTTAAGGAAAAAAATACAAAAATTAAAAAAAAATATTTTTGTAATACAAATCCCAGAATTCCTAAAAATATTAAAAAAATTTCCAAAAATGGGTATTTTTAGTTTTTTTACTCTAGTTGCATGGTCACTTTCAGGGCGACAAAGTACTTTTGCAAAGTAATTACAAACACTTGGGTCCATAAAAATTTTGTATTTTTATACCCACCATCAAAAAGAATGGGGTGTATATTGAGATTGTCATTTCGTTTGTAATTTCCTTAATATTGGCTCAAAAATCAAAAACGATATATATTCTGAATCCTTATGAAATTCTAAATTCGATTGAGCGATATCCGTCTGTCTGCCTTGAAATCACAATAACGCCTAAACGAAAGGAACTAACTCACTAAAACTTAGTAAAAACATTCTTCATCTATGAGAAAATTTTGATGTTGAAATTGGGCAAAATCTGTTAAAATTAAACCATAGCTATCGTCTAGGCTAATCGCTTATTTGGTAATAAATGAAAAATTATAACAGCTATGATGACAAAATTTGTTATCAAAATCGGTTCACATTTAACCATAGCTCCCATATAAAAAACTTACGGAAACAGCCTAAATTCCACAAGAAATTCACTTAAATGCCAATAAATGATAAACTGTGATAGCTTTGGCCACCACTAAATTTAGCACGAGGAAGTCTTCTGTAAATGCCAGCCTGTGTGCACAATTTTGTCACAATCGGTCACTATTTGACCATAGCTCCCATATAAAAAACTTACGGAAAAACAAAAATACAAACAGAAAGGGGTTTATGTCCGTCTGTTCGTCAGATAAATGCGCGATTGCACCTTAACGAAAACAGCAAGAGGGACAAAATTTTACAAAAGTATTTTCGATATCTTGAAAAAGTTGTGTATTGAAAATGGACGAAATCGGTTCAAAATTATTTAGAGCTCCCATATAACCTTGCACACATTAATGCTGATAAATTGAGTACAATTGTAATAGTTATGACGACTAAATTTAGAATAGAGAAGTTTTATGCAACTATTGGTCAGTATATCAAATTTTATAGGAATCGGTCCATATTTGACTATAGCTTTCATATAAAAAACACTCCCGGAAACCAAAAAAAAATGTAGCAAATGCCAGTTAAAAGCTATTAAATTAGAAGCTATGACAGCTAAAATTTAAATGCGAGAATAAGCTTTATATAAATAGCAGCCAGTGTGTAAAATTTGGTTACAACCGGTAAAGATTTGGCTATATAACATCCCCTTTTTATATCTACAATCAAAAAAATTCGAAGGTACAGACTTTAGATGCAATAGGAACTCCTAACAAAATATATGGACCTGTCGTATTACTATCAACATCTTTATCCTAACTAAATATTAAGCTAAACGAAAAGTTTTTAAAACTTATTAATGTAAAACCATATACCCGTTTACGATAATGAATTTTGTACAAAGAAAATACAAGGGAAACCACTTACATATTTTTAAATGTTGAACTATAAAGCTATAAAACTAGCGTAACAATTTTTTTCGAAATTGGTCCAAATTGTGAATTTGCCGCACCCTCGTAGATATATGAGATATGTTTCTAAATTTAAGACAACTTGATGGTGGGTATATAAGATTCGGCACAGCCGAATATAGCACTCTTACTTGTTTATTATAAAATCAATGACAGTATCGTTTTATCCATTTCGTGGTCTCAAAAGTGTAGGACTGGAATTCGAAATGTTTCAAACTAAGTTGTTAAAGCAATTTTTTTCTTTTCCGTTGAAAGTCTGACTTTGACGAAAATGGATCGCTTAAGTATCACACTGCGCATAAAAATTATCAAAACATAATACAAAAATGGGGATTCTGCAACAGCCACATATCGTGCTTTAAGGGGAGATTATGTTTTATATAATCGTCTTGGTCGTATAATTTCTCGTCGTCTATAATATTAATACGCAAGCACCCATTTATTATCCCCTTTTACGCTTTAATTATACACTCATTTCTGGAAAATGTTATACCATTTGAAAGGTATTTTTCCGTAGATCAGACGAATCTATATTTTATTAAAATCGGTTCAGTTTTAAAAAACCGGTTTGGTATTTAAAAATCTTACTAACACAATAAAGAAAACTCACATGCATATAAAATTCATTATTAAGAATCAAACAAAAGAAATTGTATGCAAACATGTTTTTTTTGTTTTTATTATTTTTGGTGAGTGATGAGAATAAAAGAGTATATTTGTGGGGAGATAGTGGTAGACAAAGACAAAAATAAAGAGTATTTTATTACAATTAAATAAATGTTTTTTTTTTTTTTAATAATAGCAACAAAAATTATTGGTATTGTTTTTATTATTTGTGGTGAGGGAGTGAAAGACAAAATAAATATTTTGGAAGATTTGACAAAAAAGTGCTTAAAATGTAAACCTTTCAAATTTAAATTATTTGAAGTTAAATTTTTATGGAATTTTGTTTTTTGGGTTGGTTTATTGGGATAAAATCTTCGAGTGATTGAGGAATAAATATTGTGTTAAAAAATTAAATAATATTGCAGTTAAGGGCACGCATGAGATCATTAAGAGCTATTTTACAATGCCAATTTTTTTAATGGTCACAGTAGTAAAGAGTTGGATAAGAACATAGCGACTTATACCCAAAAAGGATGTTACCGATTAAAAAAAATAGTCTTTTGAAGGAAAGTTTATAATAATTACAGATTATTATCAAGAAAAGGAATTAAATGATCGGTCTGAATCAAATGTAAATTCAAAACTGATTAATGTTTAGAAAATGCTATAATATCAGGAAGGAATATTAAAAGGCAAATCTTGCATTGCGACTGGAATGGTTTAAAACTGTAAGCTTTTACAGATTCCAAGTACTTCGTGGTTCTCGCGGTTAATTATGCAGTAAAATGATAATAAATTTTAAATATTAGGATCTTTGTTAAAAAGTTAAATATCATTTTTGTCAGTCCATTAGTAACGCTTACAAGTTTATCTGTTCATCACTTCACAGAGCATTTTGACATCGAACAACTTGCGTTTGTTTTGATAAGAGATACTAAGTCTAACACTTTTTCCTTCTCATTCTGCATTCTGAGATGCAAAAACGGTTTATTATGGAATATCTTGAATCAGTAAACTCTTCGAGAGCTACACAATTTTTAATTATAGTTTTGCCAATTTGGCCAATTCGACGCTCTGTTGTATGGAGTGACATAGAAATCAATGAAATCAATTTCTCCACATATCCGTTTAGCCCGAGCAATTTTAAAAACTTGCTTCATCGACACTGTCATTTTTGACTTAAAGCTCTGATTGTATGAGTTTTATTTTTATAGAGAAGTAGCACTCAGGCAAATACTGCCTATACAATTGCATATGGAGTATATGCGAATTGGGTAACCTTATTTGGAAAGGGGATGGTAGAGAAGAGAAAGGTATATCTACTTTGAGAACAGTGAATTTGCGCCAATTGTTGTTTTTTAGACGCATTTTTTATTTTACAGCCTGCTGTAGTCTTACAGCCGACGGAAGATGCTGTGGTAATTAATAATTTTAATTCTGTTATCATTGACTCCCAGTGGAGCATAGGGCCTTAAATTTAATAGAAACTAATAATTACAGAAATTTGTATTTACAATGAACTAGATGACGGTCGATTGTGTCGACCGCAGGATACGCTAGTATATATATCAAAAAGTAGTCGAAAATTACCTCAAAAGAATCAATGCTTGCAACATTTCGCGTGGTGGTCATTTAAATGATCTAGTTTTTCACACATAATCTCAACGTTCAAATTTTATAATAAAAATTAAAAAAAAAAATTTATGTGTGTTTTATTTACATTCACTTTTTAAACCTCAAAATGGATAAGCCTTTAGTTAGCCACAACGAAATCTATCCTAAAAGAACCTGTAACAAATATCTATACATTTATTTTATTTAACATTCTCTAGTCAAACAAAATTAATGTTTCAATGTTCCTACATAATGTACAATTAACCCACGTAAATAAATTAATATAAATGGTAAAATGTTTCTTTCTTATTCTTATGAAAATGTTCATTTAACTTGAAAATGCTACTGGACTGAGAATGTTTGTAGCATTTGCATTTTGTATTTATGCATTGACAAATGCTTGTGGCCAAATAGCGAAAATATGTGTGGATGTATAACAAGAAGATGATGATGACTAGGTGGTCAACATAAAGGGGACGTAATAGTTACAAATGTAAGTCTTGGAAAATTGCACTATATAAATGGTTGGTTAGTTTCATCCTGATGGTTGTAACGCATAGAAATATTGTTCTGAGACCCATCTTTTTTGATCGACTATAGCTTTTCTTACTTGTTTTTGTGTTGTAATCGATTTTTATGACTTATTTTGCTTGTTTATATCTCCGTAATGATAATTGCCAATTAGAGACGCGGCCCTAAGCTCCACTGGGATTCAAGTATAACAGAAGAGTGATGACTGTACCTGATCTCCGCTAGCCATTTAATCTTGCTATAGTTCTTAAGGCATAAGTATTCTTTAATCTGTAGATTAAGTGGATCCATATCCTAAATTTTTCATATCGCTTCTTTGGCAGTGAATTTCATTCCTCTAAAAATACTTAGGCAACAACTTATTTTAAAAAGGCATGAGTTCTGACATTCACCTTGGGTTACCAAACAATTGAAGCATGTGCTTATATCTTCAAGCTTTGGAGTTTTAAATATGGGTATTTATACCCTTCACCACCAAACAGCTACCCTGTAGATTTTCAGAACCACAAAAGCGCATTTGAAATATGTAGGTCCCGTTTGCTGAATAATAATGTTAAGGAGCATTAAGACATCCCCAGTGATACAAATTAAAATGTTTGATCAATGTTTGATTGGTTCGGAAAACTTTACCCGCTTGGGCCCAGAGTAAATATTTTCAGAAACTATTGCTACTTGTTTCCATTATGTAAAAAATATAAAAGTTACTGCAGCAAAGTGCAACAAACATTTTCTTTGTGCTTAATCAGGAATCGGTTAACTTATCAAAAATTAGTTGTTTCAAAATTTTTTGCTAGATAACAAAATTTTATTCTTTAAAAGTGGTAGATTATGTTCTTTGTGATATTTATTTACCGATTCTTAGTATTTAATGAGAAAAGGAATTATATAATACGAGTAACAGATTTGAAAGCCTATTTGAATTTCATGAATTTCAAAATTATGAATATCTTGTTCGCAATATAAAGCGATGCTACTTAGATGCCTTAAAGCCTATTAGCACATTTTCAGTTATTAAAATGTTTGATATGTGTTTGATGGTTCCACAAAACTTTACGCCTTTAGGTACAGAGAAGATTTTTACAGAAACTATTGCCATTAGTGTTTACTGTGCGAAAAATATAAAAGTTTCCGCAGCCAGTTGCAATGAAGCAATGTATGACGTTTAAATAATTGCTTATTATTTAGTTTTTTTTTTTGCTAAAAACTAAAATTTTATTTTTAGAAATTTGTTGGGACATTTATGTATCGATTTTGGGTATTTAATTTGATAAGAAACTTTATATAACACGAGTAGATAGTTTGAAAGCCCATTTGAATTTCGTTAATTCCTAAATTGAGCATATGTCTTTTAAAATGCAAATTAATTCAATTTAATCATGTTAAAGATCGTCGTTACTCAGTGATACAAATTGAAATGTTTGACCTGTGTTTGATGGTTTCGGCAATCTTTATTCTTTTAAGTCTAGAGAAGATTTTTCTTGAGAACTATGGCCACAAGTGTCTACAATGTGAAAAATATAAAAGCTCTTGCATCCAAGTGCAATAAAGGATTATTTTGAGTTTTATATGAATAAGATCAAATGACCGATTCCATATTAAAACAATTACATCTCTTTAAGAAATTTGTATATCGGAGGTAATAAAAACAGCTATTCTCTAGGAACTGTTAGATATCAATTTTGAGCATTCAGTGGCTTAAAAGGCTATTTTAGTTTTTTGACCCTCTGCGACTGACATGTAGTTCAGCAGGCACCAACAAAGTAATTTTTTTTGTACAGAAAATTTGTAACATGCCAATAAATAACATATAAGACGAAATGTCCCTTTAAATTTAAATAATAACTATATAAATAATCAGTTTTTTAAACCTGGGCCCAATTTAACTAAACTACAATTCTACAAGTTTACAAGTTACAATTACAAGTCCAATTCTTACAAGTGCTGTTCAATTGTGAAATACGATTTTTATGAAATTTTATATATATGTACATTCTCCTAGCCTAGGCACTTGTTACACTTCTTCAAAATTTTTAATTTAGCTTTGGTTCAGATTTTATGGCGGTTCAAAGTTCGTTTTTTTTTCAATATTTTTTCAGAAACATATCCACTTTATATGCCTATAACTTTTGATACGGTTATAAGATTTTTATAAGACTAGGCTCATATTTTAGCATATGCCCTGTAGTTTAATGCTCTTTTAATTAAAAAGTTAAGAAAAAGTATTTTGTTTTCCGATCCACCATGAGTCCATTTTTTGGTTTTCGTATTTTGTTGTCTATACTATTATTCAAGGACATTATTGATCTCCCTTGTTCTTCATCACTATAGGTGGAAAGGGTATTATAAGTTTGGGCTGATATATATAACGCATAGAAATATTGGTCTTAGTTAGACCACCTTTTAGTATAACAACGGATTTAGAATTACTTCCTGAGCCGATTAAACGATGTCAGTCCGTCCATCCATCTGGCTGGACGGCTGGCTGGACCCCCATGTAAACCTTGTAATCAAAGGACATTTCGCAATTCTCAAGATAATTTGATTAAATTTGGCACAAACAATAATCTTGATAGTGTGCTATTAAAATTCGTCAAAGTAAACTAAATTCGTCACTAAGTAATGGACTATTATTAATCGAAACATATTTAAAAACAAATAAAATAAATAAATGTTAATTAATATTGATTTGATTTTGTGTTAATTTTAACTAATTTTTATTAAAAAATTGTTAAAAACCAAATTTGAATTCAATTTATCATTCACTTGTAACTTGTAAAATTTTTTTGAGAGTCTCCGTCGACCCTATGCTTTTTTTCTACAATTCTACAAGTGTACAAGTACAAATTTGGATTAGTAAAAAAAAAACGGCTTGTAGAAGTTCGACTTGTAAACTTGTGAATTGTCAAAATCACTTGAAGCTACAATTGTATTTTAATTAAACACAATTATTTACAAGTTCACAATTTTACAGTCAAAAACACTTGTAAACTTGTAGCTTAGTGAAATAGGGCCCTGGTCTTTAAAAATATAAGCCATGTAAATGATGCCTCATAGTCTGCCATGTCTTTAGAAGTCTGAGAACTATATCACGTCAGTCGTAGGGGGTTAAATATATGATTTCCCGATCTGAATGTGATGCTTATTTTCTGCGTTAAAGGCTATCAGTACATACAAAATTTACAAGAAACATTAAGTGATTGCCCTGTGTTTGATGGTTCCATATATAGATATATATATGTATATATATATATATATATATATATACATATATATATGTATATATATATATATATATATATATATATATATATATATATATGTATATATATATATATATATATATATATAAATATATATATATATATATATATATATATATATATATATATATATATAAATATATATATATATATATATAAATATATATATTTATATATATAAGAATTATAGCCAAATGTTGACCGATTGTAACAAAAGTAGCTGTCATAGTTTCTAATTTAATAGTTTTTAACTGGCATTTCGTACATTTTTTTTTTGGTTTCCGGGAGTGTTTTTTTATGAAAGCTTTAGTCAAACATGGACCGACTTCTATAAAATTTGATATACTAACCAATAGTTCAATAAAACTTCTCTATTCTAAATTTAGTCGTCATAGCTATTACAATTGTATTCAATTTATCAGCATTCAAGTGTTTCCCGGGGCGGGGTTATATGGGAGCTCTAACTAAATGTGAACCGATTTCGCCCCTTTTCAGTACACAATTTTTGTTACATATCAAAAATACTTTTGTACAATTTTTTCTCTCTAAATCTTGTAGTTAAGACGGACATAAACCATCTTTTCTTTTAGTATTTTTGTGTTTCAGTAAGTTTTTTATATGGGAGCTATGGACAAATAGTGACCGATTGTAACAAAATTTTGCACACTGGCTGACACTCACATAAGACTTCCTTTTGTAAAATTTTGTTGCTGTAGCCTTTTTCGTTAAGGCGCTATCGCGCTTTTATCTGACGGACAGATGGACATAAGCCCCCATTTCTTTTTGTATTTTTGTGTTTCCGTAAGTTTTTTATATGGAAGCTATGGTCCGATTGTGACAAAATTATGCACACTGGCTGGTATTCACATAAGACTTCTTTGCGCTAAATTTAGTGGCCAAAGTTTTTACAGTTTATTATTTATTGGCATTTAAGTGCATTTCAGGTGGAATTTAGACTGTTTCCGTAAGTTTTTTGTATGGGAGCTATGGTTAGATGTGAACCGATTTCGATAAAATTTTATATGCGGTCTAGTACATATGTTAAACTTCTAGATACAAAATTTTTTCATCATAGCTGTTATAATTTGTCATTTATTAGCAAATAAGCGATTAGCCTAGACGAGGTTATACTGTATATAATATATAATATAATATATATATAATCAAATGTGAACCGATTTTGCACGATTTCAATACCAAAATTTTACAAGATAGATGAAGAATATTTGTGCCAAATTTCAGTGATCTATATCCTTTTGTTAAGGTTTTATCGTGCCGAAAACAGACAGACAGACGGACATCTCTCAATCGTCTTAGACTTTCATAAGGATTCAGAATATATATCGTTTTTGGTATTTGAGCCAATATTAAGCAAATTACAAACGGAATGACAATCTCAATATACCCCCATTCTTTTTGATGGTGGGTATACAAATCCTGCATCCAAATGCTACAAAGTTTTTTTGGAGTTAAACTTAAAATGATTTAGGGAATCCGGAGGGTTCTCAATTATTTCTATATTTCTTTTTAGAAATGGGTACATTAAAAGTAATGGTAAATCATCTTCAGGAACTACTTAGGTAGCAATTTTTTAGCACCTAATGGGCCTATCAATAATTATCATTAAATAGGAAAACATTTGGTAATTTATGTCTAAACCATTTGAAAGACAACAATATATCTTCTTGATTTATTTTTTGTCCATACAAAATTGTGTCAGCCCTGTCTTGATGTCCGTCAAACAAGTCTGCCATACCCATTAACAGTCTGACAAACTAATACAAATGCAACAACAACAAAAAAAAAAACTAGTGATTTGTGACTTAATGTAAGTGTATTCTCAACATTTTTTCGCTTCTACCTTGAAAATTTAAACATTTTAGCCATCATTTCTTTTACATGGTCAATGGCATGAGAGAGCGTATTATTATTAACGAATTGATTTTTAATAAAGTTTAACTTTAAAGACAATTTTCTTGTTTAGCCAGTTCCATTATGGGTACAGGATGGCAGGCAGCCAGGCCGGCCGGTTGGCCGTCTAGCAGGATGAACGACTTGTTTGAATGTCTTGTGTCGTATGTTGTCTTGTCTCTCCTACTCGTTGTGATCTTGTATGATCTTGTATAGAATGCGTATGTACGCAATTCTAGGCATACTCGTACACATGTTGTCAGGCGTTGAACGACAGATTTTATGTGATTAAATTATGTTCATGTTACTGATCATAAATTACTTAAATCATATACTAGTCTTTCTTTTTTTTTTGCTGGTGATCGTTTTTTTAACTTTAGAGATTTTATTTTGCGTATGATTTTTTTTTTACAGTTAAAAGTTTAAGAGACATATAATTAAAATAAATTACGACGGGATAGAAAGAGAGTCTTTAAAATGCTAAGGAGTTGGGTGGTTTCTTGTAAGTCATTATGGCCCAGACGCATGCTAATGAGAACTATAGACGATAATTTATGCATATATTTTTAATTGTACGTTACAAGAGAGGGATATATAAATTTGATGTAGCTTCCGGAGTTGATCAAAACGATAAGAATGTCATGGTACAAGCATAAGAATATCAAGCCAGATTTTAGATAGTTAAAAAGATTTAAAAGATATGAAATAAAATTTCTTAATTAATTTAACAGATACATACAAATTAATAGATTCTTTAAAATATACGAAAATGTTGATATGTTTAAATATTTGATAAATTTGATATATAGTTAATTTTTGAAAAAATTCCCATAAAAATAGGAAATTTTTGAAAAAATTCCCATAAAAATAGAAAATTTTTGAAAAATTTCCCATAAAAATAGAAAAATTTTGAAAAATTTCCCATAAAAATAGGAAATTTTTGAAAAATTTCCTATAAAAATAGGAAATTTTTCAAAAATTTTTATAGGAAATTTTTGAAAAATTTTCTATAAAAATAGGAAATTTTTGAAAAATTTCCTATACAAATAGGAAATTCTTGAAAAATTGTTTATAAAAATAGGAAATTTTTGAAAAATTTCCTATAAAAATAGGAAATTTTTGAAAAATTTCCTATAAAAATAGGAAATTTTTGAAAAATTTCCTATAAAAATAGGAAATTTTTGAAAAATTTCCTATAAAAATAGGAAATTTTTGAAAAATTTCCTATAAAAATAGGAAATTTTTGAAAAATTTCCTATAAAAATAGGAAATTTTTGAAAAATTTCCTATAAAAATAGGAAATTTTTGAAAAATTTCCTATAAAAATAGGAAATTTTTGAAAAATTTCCTATAAAAATAGGAAATTTTTGAAAAATTTCCTATAAAAATAGGAAATTTTTGAAAAATTTCCTATAAAAATAGGAAATTTTTGAAAAATTTCCTATAAAAATAGGAAATTTTTGAAAAATTTCCTATAAAAATAGGAAATTTTTGAAAAATTTCCTATAAAAATAGGAAATTTTTGAAAAATTTCCTATAAAAATAGGAAATTTTTGAAAAATTTCCTATAAAAATAGGAAATTTTTGAAAAATTTCCTATAAAAATAGGAAATTTTTGAAAAATTTCCTATAAAAATAGGAAATTTTTGAAAAATTTCCTATAAAAATAGGAAATTTTTGAAAAATTTCCTATAAAAATAGAAAATTTTTGAAAAATTTCCTATAAAAATAGGAAATTTTTGAAAAATTTCCTATAAAAATAGGAAATTTTTGAAAAATTTCCTATAAAAATAGGAAATTTTTGAAAAATTTCCTATAAAAATAGGAAATTTTTGAAAAATTTCCTACAAAAATATGAAATTTTTGAAAAATTTCCTATAAAAATAGGAAATTTTTGAAAAATTTCCTATAAAAATAGGAAATTTTTGAAAAATTTCCTATAAAAATAGGAAATTTTTGAAAAATTTCCTATAAAAATAGGAAATTTTTGAAAAATTTCCTATAAAAATAGGAAATTTTTGAAAAATTTCCTATAAAAATAGGAAATTTTTGAAAAATTTCCTATAAAAATAGGAAATTTTTGAAAAATTTCCTATAAAAATAGGAAATTTTTGAAAAATTTCCTATAAAAATAGGAAATTTTTGAAAATTTTCCTATAAAAATAGGAAATTTTTGAAAAATTTCCTATAAAAATAGGAAATTTTTGAAAAATTTCCTATAAAAATAGGAAATTTTTGAAAAATTTCCTATAAAAATAGGAAATTTTTGAAAAATTTCCTATAAAAATAGGAAATTTTTGAAAAATTTCCTATAAAAATAGGAAATTTTTGAAAAATTTCCTATAAAAATAGGAAATTTTTGAAAAATTTCCTATAAAAATAGGAAATTTTTGAAAAATTTCCTATAAAAATAGGAAATTTTTGAAAAATTTCCTATCAAAATAGGAAATTTTTGAAAAATTTCCTATAAAAATAAATTTCCTATAAAAATAGGAAATTTTTGAAAAATTTCCTATAAAAATAGGAAATTTTTGAAAAATTTCCTATAAAAATAGGAAATTTTTGAAAAATTTCCTATAAAAATAGGAAATTTTTGAAAAATTTCCTATAAAAATAGGAAATTTTTGAAAAATTTCCTATAAAAATAGGAAATTTTTGAAAAATTTCCTATAAAAATAGGAAATTTTTGAAAAATTTCCTATAAAAATAGGAAATTTTTGAAAAATTTCCTATAAAAATAGGAAATTTTTGAAAAATTTCCTATATAAATTTCCTGTGAAAATATGATTTCTTATAAAAAGCAAATTTTCGAAAAATTTAGTATTTATAAATTTTTCAAAAATTTCCTATAAATAGTAAAATGTTCAAAAATTTCCTATAAATATTAAATTTTTTAACAAATTTCCTATAAATAGTAAATTTTTGAAAAATTTCTTTTAAATAGTAAATTTTTTAAAAATTTTCCTATAAATAGTAAATTTTTGAAAAATTTCCTATGAATCGTAAATTTTCGAAAAATTTTCTAGAATTAGAAAATTTTTTATAAAGGATGGACGGATACTATTTGTCGACTTTATAGAAAGTGATCGGTATTGTTTAAGTTGTACATATATCAGATCAATTTTTTAGTACATTACAAGACTTAAGCCAATACCTTCTGAACAGCTACAAAAAACAACAAAAAGCCTGACTTGTTAACCTCATTTTAACTTTAACTCTTTATTAATCTAAAAACAATCCTTTAGAGCCACATTTTAATTTGCTTCATTCTATTTATAACTAAAGCATTTCAAGCATGAAACTCTTGTTTTTTGTTTGATCAAACTTTATGTTCTTTTTGAATAAAAAAAATAATAATAATAAAATAAAGCATTTATTGGTTTCGTGTTAGTGGTTTCCTCTGAAGCGGTTTATGCGCTCTATTAATTTCTATAATTTTTTTTATTCCGATATTTTTTTATTTTTTGTTTTTTATCGAATATTTTTTAACACACTTCATTGTGCTCGTGTACACTTGCGTTTGTGCGAATCGAACTGTACGAGTATTCGCGCGTACCTTCAGTGTGAAAAAGTTCCTTTTTATTTTGTTGGCCGGTTGGTTGGTTTGGTTTGGTTTGCCTCCGAATCAATGTACCGTTATAGCGAAATTATGATGATGATGATTATTATGATTATGAGCTGTGTTTACACACTTTATTAACAAATTAACGCATTATAATGCAATTTTATGCTTCATTCCAAACGCAAAATAAAAATTGAAAATAATTCATGCTAAAGTTAGCAGCAGAACATAGTGGGTTAGAAGTTGAAAAAATTGGTATAAAATTAGTTTTGAGATATCATCTGGATATCATTGAATAGTACTAGACTGAATTCCGCTCCCCTATTTACCTAGCGTTTATCGACTTTATGAAGGGCTTCGTGTCAATAAGAGTTATCTAAGAAGAATTTTAGAAAATCGTAAAATGCCAACGGAAAGTCCAAACTTAATTCGGATAATGTACGTGGATTTTCAATGTCGGGTCCTATGCAAAGGTAAATTGTCTAATCCGTTTGAAGTTACTACTGGAGTAAGACAAGGATGTATTTTGTCACCTATACTTTTTATCCTTGTCATCGACTAGTAAAAAGTAAATTTTTGAAAAATTTCCTATAAAAAGTAAATTTTTGAAAAATTTCCTATAAAAAGTAAATTTTTGAAAAATTTCCTATAAAAAGTAAATTTTTGAAAAATTTCCTATAAAAAGTAAATTTTTGAAAAATTTCCTATAAAAAGTAAATTTTTGAAAAATTTCCTATAAAAAGTAAATTTTTGAAAAATTTCCTATAAAAAGTAAATTTTTGAAAAATTTCCTATAAAAAGTAAATTTTTGAAAAATTTCCTATAAAAAGTAAATTTTTGAAAAATTTCCTATAAAAAGTACATTTTTGAAAAATTTCCTATAAAAAGTAAATTTTTGAAAAATTTCCTATAAAAAGTAAATTTTTGAAAAATTTCCTATAAAAAGTAAATTTTTGAAAAATTTCCTATAAAAAGTAAATTTTTGAAAAATTTCCTATAAAAAGTAAATTTTTGAAAAATTTCCTATAAAAAGTAAATTTTTGAAAAATTTCCTATAAAAAGTAAATTTTTGAAAAATTTCCTATAAAAAGTACATTTTTGAAAAATTTCCTATAAAAAGTACATTTTTGAAAAATTTCCTATAAAAAGTAAATTTTTGAAAAATTTCCTATAAAAAGTATATTTTTGAAAAATTTCCTATAAAAAGTAAATTTTTGAAAAATTTCCTATAAAAAGTAAATTTTTGAAAAATTTCCTATAAAAAGTAAATTTTTGAAAAATTTCCTATAAAAAGTAAATTTTTGAAAAATTTCCTATAAAAAGTAAATTTTTGAAAAATTTCCTATAAAAAGTAAATTTTTGAAAAATTTCCTATAAAAAGTAAATTTTTGAAAATTTTCCTATAAAAAGTAAATTTTTTAAAAATTTCCTATAAAAAGTAAATTTTTGAAAAATTTCCTATAAAAAGTAAATTTTTGAAAAATTTCCTATAAAAAGTAAATTTTTTAAAAATTTCCTATAAAAAGTAAATTTTTGAAAAATTTCCTATAAAAAGTAAATTTTTGAAAAATTTGCTATAAAAAAAGTAAATTTTTGAAATATTTCCTATAAAAAGTAAATTTTTGAAAAATTTCCTATAAAAAGTAAATTTTTGAAAAATTTCCTATAAAAAGTAAATTTTTGAAAAATTTCCTATAAAAAGTAAATTTTTGAAAAATTTCCTATAAAAAGTAAATTTTTGAAAAATTTCCTATAAAAAGTAAATTTTTGAAAAATTTCCTATAAAAAGTGAATTTTTGAAAAATTTCCTATAAAAAGTAAATTTTTGAAAAATTTCTTATAAAAAGTAAATTTTTGAAAAATTTCCTATAAAAAGTAAATTTTTGAAAAATTTCCTATAAAAAGTAAATTTTTGAAAAATTTCCTATAAAAAGTAAATTTTTGAAAAATTTCCTATTAAAAGTAAATTTTTGAAAAATTTCCTATAAAAAGTAAATTTTTGAAAAATTTCCTATAAAAAGAAAATTTTTGAAAAATTTCCTATAAAAAGTAAATTTTTGAAAAATTTCCTATAAAAAGTAAATTTTTGAAAAATTTCCTATAAAAAGTAAATTTTTGAAAAATTTCCTATAAAAAGTAAATTTTTGAAAAATTTCCTATAAAAAGTAAATTTTTGAAAAATTTCCTATAAAAAGTAAATTTTTGAAAAATTTCCTATAAAAAGTAAATTTTTGAAAAATTTCCTATAAAAAGTAAATTTTTGAAAAATTTCCTATAAAAAGTAAATTTTTGAAAAATTTCCTATAAAAAGTAAATTTTTGAAAAATTTCCTATAAAAAGTAAATTTTTAAAAAATTTCCTATAAAAAGTAAATTTTTGAAAAATTTCCTATAAAAAGTAAATTTTTGAAAAATTTCCTATAAAAAGTAAATTTTTGAAAAATTTCCTATAAAAAGTAAATTTTTGAAAAATTTCCTATAAAAAGTAAATTTTTGAAAAATTTCCTATAAAAAGTAAATTTTTGAAAAATTTCCTATAAAAAGTAAATTTTTGAAAAATTTCCTATAAAAAGTAAATTTTTGAAAAATTTCCTATAAAAAGTAAATTTTTGAAAAATTTCCTATAAAAAGTAAATTTTTGAAAAATTTACTATAAAAAAAAGTAAATTTTTGAAAAATTTCCTATAAAAAGTAAATTTTTGAAAAATTTCCTATAAAAAGTAAATTTTTAAAAAATTTCCTATAAAAAGTAAATTTTTGAAAAATTTCCTATAAAAAGTAAATTTTTGAAAAATTTCCTATAAAAAGTAAATTTTTGAAAAATTTCCTATAAAAAGTAAATTTTTGAAAAATTTCCTATAAAAAGTAAATTTTTGAAAAATTTCCTATAAAAAGTAAATTTTTGAAAAATTTCCTATAAAAAGTAAATTTTTGAAAAATTTGCTATAAAAAAAGTAAATTTTTGAAAAATTTCCTATAAAAAGTAAATTTTTGAAAAATTTCCTATAAAAAGTAAATTTTTGAAAAATTTCTCTTAAAAAGTAAATTTTTGAAAAATTTCCTATAAAAAGTAAATTTTTGAAAAATTTCCTATAAAAAGTAAATTTTTGAAAAATTTCCTATAAAAAGTAAATTTTTGAAAAATTTCCTATAAAAAGTAAATTTTTGAAAAATTTCCTATAAAAAGTAAATTTTTGAAAAATTTCCTATAAAAAGTAAATTTTTGAAAAATTTCCTATAAAAAGTAAATTTTTGAAAAATTTCCTATAAAAAGTAAATTTTTGAAAAATTTTCTATAAAAAGTAAATTTTTGAAAAATTTCCTATAAAAGTAAATTTTTGAAAAATTTTCTATAACAAGTAAATTTTTGAAAAATTTCCTATAAAAAGTAAATTTTTGAAAAATATCCTATAAAAAGTAAATTTTTGAAAAATTTCCTATAAAAAGTAAATTTTTGAAAAATTTCCTATAAAAAGTAAATTTTTGAAAAATTTCCTATAAAAGTAAATTTTTGAAAAATTTCCTATAAGAAGTAAATTTTTTGAAAAATTTCCTATAAAAAGTAAATTTTTGAAAAAATTCCTATAAAAAGTAAATTTTTGAAAAAATTCCTATAAAAAGTAAATTTTTGAAAAAATTCCTATAAAAAGTAAATTTTTGAAAAAATTCCTATAAAAAGTAAATTTTTGAAAAATTTCCTATAAAAAGTAAATTTTTGAAAAAATTCCTATAAAAAGTAAATTTTTGAAAAATTTCCTATAAAAAGTAAATTTTTGAAAAATTTTATATAAAAAGTAAATTTTTGAAAAATTTCCTATAAAAAGTAAATTTTTGAAAAATTTCCTATAAAAAGTAAATTTTTGAAAAATTTCCTATAAAAAGTAAATTTTTGAAAAATTTCCTATAAAAAGTAAATTTTTGAAAATTTACTTTTTATATGAACGAGTTAGTCCAAATTGTGTGTGACAGATTATGGTCCCAATTCTAGGTGGCGTCGAAAAACAATGTCTGACCCACTGTGCAGGCACATTAGCGGAATAAAAATAAAACTTCATTGAACAAATTAAAACAAAAAGGAGAAATAATAATGGGCAAAATATGGTACAAGTATAAAAACTTAACCGGATGTATTTCTTTGGTATCAAACAAATACTTCAGTATGCGAATATGTGTAAAAGTATTTGTTTGTTGTATGAATACACATGCATGTGTATCTACGTACATACATACATATATACATATAGCACATCTAGGTATTCATATTTATTGGTTATTATTATTTTTTCAATATTTGTTTAAGTCGATCGGATAATACAACATGTTCATCCCATATACTTATATTTTATGAATATGCATTTCCTTTATCGTTTTATTATTATTTTCGCATTCATTCTATTTTGGCTTAAATCGAAAGGGGGTTTTTCGACCGGAGAAATGAGGGGATCCATTATATAGTCGTAAAATGTTTGGCTTCGATTGTTATGGCCAACTCATTATTTCATTGTTTGCATTACAAAACTGTTCATATGTGCAAATGTTTGAATTGGTTGGTGCTGGACGATGCCGTCGTCTATAGCAGTCGGTGCAGGGCGAGTGTATGCCTGTAAGTCTATGCACGTAATGCAAGTGCAGCCAGTACGAGTACGAGTGTAGTACACGGTGCAATTGTTTGTAATTACATTTTAATTAAACTTTAACGGTATCGAAAACATGTGTTCGCCTTAAATTACATCCATCCATCCATCCATATTCAACATTTCCAATGCTTTTCTTCTTTTACCACGTTTTTAATTAAATGTTCAATGATGATAATTATGGGATTAATTTCAACATATAAACAAACAATTATTATTGATCCAAATTGTACATGTTTGAGCATGCATTAAAAAAATTTATAGGTTTACAGTTGCAAAAAAATTAATGTACAGGAAAATCGCGATAATTTGTATACCGTTAATAGGAAAATGTCAGTATTTTCGAAAATTTATTTAGGCAATAAAAGTATAATTTAATTCCGATTTTTAAATTAACGAGATGTAATTCACTAGTTATTTTATGAGCAGGAGTCGGCAGCCCATACCACCAGAAGCCGATGATTTTTTTAATTTTCGTATATACCACGATCATTAATTAAACTCGTGAAAATGAGTACTAAATCATTTAGTTGCAATTTGGGTGTTAACAGAGGCAAGAAACAAATCATTATTCAAATTAATAGCAATAAAATACATACATACATTCTTCGAGAGAACAAGGAAATATAGTCTCGAACATTGTTGCCACGACACTATTATTTTTGTAAACATTGGGAATATTTTCTTATAAATATTGAGAATATTTTTCAAAAACGGAAATAAATTCTAATATTAAAAAATTTTAGATTTTTATTGAAAATTTTTTTTACAGAAAAATTTTTAATAAAAATGTTTTTCTTTGGAAAATTGTTAAAAATATTTTTCTGTAAAAATTTTCGATAAAAATATTTTTAAATCAAAAAATTTTCAAATCTTTTAAGAAAAATTTTTGATAAAAAAATTTTCTATAGAAAAAATGTGATAAAAAAAAATTTCTATAGAAAAAAAATTCTACAGAAGAATTTTTGATAGAAAAATTTTTCTTAAAAAAAATTTTCAATAGAAAAATTTTTGATAAAAAAATTTTCTGTAGAAAAATTCTTGATAAAAAATTTTCTAAAGAAAAATTTTTGATAAAAAAATTTTCTATAGAAAAATTTTTGATAAAAAAATTTTCTATACAAAAGTTTTTGATAAAAAAATTTTCTATAGAAAAATTTTTGATAAAAAAATTTTCTATACAAAAGTTTTTGATAAAAAAATTTTCTATAGAGAAATTTTTGATAAAAAAAATTTTCTATAGATAAATTTTTGATAAAAAAATTTTCGATAGAAAAGTTGTTGATAAAAAAATTTTCTATAGAAAAATTGTTGATAAAAAAATGTTCTATATAAACATTTTTGATAAAAAAATTTTCTATAGAAAAATTTTTGATAAAAAAATTTTCTATAGAAAAATTTTTTATAAAAAAATTTTCCAAAAAGAAGAGTATTTGCATTTGATCCCAAACCTGTTACATTTATTTATTAATGTAACAGATCAATTTATTGATAAAAAGCCAAAAAATGTTTGCGGAGAAACCAAATTCCTCGACGCGTTTCGATGGTTGGTTAAGCCATCTCTTCAGGAGGATTATCCCCAATATAGACAGATCGAAAACCTCGCATTATTACTATATTTACAAGCACAACTTTTCAGAATTATGTTCATAAACCAAAAGTAAAAGCGTAGATCATCGATTGAACAAAAACACGCTACACTTATCATCTTCTTAATGTACAATCAGCAGTTTTCAAGAGAATTTGATTAAAATTCGGCATAATTGATCCGAGAAAGAGGTTTAATAATTTTAGTTGAGATTCCTTAACTTTTTGAGGTACCTGACTGGAGCCCTATTTTTTACTTACTTTTTTTCTTAATATATATTTAAGCCGCAATTCTCAACATAATTTGACCCAAAAAAGAGCTCTACTAATTTTGGACTTAAAATTAAATTCAATTTTGTGAAATAGTTACGCCTAAACAACTGCAACACTTTTTGCTTTAATTATGCGTAACAATTTACCTGACTTTTTTCAGAAAATTTTGAACTTTGTTCTACGATCGTTAAAATCCAGTGAAATTTTTCAGCCCAATCTAAAGAAGAGACTTCCACCTTTCATCTGGTTATGGTGGGAGCATCGAGTAACGCCGAGCCAATTTAGTTTTTGTCCAATGAAAAACGAAAACACTGAATTTTGTAGAGCTTTTTTGATTTCTTGATATCTCCTAAGCTATATACGGGATTGAACTAATTTCTTCCGCAGACTAAAACCAAGGATATGTGTCTTAATTAAATCGACATTAAGATTAAAGCTGTGAAACTAAATTCGATTCATCAGCTACCGAGTTTGATGAAAAAATTCATCACTTTTCGTTTTAGAACATCGGGCACATTTCAATACCTTTTTTATAAAACAATATAACTTTTGTCGTCAAAACAGTTATTGATCCTTAACATCTGGTGTAGAAGGACATTTTTTTAAAAATTGAATTTGTAGAAAATTTTTCGAAAATTGACTATTTATAGAAAATTTTTCGAAAATTGACTATTTATAGGAAATTTTTCAAAAATTGACTATTTATAGGAAATTTTCGAAAATTTAATATTTATATGAAATTTTTCGAAAATTGACTATTTATAGGAAATTTTCCAAAAATTGACTATTTATAGGAAATTTTTCAAAAATTGACTATTTATAGGAAATTTTTCAAAAATTGACTATTTATAGGAAATTTTTCAAAAATTGACTATTTATAGGAAATTTTTCAAAAATTGACTATTTATAGGAAATTTTTCGAACATTGACTATTTATAGGAAATTTTTCGAAAACTGAAAATAGGAAATTTTTCGAAAATTGACTAGTTATAGGAAATTTTTCGAAAATTGTCTATTTATAGGAAATTTTTCGAAAATTGACTATAGGAAATTTTTCGAAAATTGACTAGGAAATTTTCGAAAATTTAATATTTATATGAAATTTTTCGAAAATAGACTATTTATAGGAAATTTTTCAAAAATTGACTATTTATAGGAAATTTTTCAAAAATTGACTATTTATAAGAAATTTTTCGAAAATTTACTATTTATAGGAAATTTTTCGAAAGTTGACTATTTATAGGAAATTTTTCAAAAATTGACTATTTATTGGAAATTTTTCGAAAATTGACTATTTATGGGAAATTTTTCAAAAATTGACAATTTATAGGAAATTTTCGAAAATTTAATATTTATATGAAATTTTTCGAAAATTGACTATTTATAGGAAATTTTTCGAAAATAGACTATTTATAGGAAATTTTTCAAAAATTGACTATTTATAGGAAATTTTTCGAAAATTGACTATTTATAGGAAATTTTTTAAAAATTGACTATTTATAGGAAATTTTCGAAAATTTAATATTTATATGAAATTTTTCGAAAATTGACTATTTATAGGAAATTTTCCAAAAATTGACTATTTATAGGAAATTTTTCAAAAATTGACTATTTATAGGAAATTTTTCAAAAATTGACTATTTATAAGATATTTTGCGAAAATTGACTATTTATAGGAAATTTTTCAAAAATTGACTATTTATAGGAAATTTTTCGAAAATTGACTATTTATAGGAAATTTTTAAAAAATTGACTATTTATAGGAAATTTTTAGAAAACTGACTAATTATAGGAAATTTGAAGAAAATTGACTATTTATAGGAAATTTTTCGAAAATTGACTATTTGTATGAAATTTTTCGAAAATTTACTATTTTGACGAAATTTTTCTAGATAAGTCAAAAAATATGTAAAAAAAACCCACAAAATATTTCTACGATAACGTATTAATGGAATTTAACTGTAGTTAAAAAAAATGTTGCAACATATATTGAAGTTTATACATATGTATGTATGTTTTATTGGCAAATAGTATCAATAAATTGTTATACATAGTAATTTTGGAATTATATTGTATATAAATGCGAGATGATGGTTTTATTTAAATGTTCTTTTCCATCGATAAAATTTTATTAAAAAAAAGTTCTCCAAACCAAATTTCAAAAGAATAAACATAATTAATGAAACCTGAAAACTTTTTATAAGGACAAAGATTCCAACTGATGTAAGAGCTACTTTAAATGAAAACTAACTGCTCTAGTAAGGCCCTTAAAGAACCATAGAGGTCATACATAGATACATAATTTTTGTATTAAATTTTTAAAAATTTTCTTATTTAAAAAAAAAATATTTCAAAATTTTCTTATTTTCATCAGAAATTTTTCAAAAATTTACTATTTCTTAGGAAATTTTTCAAAATTTTTATATTTTTATAGGAAATTTTTCCAAAATTTCTCTTTAAAAATCTATATAGAATATTGTCAAAAAAATTATATGATTTTTGAAAAATTTCTTACTTTTTAGAACATTTTTTATTTTTCTAGAGTATTTTTTTCAAAAAAAAAAAAAATTTATAGGTTTTTTTTTTTAAAATGTCTTTCCTTTTCAAAAATTCTTCATTTTGATAAGAAAATTTTCAAAAATTTTCTATTTTTATAGCAAAATTTTCAAAATTTTCTTATTTTTTATGATTTTTTTTTTTAATTAATTTTTTTTCTAAGAAATTTTTAAAAATTTTCATAATTGTTCGGAATTAATTGAAAATTTGTTTATTTTGATGGGAAAAATTTCAAAAGTTTCTTATTTTTGTAGGAAAATTTGTTATTTTGTTAGAAAATTTTCATAAATTACATTTTTGATAGGAAATTTTTCAAAAATTTACTATTTTTATAGAAAATTTTTCAAAATTTTTTTTATTTTTTTTAAAGAACTTTTAAAAAAATTCTTTATTTTTTAAAAAAGTTTTTAAACATTTTTTAAAAATTTTTTATTTTTTTAGAAACATTTTCAAATTTTCTTATTTTTATAGGAAATTTTGCAAAAATTTCTTATTTTTAAAGAAATTTTTCAAAAATTTTCTACTCTAAAAGAAATTCTTTTCAAAAATTTTATCTTTTTATAGATATTTTTTTCAAAAGTTTCTTATTTTTTTGGAAATTTTTTTTTAATTTTTTACTTTGAAAGGAAATTTTAAAAAAGTTTCTTAGTTTTATAGGAAAATTTTTAAAAACTATTTATTTCTATAGAAAAATTTTCAGAATTTTCGTATTTTAATAGTTTTTTAAAAATTTCTAATTTTTATTAAAAAATTTTCCTATTTTTAAAGAAAATTTATAAAAAAGGAGTTATTTTTATAGGGAAGTTTTCAAAAACTTGTTTTTATAGGAAATTTTTCAAAAATTTCTTATTTTTATAAAAAGTTGTTAAAAGTTTCTTATTTTTATAAGAATTTTCTCTAAAATTTTTAGTTTTGTAGGAAATGTTTACAAAATTTTCTATCGGAAATTTTTTAAAAATTTCTATCGGAAATTATTATTATTTTTTTTTTTTTTTTTGAGAAATTTTTGAAGGATAATTCATTGTTTAAAAAGTTTTTATATCTCAGGAGTTTTGTTACACGTTTTATATAGATTAGAAAATGTTATTTGAATTTAATATTGTAGCACAATTAGTGCTCCACCCTGTAGAATATATTTGAACAATTAACTTTTTTTTAAATACAGTTTTTCTCATTTTTTATATTTTTTCTGAAGCTGATATTTAAGATAAACTTATCCGCCGACTGTAACTGAGACTAACAACTTAATTATATTTAACTGAAAATCTAGCAAAAAATATCAACAACCACAAGTAAAACGAATTAATATGAACTTTTGGATTTTTGAGATCAAACTCAAAAATATTTATTCTCTAAATATCAAACAATCAAATTATATTTCTTTTTAATTGGGGGCTTAAATTAAAAATTTAAACTTTAAGATATTGAGCTTTAAGTTATATAAAAGAGGCATGAAAATTTAATTTAATTTCAAAGATTAACAAGTTCAGATTTTGGCTTTAATTTAAAGATAAACTAATGAAACTAAAAACCTTTTAAAAAAAGGGTGAGAAAATAAGATAAGATCATGATATATAAGGAAATAATTATAGATTTTTTCTGGTCTTAGAATAATAACATGTGCCAAATGTTTTCTTAACAATTAAATTGTCCAATTTCCAATTGAAAATAAAATTTATTGATAAATTATTAAAATGCAACAAGTCCAAAGTTGCCATTATAGAAGCGTGACAGGCGTGAATTACAGAATAAAATTAATGACAATTTTACATGAAAACTTATAAAAATCGAATGGAATAACAAAAAAAAAAAGCAAAAACAGACATTGACTTGAAACAATATTTTTAAACATAAAAATTAAATATGTATGCAGGTTGTTAAACGAATAAAATGTATATTAAATAATTCACGTATGGGCATTAGGTATGATCACAAAAAAATTTTATTCTATTACTAAAATTCATTTACAGATATAAAAATACCAAGAAATTTTTTAAAAATTTTCTATAAAAATAAGAAATTTTAGAAAAGATTCCTATAAAACTAGGAAATTTTTGAAAAATTTCCTGTAAAAATAAAAAAAAAATTTGGAACATTTTTTATAAAAATTAGAAATTTTTCAAAAATTTCCCCTAAAAATAAGAAATTTTTGAAAAATTTTCTATAAAAATTATAAATTTTTGAAGAATTTCCTCTCAAAATAAGAAATTTTTGAAGAATTTCCTCTCAAAATAAGAAATTTTTGAAAAATTTCCTATAAAAATAAGAAATTTTTGAAAAATTTCCTATAAAAATAAGAAATTTTTGAAAAATTTCCTATAAAAATAAGAAAATTTTGAAAAATTTCCTATAAAAATAGAAAATTTCTTATTTTGATAGGAAATTTTTACAAAATTTCTTATTTTTCTGTAGACTTTTTTTTTTCCAAATTTTCTTATTTTTATAGGAAATTTTTCAAAAATTTCTTATTTTTATAGGAAATTTTTCAAAAATTTCTTATTTTGCTAGGAAATTTTTCAAAAAATTTCTTATTTTAATAGGAAATTTTTCAAAAATTTTTTATTTTAATAGGAAATTTTTCAAAAATTTCTTATTTTAATAGGAAATTTTTCAAAAATTTCTTATTTTAATAGGAAATTTTTCAAAAATTTCTTATTTTTATAGGAAATTTTTCAAAACTTTCTTATTTTTATAGGAAATTTTTTAAAAATTTCTTATTCTTATACGAATTTTCCAAAAATTTCTTATTTTTATAGGAAATTTTCCAAAAATATCTTATTTTTATAGGAAATTTTTCAAAAATTTCTTATTTTTATGGGAAATTTTTCAAAAATTTCTTATTTTTATAGAAAATTTTTCAAAAATTTCTTATTTTTATAGGAAATTTTTGAAAATTTTCTTATTTTGATAGGAAATTTTTCAAAAATTTCTTATTTTTATAGGAAATTTTTCAAAAATTTCTTATTTTTATAGGAAATTTTTAAAAAATTTCTTATTTTTATAGGAAATTATTCCAAAATTTCTTATTTTTATAGGACATTTTTTAAAAATTTCTTATTTTTATACGAAATTTTCCAAAAATTTCTTATTTTTATTGGAAATTTTCCAAAAATATCTTATTTTTATAGGAAATTTTTCAAAAATGTCTTATTTTTATAGGAAATTTTTTAAGAATTTCTTATTTTTTATAGGAAATTTTTCAAAAATTTCTTATTTTTATAGGAAATTTTTCAAAAATTTCTTATTTTTATAGGAAATTTTTCAAAAATTTCTTATTTTTATAGGAAATTTTTCAAAAATTTCTGATTTTTATAGGAAATTTTTCAAAAATTTCTGATCTTTATAAGAAATTTTTCAAAAATTTTTTATTTTTAGGGAAATTTTTCAAAAATTTCTTATTTTTAGGGAAATTTTTAAAAAAAATTCTTATTTTAAGGGAAATTTTTCAAAAATTTCTTATTTTATAGGAAATTTTTCAAAAATTTCTTATTTTTATAGGAAATTTTTCAAAAATTTCTTTTTTTATAGGAAATTTTTCAAAAAATTCTTATTTTTATAGGATCTTTTTTGAAAAATTTCTTATTTTTATAGGAAATTTTTCAAAAAATTCTTATTTTTAAAAAATTTTTCAGAAATTTTTTCAAGAATTTCTTATTTTTATAGGAAATTTTTCAAAAATTTCTTATTTTATAGAAAATTTTTCAAAAAATTCTTATTTTTATAGGAATTTTTTCAAAAATTTCTTATTTTTATAGGAAATTTTTTGAAAATTTCTTATTTTTATATGAAATTTTTCAAAAATTTCTTTTTTTTAGGCAATTTTTTCAAAAATTTCTTATTTTTATAGCAAATTTTTCAAAAATTTCTTATTTTTATAGGAAATTTTTCAAAAGTTTCTTATTTTTACAGAAAATTTTTCAAATTAGTTATTTTTATAGGAAAATTTTCAAAAATTTCTTATTTTATAGAAAATTTTTCAAAAAATTCTTATTTTTATAGGAACTTTTTCAAAAATTTCTTATTTTTATAGGAAATTTTTTGAAAATTTCTTATTTTTATAGGAAATTTTTCAAAAATTTCTTATTTTTAGGGAAATTTTTCAAAAATTTCTTATTTTATAGGAAATTTTTCAAAAATTTCTTATTTTTAGGTAAATTTTTCAAAAATTTCTTATATTTAGGGAAATTTTTCAAAAATTTCTTATTTTATAGGAAATTTTTCAAAAATTTCTTATTTTATAGGAAATTTTTCAAAAATTTCTTATTTTATAGGAAATTTTTCAAAAATTTCTTATTTTTATAGGAAATTTTTCAAAAATTTCTTATTTTTATAGGAAATTTTTCAAACATTTCTTATTTTTATAGGAAATTTTTTAAAAATTTCTTATTTTTATAGGAAATTTTTGAAAAATTTCTTATTTTTATAGAAAATTTTTCAATTATTTCTTATATTTATAGGAAATTTTTCAAAAATTTCTTATTTTTATAGGAAATTTTTCAAAAATTTTTTAAAAATTACTTATTTTTAAAGGAAATTTTTCAAAAATTTCTTATTTTTATGGGAAATTTTTCAAAAAATTCTTATTTTTATAGGAAATTTTTCAAAAATTTCTTATTTTTTGTTTGAACCTTTCTAATACAATATTTATATGGCTTATGACACTAAACATTCGTTAGACATTAGAGTTGAACCTTATACAACAATGTTGCATTAAAATTTCTTAAGAATTTTGAATTAAATAAATTGTCACATAAATTGTTAGAAACAACTACAAAGTAATTGTTATGACAATGTATAGTTTAATAAATGTTTTTTGTTTTAGCTCAAGAAGTAATTAATTTCTTTAACAAATAAATAATTAATTAGTTTTCAACTCTTTAGTATTTATTTGTTAAATGAAAGATTTCTAGTACCATTTTTTATTTCTTTCTGTACAATGGAAATGTGCCCAACAAACCCCTGACTTAATAAAATGAAATAGTAACTAAATGTGAAGGCAAAAAATAAGCTATAGAAAATAGCCGACTTTAAAGAATTGTCTTGTTGTTTTGGTATTCATTTCCTTAAAACTGCATCAAATTGAAACAAGAAAAGTGAACTTAAAAAAATTGCTCTGAAACCTCAGATTTGCAAGACAAAAACTAGATAAAAAAAAAAACAGAATATAACGGTCACAGAGGTCTGATTTGTATCTTAAATATTTTCTGGTAGTCTCTAAGTACGAACCGCTTAGCATTCATGTGTGTATGTTTAACGTAAAAGAAGATATTTTTGTAGTTTTTATGCATCTGATGGACATGAAACGATCAAAAGATCAAAACTTAAAATGTTTTTCTTAAGACCAAGAAATATTTAAGTTTCTATTAACCTTTTGAAGGCAGGGAAATTCGATGCTTAAACCCTCTTTTTAAAGTTTAAATTTTTATAATGAAATCTTTCATGATAGCATATGCAATTTTGCGTCCCTATTAGTCTGAGAATCATCTTTTAGTACACCAATCGGCTTAGAATCACTCTCTGAGTTGTTTTTGGTCATTTACAGCCACACATTTACTTGTATTTTAATAATATTCAGCACAAATATTGCCTATGTTTACCTTAATCAGTGTATCTAATTTTGTAGGAATCGGCCCATAGTTGACCATACTTCCCATACAAGACACATTCTCAAAAGATGTTTATATACACATAAAGCACAAAATCGTTTATAACTCAAAAGATAAATTCATTTGATTACTAAAACTTTGCACAGATAAATATTTTGTATATATAAACCAATAACCAAAATTTGGTAACAATCAGTCCACAATTGACCCTAGCTCTCATATCAGGCCCTTAGCCGGAAATGACATAAATCTCAAAATTTTGAAAAATAACTCATAGTATATGTATGTATGTCTCTAAGACACAAGGAAAACTTGTTAAATTTGTTGGTCCATATTTGACCTTAGCAGTGAAGGGTGTCATATAGTCGGGCTTGACCGACTATTTCTTTGTTAAATTTTGGCATTATTGAACTTATTCTCGTATTTTACATATAAAAAAATACTTTTTACTTTCTCACACTATTTTGACTGTTAGAAAAGCGAATTAATCCAATAGATAACTCACGCCATCGTCTTATGAATTCAAGCACTTCCAATAAATAATATTTTTAACAATTAATATTGAAAAACCGCAGTGGTATAGCAGGTTAGTCATCCGCCTAGCATACAAGAGGTCTCAAGTTCGATCCCCGATCAAGACCAAATTGAAAAAAAAGTACATTTTCAAAAAAAGCGGCGGTTCACCTCATAACTCAGCTAGCCACTGGCTATGGAGTATTAGGCTATGTAAAACTTCTCTAATTAATGCATTTGCCATTCGGAGCCAGATTTAAAACGTAGGTCCCTCTCCCGTAATTCTCAAGATAATTTTATGAATTTTGCCACAGATAATTTTTTTGATAATGAGACCGTGGTTTTTGAAATTCGTAAAAACCGGTCCATTATTTATGGTACCTCCAATAGGTCCAACTTCTCGGAATTTATATTTTAACCACAAATATCAATATTTTTTCATGAAATTAAAAGCCAAAATCATTGTACCGAGTTTTGTTGAAATCGGTCCATATTTGACCATAGCTCCCATACAAACTCTTCTGTCAAAACTCACTAAATAAGACAAAATCACTAAAACGCTCGAAAATCTGAAAATAATGAGAATTTTATGTTTATTTTGTGCATACATTAAAACTGTAGCCAATTAGTCTAAATTTCGAGATAATCGGTCCACGTTTGACCCTAGCTCCCACATAAGTCCAAATGACATTAACAGCTTAAATATATAAGTCTTGACAAAATGTTTGTATGATGACAACATTTATCAAATATTTGTCTTTATACACGAAAAAGAAGAGACCTTTGACCTTAGTAGTGAAGTGTATCGTATTGATTGACTACAGCACTTTCTTATTTGTTTTTCTGTCCAAAATGAAATTAAAGTGTTTAAAGAACAATGAAAAGCACATAAACTGACAAACAAACATACATTTCATGAGCAGGTGTGTGTGCCTTAGCTTTCTCTCATTGGATAATCGTCTCCATTAGTTGTTTCCGAATTAGAGTACAAGCGGTATATTCGCTTTTTTATGAGACTTTTCAAATGGACCATATGGCAAATCAATCTATGGAAGTGCAACATCTTTATGTTATAGAGTATTTGGTCTATGGTTACAAATATGATCTTTTCAATCCCAACTTGGGTTAAATTTTTACCTAATGTCTTAGAAAACAAAACAAATTTCTCAAAAAATATTTGCTTAGAGACATACATACATACAGTTTGTCAAGTAATTGTTTGTATTAAACAAAAATAATGAAAATGCAACTTAAATATCGAAAATTAGTTTTCCTATATTTTAAAAAAATGCCTGCAAAATTAATTTCGAAAGTCGTTCTATTAGCGTATTTCTATTAGCGTATTTCCATCACTATAAGGGCAAATCCGACAGGGATCGACAGGAATCGCTAAAATATTCTCCCGTATGGTTAGGACATCATATCCCGTGCTAAATGTGAAGAAATATTGGATCTAAAAGGGTAACAATGCAGTCCAAAATATAAAACAATACAAATTTAAAGTAAAATTATTAATACCTTCTAGGAAAAGCGGCGCTCCAGCACTGGGGGCTTAAGTCCGAAGTGAAAAATGGTCATGGGCTAAGTATATCCCAAGGAGCAATCCGAAATATACAGGTAAAACCGAGGTATTCATCTACAGTGGCTAGGAAAAATCTACTTCTTTCAACAAAAAATATTGAAAATCGCTTCATGCTTTCTATTTCGCACTTAGAATTAGTATTGGGGTACATTTTTTTCTCTAGTCATGCTAAAATGATGTTGTATTATCATGATGGATTTCCGGAAGTTTGGAAGCCGAGTTAAGTGCCATGTATCAAACTTGAAGAGATTTTAAATATTTTGTGTTGATAGCAGTATACTTTTCCTAGCCACTGTAGATAAATATTTCAGGTTTACCGGTATATTTTGGATTACTTCTTGGGATACAAATAGCCCATGATCATTTTTCAGTTAGGAGGTAAGCCCCTAGTGCTGGACTTTTTCCAGACGGTTTTAATAATTTTACTTTTAATTCTTGTTGTATATTATTTTGGGCTGCATGGTTACCCTTTTAATTCCAATATTCCTTCATTTTCATTACGGTATCTGATGACCCTAAACATACGGGAGAACATTTCAGCGATTTCCCTGGCGGATTTGCCCATATAGTAATGGAAATACGCTAATTCTATAATGTCTTTTAAAATTAATTTTCCAGACGTTTTTTTTTAAATTTACGACAATTAATGCACATTTTTTTACAATACTTTTTATAACTTTAACTTCATTGAATAACACTCAAAAAACATTATAAAATCAAAAATATAACGGTAAATAAGAACATTTTGTGTTATTTTTACTCATTGTGCAAACATTTATTTGACGCCTTTTAACTTTCTTCTTTCTTCTTTTATTGCTGTTGTTGCAATGCATGTATTTATTTCAAACTTTTTAACGACGTTTTGTAGTAAACAGTTACATTAACGGTATGTGTTAAACAAAAGAAACAAATTTAAACGATTTGATGTTTAATTTTCTAAATTTAAATTGCATTTTCAATCGTTTTTTTGAATGCAAACAATTACTTGACAAACTGTACATATATGTTGACTACCAGTCTGTCAAGCAAGAAAGTAAAGAAAAATTTAGTTATGGCTCTACATGGTCTGAAATGATGGCTAATGTCTGGTGGCCCTTATGAACTTTTGTATAATATTTGCCGGAGATTAACTTAGTCGGTCGGTCGGTCGTTATAATGGTAATGGTTGTTTTTAAATGCAAGTTACAAGAGGAATATAAATAAATATGTATGTATGTATAATAGTTGGTTAGATCTAACTTAAGTATTCAGTTATTCATTAATCGGTTAATAGACGTGAATGGCATAGTAATAATACTACTAATGTTTGGATTAAGTCCAAAAACAATAGATCTATGAGTAATTTTTTCTAATAAGCCGACCAGGAAGTACCTAAGTGATTTTATCTGAGAAACATACATTTATTAAATAATTAATTGTGTGTTATTATCACAATAATAATCATCATAATAAAATTCAAATTAAAATTTTCTTTTAACAAAAAATTTAACTTTATTTATCTAAAAATTCAAGAGTTTGGTCTAAACTAACTGGCTAACCAACCACAAAATCTAAATTTAAAGTTCAATTTTATTTCTCGTTTTTTTTTCTCCTGTAATATCTTGTAATCATTTCCATTATAAAATTTATTGGTTTTTTCATAAATTTCCATAACAAAATCTCATATTTGTCATCATAACTTTTGCGGCCGTAAATGATAAACTTGAAAATTAAAGAAAAATTATTGAAATTTGTGTAAAGGCTAAAATTCTTCTCTTTAAATAAACGATAATAAAATTTAATACTTTATTATCTGAATTTATTGTTTTTTTTTTTTTTTTTGTTTTTTTGCAATTCAAATTACCAGACCTACAGACAGACAAATTGTCACATTCAGATACAACTTGAAAATGTTAAAAACATGCAAAGGCAGGTTTGTTGTGATTTTCGGTTTAACAAACAAGTGGGTTTTCTGGTTGACTACGAAACAAACACAATCGAGAGATAATGTAATGGACTGAGTCATGGGCGAATTAAATGAACTCTACAATATGAGTTTTTTACGTCAACAACATATCCGAAATATACAGGTAAAACCGAGGTATTCATCTACAGTGGCTAGGAAAAATCTACCACTTTCATTGGGTACATTTTTTTCTCTAGCCATGCTAAAATGATGTTGTATTATCATGATGGATCCCCAAACGTTTGGAAGCCGAGTTAAGTGCCCCGTAGCAAACTTGAAGAGATTTTTAATATGGTTGATGGCAGTATACTTTTCGTAGCCACTGTAGATTAATATTTCAGGTTTACCGGTATATTTCGGATTACTTCTTGGGATACACATAGCCCATGATCATTTTTCATTTAGGAGGTAAGCCACTAGTGCTGAAGTGCCACTTTTTCCAGACGGTTTTAATAATTTTACTTTTAGTTCATATTGTATATTATTTTGGGCTGCAAGGGTATTATAATTCCAATATTCCTTCATTTTCAGTACGATATCTGATGTCCTAACCATACGGGAGAACATTTAAGCGATTTCCCTGGCGGATTTGCCCTTATAGTGATGAAAATACGCCAATTCTATAACGCCTTTCGAAATTCAGTTTCCAGACATTTTTTTTTAAGTTTAGGACAACTAATGCAGATTTTTTTCTTGGATAGCACTCAAAAAACATTATAAAATCAAAAATATAACGGTAAATATGAACATTTGGTGTTATTTTAACTTATTGCGCAAACATTTATTTGACACCTTTTAAATTGGGTATATTTCTTTTTGTATTATTGTTGTTGTTGCAATGCATGTATTTATTTCAATTTTTTTACGACTTTTTGTAGTAAACAGTTACATTAACGGTATGTGTTAAACAAAATAAGCAAGTTAAAACGATTTGATGTTTAATTTTCGAAATTTAAATTGCATTTTCAATATTTCTTTTGAATGCAAACAATTACTTGATAAACTGTATATTACTGTTGCTTTTCATAAACACGAAATTACGACCATCCGACTCATAAATCAGGCTTAATTTTAACAATGTTATATCGGGTGTTTTTTATTGAGGTATAGAACTTTAAGTTGGCATCACTTTTTTAACTGGCGGCCATTTCATCATGAACAGGTTGACAAAAGAACAACGCTTGCAAATCGTGCAAATTTATTTCGAAATAATGGTTCAGTTCGCGAAGTTTACCGCAAGCTCCGTCCATTTTATGGTCGACATAATCGTCCATCAGAGCAATTAATTCGGTTAACCATGGATCGTTTTCGCACTACGCTTTCTCTATGTGATAATACGCATCCGCAGCGACGTCGAACAGTGCGCACCGAAGAAACAATTGCCGCTGTAGAGCAAAGTGTTGAAGAGGACCCGAATGAATCGATTCGCCACCGTGCACAGCAATTGGAGTTTTGTCCATCAACTTTATGGAAGATTTTGCGCAAAGATCTTGGCTTGCGACCTTACAAGATCCAGCTGGTGCAAGAATTAAAGCCGCGAGGCCATGCAATGCGTCGTGATTTTGGTGTATAGGCCGAAAATGAGATTGATCTCGATGCTTATTATCATCGCAAAATTTTGTTCAGTGATGAGGCTCATTTTTGGTTGAATGGCTACGTCAACAAGCAAAATTGCCGCATTTGGAGTGAAGAGAATCCACATGAGACCCTTGAGACGCCATTACGTCCACAAAAACTGACTGTTTGGTGTGCTCTATGGGCTGGTGGAGTCATTGGGCCATACTTCTTCCGAAATAATGGTGGAGAGTCAGTTACCATAAATGGAGACCGGTATAGAGCCATGATAACCGACTATTTTGTTCCCCAATTGGTTGGCATGAATGTGGATGAGTTGTGGTTCCAACAAGACGGTGCTACATGCCACACAGCGCACGTCACAATTGATTTATTGAAGGAAACATTCGATGAGCGCATAATTTCGCGGAATAGACCTGTCAATTGGCCACCAAGATCGTGCGATTTGACACCACTGGATTATTTTCTTTGGGGATATGTGAAGTCGCTCGTCTACGCCAACAAACCAGAAACGTTAGGGGACTTGGAAGCCAACATTCGTGGCGTTATTGCCAACATACGGCCCCATATGCTCGAAAAAGTAGTTGAAAATTGGACCTGTAGAATTGGCTTTATTCGAGCCAGCCGCGGCGGCCACATGCCCGAAATCATATTTAAACATTAATGGCATAAAATTATCCTTCCAATAAAGCCAAATTAATGGACATAAAAACGATTTTCTTGTGTTTTATTTCAATTCGAAGTTCTATACCTCTAAAAAAAACACCCATTAGATTAGCGAATATAAATAATTAAAACACGGGACCTTTATAGAGAAAAATAGTCTCTGAAAATAATGGTTCTATGGTTAATTCCCTTAAAGACCAGTTAGATGGTACAACTACATTTGCGGACTGGCAGTTGGGAATATGATGCGACTACTACGCCGACATATTGTCAGTGCCGGAACCCACCCTCTGCCAAAGCATAACTCGACAAGTTGTACTTATTGCATGTATACATGAATCCGAAATAGTTAAGGCTTTGAAACCACTTAAGAATGAAATAACTCCAGGGTGAGGGTGCTGTGCCTTGGTTGTTTAGCACTTCGACTACTAAACATAATAAATCAAATTCTGACGGGGTCGAGCCCTAGTCAAGGCAACATCAATTTATGCAGCATTAACACACAGTCGATGTAAAACGATGTAAAAATTTACCGTAGAACAAAAAGCTGTAATAATTCGTCAATCTTACATTAAATGCCGCAACTTCACTATTCGAAAGTAGACATGTCGTTTAATTACGGTGCTAAATAGTGAGTATAAAGTTTTAGCTCTCATATTCAACACCTTTTACTTCCCATCTATCCTTTTTACCAAGAAGTTTTCCCAATATATATTTAAAAAATACAATTGTATAGACTGTATTTCCCTGGGGTAACAACATCAACCTATAACTGCTTAGGGGCCAAATTACCGCATTCGATATCGATCGAAAACTCAAACTTTTAAACGAATATTGTGAAGTATACTTTAGGGATGTTGAAAGTTACTTCGATGCAAAAAGTTTATTGAAATTTGGTATCCATTTTGATTCGTTTTTAAAAACATAGAGGTCAATTAAAACTCTTTTACTATTGTCCATTTTTTCGGCAAATAACTTAAAAAAAATATATTAAACTGTGCATCTTTTAAATAATATTGATTTTCCTTAAAGTATGCTATACAAATGTTTTAAAAATATCTAAGATTTCGATCGATATCGAAAGATCAAAAACGATCTATTGTCGAAAACTTTTGGACTTCCTATAGACTTCTTTATGTGCTTCATTTGGGAATGATTATAAAAGTACAGAAAAATGAGGACCTAACCGTGTGTCAAAATTATAGATGTATTATCTGTTGCCAATGATTAACAAAGTTCATGTATCGACCCTATAAGCAGCCTCAGCATAATTGATAAACAATTGGTGGAATGGTTGTCACCTCTATTTTGTGTGTTTATAGACTTTGCCAAAGCATTCAATCCCAACGCCAACTGGCTATTTGGTAAGCGTAACAGCACAAAGGAGTCCCAGATGGACTCCTTTCATACCTTATTTGTATGTATTTGGGGCATATTGTCTTAAGCGATCTATGAAAATATCACAAATAAAAGTTAAACGAGGTTAAATCGTATAATATCGATTGCCATTTTACATCACCTTCAATTTAGATGAATATGGCCTCAAATTGATCGTGCATAGTATTCAATGCTGCATAAGCTGTACGCCACATAGTAACTGCTGTTGACCTGTCGGACTTTGGTCATACCAATTAATAAACTCGGCTTATCTCCAACAACTTTGCTAAAGATCATAGCATGATCAAATACACAGTTTACGATTTAACTCACTTTGAGTAATTTTCAGTAGCGCCACCGTCGCAAGTTGATTACTTCAATTAAAAAATCTTCGCCGGCTCATGCGCCACAACTTTGCTAAAGATCATAGCATGATCAAATGCGCAGTTTAAGATTTCATTAGTTTTTAGTAATTTTTAGTGGCGCCACCTGTCGGAAATTAGTCTTACTAACCTTAAAACCTGCGCCGGCTTATCCGCAACATCTTCGTTGAAAAGGATAACATGATCGAATTATATTAAGAACATACATACACGCAGACATTAATTTGTTTAAAAGTTAGAACATTACTAATTCCTTCCCCTTTTTATCCCCTAAAAGTTCCATATGTATATTTGGTACTTCTTTGGTACCAATTGAATTCAGTACGTTTTATTAAAACGCAGTAAACATAATGTCCCTATTCATTTTACTTTTTGAGATGTTACGTTATTATTTTTCCCTTTTTTATCCACTTTGGCCCCAAAATCCAAAAAGTACCAAATACGTGCTCAATATTTCTTTCACATATATTGACTGCAGTACAAAGTTCCTTTTTATATTCTTTGGTTTAAAAAATAAAAGTGGGTTAAAAAAGTACCAACAAAACTGTTTTCACCCTTTTTTTCCCCCTATCCGACATAGTTTCAAAAAAATACCAAAGAACCGCCTGCTTACTTTCATAGCTGTTCAAAACGCAATTTTAATTTTGTCCCTATACCTATTTCTTTAGGAGATATAACGTTTTCGATTTTTTCCCCTTTTTCCCCATTTTTAACCCCTTTCCTGTAAAAGTCCCTTAATATTTGATCTATACGGCAAAAAAGGTACTCAGCGTCTAAATTTTGTCAAAATCGTTAGAGCCGATTTCGAGATAGCCATTCTATATATATATATATATATATATATATATATATACCATTATTGCTCGTTTAAAGATAAAGATTTTTCGTTAGAAATTAAATTATGATCAGTTGTCAACAGCAGCTGGATGTAGGACAAAACTGCGATCATAAATTTTCAAAGTGGTGTTCACGAAATACTCAGTTCTTGAGAGGGATATGATATCGACAGTTTCGGTAGATCTTGCCTTACGTTGACTTACGGGTATTGGTCGATCGTTAACTATAATTTGTCCAACACATTGTTAATATTCCCATCGGTAGGGCGTTTATTTTATGTGAGATGATGTTATTGTTGGAGTCAAATCTCAGTTTACCAAGCCATTTTTTTAGTTTGGAAACGAAAAATTTTCAATTGGGAGTAAATCTGGAGCATATATCCGATGAATGCGCATTTTGTAGCACAATTCATAAAATTTTTACTGTGGAAACTGAACATCTGTTCCCCCTTGTAACTTTTTGCTTTGCCAGAAGCGCCTTTTTAACTCATTGAATGAACATAATAAATGGGTATAACATATGCACAATGTGGATTCTTCCATGTGCATTCCAAGAACGGTTGCCATAAGTTTATTGGTTTACAAACTCACTCTGCCTTTTTTAGTGCCGATTCATTCCCAATGTTGGGTCTCCGATGTGTTGTTATGGATCCTCGTTAAACGCATAAAAAAACCTTAACTAATTGTAAGCAAACGCGCCATTTTGTGGAAAGCTTTCTCATACATAAGTGATTAATCGAATTTGAAACTACAGATCTATTTGGGATGCCTTTGGTCTCTACAATCAATGTTACTTTTAACGTCCGATCGGCTGAAACCATATTGTCAATTAAATCAATTGTTTCGGATATAGAGAACCTAACTTAGCGTCAAAATGTTCGGGAACTTCCTTTTTTGAACTGTCACATGAAAATTCAGAAAACCATTTCTTTACAATGGGAATGGATGATACTAAGAAAACCTAATATTATTAGTGATGTTTTTTTATCTCTTTTTTAATTTTCTTCTCAAGCCTCGATGAAGTCTATCAGCACCAGAGTACCAAAAGAAACGAAACCTTTCGCCAACGTAAAGATTGTTAATGCGTTGTTGCAAAAACTGCTTTTGCAAAAGCTGTTGTTTAGCACTGCACAGTTGAATTAAATAAGATTAAATCACTCAGCAAACGTTTGCCAAACGTTTTCGTTCTGAGTTTTTCAGTTTTGCTCCCTTTGTTTTTAAATGTTTAAATAACATTCGTGTTTCGCTTGAGTACAAATAAAAAACAAATCAATTTGGCAAATATGTTATTATAAGACATCAAAAATCTTCTACGAGTTCCCTCAGGATCGTTGTTAAATACAACGTTTTACTATGTCAATATAAGCGTATAGCTTATAAAGCTTATGATTCATTTGATGTCGATTTTGATTGTCTGCGAATATTGGTTCAAATCCTCCTCACAAACACTACAAGAGTAGCTTCATCTGTTCGAGCTTTATTCCTTAGATGTCTGCATTTGCCAAAATAGCATTTGTTAACAAGTATGTTTCTTTGTTCGATTTTAAAGCTAATGTCGTTATTTATGTTCACGGCGGTACCAATTTAAGCAATTAATTATAAAACCTCAATGATATAGTTCTTAACGATCATAACTTGCAATTAATTCTAAAACCTCAATGATATAGTTCTAAACGATCATAACTTGGTTCAATTTTTTTATAATCTCTGCTTGTAGCGATCATCAGTTTTGTTTTTGACTAGAGCTATTTAATCCATTCCTTCTCGACACTTGAAAGGCGGCAGATACAGCTTGTTTAAATTTAGATAGATGTCAATATACTGTAGTCAAGGACAAATATTTCCTTTGCTATAACTAGTTATAGGCAACTAAGATTTTTTTAATTTTCTCTGATGTAAGTACCAGAGAACTTCAAAATCACGGGATTTCTTGATTTCATTCAGCACAAAAATTTTTGTTCATTTTAAAGAATAAAGAAAAATTCAACGTGATTAAAAATCATATTCATTCTACTGTACACATCAAATTCTGATTTTGTGAATAATTAACAAAAGCATTTTATGAACAAGTTCGAACAGGCAAGAGAAGGGCTTGCAGTAAATTCATCGTGTCCAAACGATCTTATTCTCATTAACACACACAACATGTTTGAACCGAACGTCCATATGAATTGAGCAATATAATATGCCAACAATACAAACAACATTTACAATTCAACATTGATAAGTGAGCTTATTTGAATTTTTCATCATTTTGAATTTGTTTATCAAAGGCAAAATTAGAAGGAATACGCATTGGAAAATGCACAGTGGTTTATAAGATTTTTTTTATTAGTTTGGTAACTTTTTAATTGACGTAGTAAATAGAGAAAAATGTGAATGTATAATTATTATATATATTATATAACAATTATATAACATTCTAATTGTATAATTGAATAGAGCAATAAGCGTTATTCAGAAAAATATATATATATACACAGTGAGATGGAATATATAGAAAAATTATTTTTATGCTAAACATTCAATCGTTTTTATAGAAAATATTTTATTTTTTAAGTAAAAAATACGTTTATATTTTCTTTATAGAAAAAGTAAGTTTTTCTATAGAAAAAGTAAGTTTTTCTATAGAAAAAGTAAGTTTTTCAATAGAAAAAGTAAGTTTTTCTATAGAAAAAGTAAGTTTTTCTATAGAAAAAGTAAGTTTTTCTATAGAAAAAGTAAGTTTTTCTATAGAAAAAGTAAGTTTTTCTATAGAAAAAGTAAGTTTTTCTATAGAAAAAGTAAGTTTTTCTATAGAAAAAGTAAGTTTTTCTATAGAAAAAGTAAGTTTTTCTATAGAAAAAGTAAGTTTTTCTATAGAAAAAAAGTAAGTTTTTCTATAGAAAAAGTAAGTTTTTCTATAGAAAAAGTAAGTTTTTCTATAGAAAAAGTAAGTTTTTCTATAGAAAAAGTAAGTTTTTCTATAGAAAAAGTAAGTTTTTCTATAGAAAAAGTAAGTTTTTCTATAGAAAACATAAGTTTTTCTATAGAAAACGTAAGTTTTTCTATAGAAAAAGTAAGTTTTTCTATAGAAAAAGTAAGTTTTTCTATAGAAAAAGTAAGTTTTTCAATAGAAAAAGTAAGTTTTTCTATAGAAAAAGTAAGTTTTTCTATAGAAAAAGTAAGTTTTTCTATAGAAAACGTATGTTTTTCTATTAAAAAAGTAAGTTTTTCTATAGAAAAAGTAAGTTTTTCTATAGAAAAAGTAAGTTTTTCTATAGAAAAAGTAAGTTTTTCTATAGAAAAAGTAAGTTTTTCTATAGAAAACGTAAGTTTTTCTATAAAAAAATTAAATTAACATTTTCTTACAAAAATTACCTATTTTGTCTAGGCAATACGAATAGACATCAAAAACCAATGTAAACTAAAATAAAAAAAAGATCTTACCTTTGAACAAATTCATACACAATGATTTCTTGCTTTTTGCATTTCAATGTTTATCAGATTTTTGTATGTTTAGTGGAAAAGCAAAGCACACGAATGGACAAGTTTGGTTCGACCTATGACAAAAATAAGACTGTATTCAACATGCGAGTTGTTCGATTGCCTTAAAATGAACAACATGTATACAAGTTCGAACAAGTTTGATTAATTCATTCACTCCCAGTTTAAAGAAAATCATTTTCAATGAAGGGAAATATGTTCGGTTGCTTTAAAATGAATAGCAAAAGAGTGTGTGTAGGCAAGTTTGATCTTTTACAAATAAAAGACAAGTTTTTTGTGCCTTTGTTATTGTTGAATGTTTTTTAATCAGCAAGTGAAGTTCTCTGGTAAGTACAGTTGCAAATTTGCACATGTTATAGTGCCCGTCACTGATATACACTTATATTTTGACCGGGGCAGAGTTGTCATTTCAATATATAGGCGGAAATTCAAAAAGATACGGACTTATTGAACTGCCCCTCTTGATAACCTTTGTCAAATGTCAAGGTTTTGATGTATCTGGTCTCGGTTACAAACATATCCCCTTTACTAAAATTTTATAACTACACCGTAAGGTATAGACAAACTTATCTAAAATGAGATGCATTCTTTCGCATATCACATTTATAGGAACGACTGTCCATAAGTTTGTCTGTCTCTCCTCTAGACTATCCATCCGTCCCTCCAGCCGTTTATCCATTCGTCCATCTAAATTTATTCGTCTGTCCTTTTTTCATCTAAAAACTGTATTCTCAGCAATATCTAAATATTTCTGTCTACACAAGCAATAATCATGGCAAAAAAGTATCAGGAATAGCAACTACTATAGTTGTGTTAAGTTATAGTACAAGTAACTAAATATTAACTAAACAAAATACATAAGTAACTAAAACTTAGTTCAAGTATTTATATACAGTTTTTATTTAGTATTTTTTTTTTTTCTTTGAGTTTAAGTATAATATTATTAGAGTATTATCATACACTTGTGATCATGACAATTTCTTTGCCAATTTTATTAATCTTGAAATTACAATTTACAATCAACATTTCAACTGTCACAACCTTAAGAGCCGGAGTATTGAAATTTGATATTTATGCCTGGATTTGTTTAAAGATCTTGTTGCATTTGTGTTTTTCTCAATATATATACAATTTTTTTCAATTTTTTTTTTAAATTTTTGCTTAAAACTCTAATTTTATTTTGAGGTGATTTTGTTACTTTTTGAAAGCAACAGGTTTTCTTCTTTCTATATATTGATTTTGTTTAGAAAAATATTGTTTTTTTCTTAGTATTTTGCAAAGTTCGAAAAAAAAAACATTTTAAAGTATCTAACTAAGTCCAAAACAAAGCTAAGTACACAAAGGTACAATAAAAAAAGAACGGTACCTTATTATAACGTACCGTTTTCTAGGATTTTAAAGTATTTTTATCAAAAACTTTTTATAGAAAAATTTTATCAAAAAATTTTCTATTGAAAATTTTAACAATTTTTTCTATAGAAAATTTTTTTAACAAAAATTTTTCTATACAAAATTTTTTATCAAAAACTTTTTTATAGAAAATTTTATTATTAAAAATTTTTCTATTAAAAATTTTCTTATAAAAAATTTTTCTATAGAAAATTTTTTTATTAAAATTTTTGTATTGAAAATTTTTTATCAATTTATAAAAATTTTTTATATAAAAAAATTTTTTTATAGATAATTTTCTTATCAAAATTTTTCTATAGAAAATCGTTTTATCAACAATTTTTTTATCGACAATTTTTCTAAAGAAAAATTTTTTATCAAAATTTTTTTTAAAGAAAATTTTCTATCAAAAATTTTTCTATCGAAAATTTTTTAATCAAAAATTTTTCTATAGAAAATTTTTTCATCAAAAATTTTTCTATAGAAAATTTTTTTATCAAAAATTTTTCTATAGAAAATTTATTTACAAAAATTTGTCTATAGAAAATTTTTTATTAAAATTTTTCTAGAGGAAATTTGTTTATCAAAAATTTTTCTATAGAAATTTTTTTATCAAAAATTTTGCTATAGGAAATTTTTTTATCAAAAATTTTTCTATAGAAAATTTTTTTATTAAAAATTTTTCTATTAAAAATTTTTTTATAAAAAAATTTTCTATAGAATTTTTTTTATTAAAAATTTTTGTATAGAAAATTTTTTCTCAAAAATTTTTTTATAGAAATTTTTTTTATAAAAAATTTTTCTATACATAATTTTCTTATCAAAAATTTTCTATAGAAAATCGTTTTATCAAAAATTTTTTTATCGACAATTTTTCTAAAGAAAATTTTTTTATCAAAAATTTTTTTATCAAAAATTTTTTTATAGAAAATTTTTTATAAAAAATTTTTCTATAGAAAATTTTTTTAACAAAAATTTAACATTTTTTTATCAAAAATTTTTCTATAGAAAATTTTTTTAACAAAAATTTTGGTATAGAAAATTTTTTTATCAAAAACTTTTCTATAGAAAATTTTTTTTTCAAAAACTTTTCTATAGGAAATTTTTTTATCAAAAATTTTTCTATATAAAATTTTTTTTTCAAAAATTTTTCTATGGAAAATTTGTTTATTAAAAATTTTTCTATAGAAAATCTTTTTCTCAAAAATTTTTCTATAGAAAATTTTTTTCTTAAAAATTTTTGTATTGAAAATTTTTTGTCAAAAACTTTTCTATAAAAAATTTTTTATCAAAAATTTGTCTATAAAATTTTTTTTATCAATAATTTTTCTATAGAAAATTTTTTTATCAAAAACTTTTCTATAGAAAATTATTTATCAAAAACTTTTTTATAGAAAATTTTTTTTATCAAAAACTTTTCTATAGAAATTTTTTTTATCAAAAATCTTTCTATAGAAAATTTTTTCAACAAAAATTTTTCTATAGAAAATTTTTCCAACAAAAATTTTTCTATAGAAAATTTTTTCAACAAAAATTTTTCTATAGAAAATTTTTTCAACAAAAATTTTTCTATAGAAAATTTATTTAGCAAAAATTTGTCTATAGAAAATTTTTTATTAAAATTTTTATATAGAAAATTTTTTTATCAAAAATTTTTCTATAGAAAATTTTTTTTATCAAAAAAATTTCTATAGAAAATTTTTTTATCAAAAAATTTTCTATAGAAATTTTTTTATTAAAAATTTTTGTATTGAAAATTTTTTATCAAAAATTTTTCTATTGAAAACTTTTTATCAAAAATTTTTCTACAGAAAATGTTTTTATTAAAAATTTTTCTATAGATAATTTTTTTTGTCAAGAACTTTTTTATAGAAAATTTTTTTATCAAAAACTTTTCTATAGAAAATTTTTTTATCAAAAACTTTTCTTTAGAATTTTTTTTTATCAAAAACTTTCATTAGAAATTTTTTTTATCAAAAAGTTTTCTATAGAAAATTTTTTATCAAAAATTTTTCTATAGAAAATTTTTTTTATCAAAAATTTTTCTATAGAAAATTTTTCTATAAAAAAAATTTTCCATAGAAAATTTTCTATCAAAAAATTTTCGATAGAAAATTTTCTATCAAAAAATTTTCTATAGAAAATTTTCTTATCAAAAATTTTTCTATAGAAAACTTTTTTATCAAAAATTTTTCGATAGAAATTTTTTTTATTAAAAATTTTTTAATAGAAAATCTTTTTTATCAAAAATTTTTCTATAGGAAAATTTTTTATCAAAATTTTTTCTGTAGAAAATATTTTTTATCAAAAATGTTTCTATAGAAATTTTTTTTTCAAAAATTTGTCTGTAGAAAAATTTTTTTTTCAAAAATTTGTCTATAGAAAATTTTCTTATCAAAAATTTTTCTATAGAAAATTTTCTTATTAAAAATTTTTCTATAGAAAATTTTTTCATCAAAAATTTTTCGATAGAAAATTTTTATCAAAAATTTTTCTATAGGAAATTGTTTTATCAAAAATTCTTCTATAGAAAATTTTTTGATCAAAAATTTTTCTATAGAAAATTTTTTTATCAAAAATTTTCTATCGAAAAAAAAATCTCTAGACAAATTTTTGAAAAAAAAAATTTCTATAGATAAATTTTTGAAAAAAAAATTTTTTATCAAAAATTTTTCTATAGAAGATTTAAAAATTTTTTGATATAAAAATATTTTTATCGAACAATTTTTATTAAAAATTATTTTTCAAAATTTTTTGGATCGAAAATATCTAAACAATATAAAAATCTTAAATTGTTTAATACTAGAATTTATTTCTGTATTTCCTTGTTCTTTTACTACTCATTTTCACAAGTTTTATTAATGATCGTAAAATTTACGAAAATTCAAAAATTTCAACGGCTTCTGGTGGTATCGGCTGCCTACTCATGATAAGTTATGATAAAGGTTGTGTAATTTAACAACTACTCTAAAATTGTAAGGTACCTATTACTTAAACTGAACACTTTGTTACGTATGTGACTATGAACCGAACTTAACTAAGTACAGTACGGTACCTTAAAATACAGTACTTTAGAGTATTTTTTCGAACCTTGATATTTTGCCATAAGACTTTGTCTAAATATATGAATTTCTTGAGATCCTAGACAACTTGTTATGTTATTTAGATACTCTTTAAGTCTTTTGGTCTGTGTCTCTGCTTTTTTTCAAAGATCTTGTTTTTTTTTAATAATAATTGCACCAGCAACAACAAATATGGTATTTTGTTAAAGAAAAAAAAAAAAAAAGATTTGCCTGATTAAGAAAATAGTTTATTTATTTAATAATAAACTTGGGAAATTATTATTTTGTTTTCGTTCGTTCGTTCATTCGTTCGTTTTCATGACAATTTAACAATTTATTAACAAACCTTTACTCTAACTCTAATATCGATTTATATGCAATCAAATTATCATAAATATCATTATTTTAATAATATTACTTAAATTTTAATTAAATAGCAATCACAAATATCTTTTCTTGTATTTAATAGACTTTTAACTCTTTTCATGCACTTTTTGGTGATATTTAAAGAGATTTGTACAATTTTATTGGAAATTTATTTGTGGTAATTTTAATACTCGTAGCCAAATGATATTCAAATATTTTAAAAGTGAATACAATTTGTCATAATGTTATCTTGGCAGTAAAAAATTAAAAGGTTTTGAAAAGGTTAAAAACAGTTATATTAAGTTGTTTCGAAAGTAATTAAATTTTAAATGTATTTTTCAATTTTATACTTAAATTGCATTAGGCTAATGTTTGCTAAAGTTTAATAAAAAGTACAGCTTATCCAAATTGAAATTCTTGCGTTATTAATCGTCTTCTGATTTAAATAGGATAATATTAGTTCAATTTGGTTAATTTTAAGGATTTTTTTTATACAATTTGTCATTTTTGAAACGTCCGATCTATTAATTTTATTGTATTAATGGGTGTTTTTTTTTAGAGGTATAGAACTTCGAATTGAAATAAAACACAAGAAAATCGTTTTAATGTCCATCAATTTGGCTTTATTGGAAGGATAATTTTATGCCATTAATGTTTAAATATGATTTCGGGCATGTGGCGGCCGCGGCTGGCTCGAATAAATCCAATTCTACAGGTCCAATTTTCAACTACTTTTTCGAGCATATGGGGCCGTATGTTGGCAATAACGCCACGAATGTTGGCTTCCAAGTCCCCTAACGTTTCTGGTTTGTTGGCGTAGACGAGCGACTTCACATATCCCCAAAGAAAATAATCCAGTGGTGTCAAATCGCACGATCTTGGTGGCCAATTGACAGGTCCATTCCGCGAAATTATGCGCTCATCGAATGTTTCCTTCAATAAATCAATTGTGACGTGCGCTGTGTGGCATGTAGCGCCGCCTTGTTGGAACCACAACTCATCCACATTCATGCCATCCAATTGGGGAACAAAATAGTCGGTTATCATGGCTCTATACCGGTCTCCATTTATGGTAACTGACTCTCCAGCATTATTTCGGAAGAAGTATGGCCCAATGACTCCACCAGCCCATAGAGCACACCAAACGGTCAGTTTTTGTGGATGTAATGGCGTCTCAAGGGTCTCATGTGGATTCTCTTCACTCCAAATGCGGCAATTTTGCTTGTTGACGTAGTCATTCAACCAAAAATGAGCCTCATCACTGAACAAAATTTTGCGATGAAAATCAGCATCGAGATCAATCTCATTTTCGGCCCATACACCAAAATCACGACGCATTGCATGGTCTCGCGGCTTTAATTCTTGCACAAGCTGGATCTTGTAAGGTCGCAAGCCAAGATCTTTGCGCAAAATCTTCCATAAAGTTGATGGACAAAGCTCCAATTGCTGTGCACGGTGGCGAATCGATTCATTCGGGTCCTCTTCAACACTTTGCTCTACAGCGGCAATTGTTTCTTCGGTGCGCACTGTTCGACGTCGATGCGGATGCGTATTATCACATAGAGTAAACGTAGTGCGAAAACGATCCATGGTTAACCGAATTAATTGCTCTGATGGACGATTATGTCGACCATAAAATGGACGGAGCTTGCGGTAAACTTCGCGAACTGAACCATTATTTTCGAAATAAATTTGCACGATTTGCAAGCGTTGTTCTTTTGTCAACCTGTTCATGATGAAATGGCAAACCAAACTGAATATTAATCACTTGACAGCTGACAAAATGGCCGCCAGTTAAAAAAGTGATGCCAACTTAAAGTTCTATACCTCAATAAAAAACACCCGGTATATTATAGAATACCATATTATATTTTCATTAAGTTGCTTTTAAATAGTTTTGTATATGCCTACGGATTCGGAGTTATTTATACTTCAAAGTAAAACAAAAAAAAAAAAATATGGAAACTTAAAATTTTATATATGGGCAAATCCTATGTGACAGCCGATACATTGTACGGATTTAGTTGTACTTAAATGAATTCCATTGTCGTTTTACACGGGATATATTTACACAGATTTCGGAGAATATTAGCCCATCGAATAACATTTGTTAATTTATATACTTGTTTTAGAAGAAAAAGATATTCGCTTTTAAAGTGCTGTGACGGACGCTACAAAAAACAAGTAAGAAAGTGCTAAAGTCGGTCAAGCCCGACCATACGATACCCTTCACCACTAAGGTCAAAGGTGTTTTTTTTCCTGTATAAAGACAAATATTTGCTAAAATATTCTCAAAACTTATACATTTAAGCTGTTTCCGCCAATTGGACTTATATGAGAGCTAGGGTCATATGTGGACAGATTATCTCGAAATTTGCCAAATTGATTACAGTTGTTACAAAAATTATGTATGCAAAAATAAACTTAAGATTCTCATTATCTTCGAATTTACGAGCGTTTTAGTGAATTTTGTCTCATTTAGTGCGTTTTGAGAAAAGAGTTTGTATGGGAGCTATGGTCAAATGTAGACCGATTTCAACGAAATTTTGTACAGTGATTTATGTTTACATAAGCAGTATTTGCTTTAAATTTCGTGAAAAAATTTTGATTTTTGTGGCCACTATATCAATTCCGGGAAGTGGAACCTATGAGAGGTACCATAAATTTGACGAATTTCAATAGCCATGGTCCCGTTATCAAAAAAGTAATCTGTGCCAAATTTCTTCAAATTATCTTTAGAATTGCGACCTGTAGTTTGATTACAAGGGGGTCCAGCCAGCCAGACGGACGGACGGACGAACATCGCTTAATCGACTCAGAAAGTGATTCTAAGCCTATTGGTATACTAAAAGATGGGTCTAAGACAAATATTTCTATGCGTTACATACATCAACACAAACTTGTAATACCTTTTCCACCTATGGTGGTGAAGGTGGTGAATCTTTTTGATTGTATATATATAGAAAAGGGGATGTTATATATATATATATATATATATATATATATATATATATATATATATATATATATATAAGAATTATAGCCAAATATTGACCGATTGTAACAAAGTTTTACACACTGGCTGGTATTTATTTATATAAAGCTTGTTTTTGCAAAATTTAGTTGCCATAGCTGTCATAGTTTCTAATTTATTAGTTTTAACTGGCATTTTTTTGGTTTTCGGGAGTGTTTTTTGTATGAAAGCTATAGGCAAATATGGACCGATTCCTATAAAATTTGATACACTAGCCAATAGTTGCATAAAACTGCTCTATTCTAAATTTAGTCGTCATAGCTATTACAATTGTATTCAATTTATCCGCATTCATGTGTTTCCCGGGGCGGGGTTATATGGGTGCTCTAACTAAATGTGAACCGATTTAGCCCATTTTCAGTATACAACTTCTGCTACATATCGAAAATACTTTTGTACAATTTTGACTCTCTAGTTCTTGTAGTTAAGGAGACGGACAATCACCCCCTTTTCTTTTTGTATTTTTGTGTTTCCGTAAGTATTTTATATGGGAGCTATGGTCAAATAGGGACCGATGGTAACAAAATTTTGCACACTGGCTGGCATTCATATAAGACTTCCTTTTGTAAAATTTTGTTGCTGTAGCTCTTTTCGTTAAGGCGCTATCGCGCTTTTATCTGACGGACATACACCCCCTTTTCTTTTTGTATTTTTGTGTTTCCGTAAGTATTTTATATGGGAGCTATGGTCAAATGGAGACCGATTGCGACAAAATTTTACACACTGGTTGGTATTCACATAAGACTTCCTTGTGCTAAATTTAGTGGCCATCTAGTGGCCAGCTATTACAGTTTATCATTTATTGGCATTTAAGTGTATTTCAGGTGAAATTTAGGCTGTTTCCATGGGATTTATATGGGAGCTATGGCTAAATGTGAACCGATTTTGTAGAAATTTTATATGCTGCCTAGAGCTTATATAAAACTTCTATATACTAAGATTTATTATCATAGCTATTATAGTTTGGTCTTTATTAGCAAATAAGCGTTTAGCATAGGCGAGGTTATACTGAAGCTATGGTCAAATGTTAACCGATTTTGCCCAATTTCAATACCAATTTTCTCAGAAATGGAGAATGTTTTAACTAAGTTTCAGTGAGCTAGCTCCTTTCGTTTAGGCGTTATCGTGATTTCAACAGACAGACGGAATGACAATCTTAATATACCCCACATTCTTTTTAATGGTGGGTATAAAAATACAAACCATATAAGAAGATTTTAAATGCCGAGTCCTATACAAGGGCAAAATGTCAAACTCGGTTGAGGTTACTATCTACTGGCGTAAGGCAAGCATGTATCATGACATCTATACTTTTTATTCCCGTTATCGTTATCGAGGACTTGGAATATACCGTATGTTTTCTATGTCAATGTTAAGGTCACTGCTATATCTCGGGCAAATAAGCTGGAAATCAATATTGTTTTTGCTTGTTTGCCTTCAGGCTATGGTGCAAACCCTTCATCACACATCAATGTGGATACCAATACGGGACTCGGTACGATTGTGATCCATAACCAAATTTTCCAATAAATAGTTCAAGTTTCAGGTTTTGGTAAATGTTTTAGAAAAGTCTATGGTTCATGTTTTCGTTAATGTCTAAGTTTAGGATCTGGTTCTGGTACTTGTTTAGATAACTGATTCTGTTCTAATTAAATTTCTAGTTCCTAGATTCAACTTCTCAATTAAAGCTTGAATTCGGGTTTTATATGGGGTTTTACATGGACGCTCTTAAAGTAACAGTTCTTGTTAAATTAGAGAAGAGAAGAACAGAATAGAAAAAAGTCATAACTGAACAAAATAGTCGTAATCGATCGTCTAAAGGTTTGACCAAACTGTCTTATAATGCTGGACTATCGACTGAGACCGACAGCAGATTTTTAAAGCTTCTTTCGAATCTTGTACCTAACCTAAGACCTGGTTTTCGAAATGTAGAGTTGTAGATATTTATAAGTGCAGATGCATAATAATTAGACTCTTCCTCTCGAAATCCTTAAAAGGCGGTTTAAAGATACCCACTCAGAAAATTAGATGGTTACAACTAAACAACAGCATCTCACGTCTGCTTTCGAGATGAATGTCACTATTTGCATTCGCCTGATTATCCAGCCGTACTAAGTTGTCATAGAACTTAGTCTATTAGCAGCTTCAGTGATTCGAATTCCTGCTTCTAATTTGATACTTTACCTGAGACCTGGTTCTTAACCCTGGAACGTCATCCTTATTTTACATACACTAACGTCATCCTTCGTCATTTTGACTACGTAATGGATACCAAAATAGTTTTCTTATGTATTAATAGACTCTTTTTAATAAATTTTTAAATAAATTCATTTGTTTATTTCTTAATTATTAATAAAAACTTAACATATTATAGCCCTCTTTTTTTGTTTTAATTTGAAAATAAAAATTTGCGTAGTCATTTTGACGAAATATGACGTTCTAGGGTTAAAAGAATTCTATAAGTAGATGAGATTTTTCCTCTCAGAATTATTGGATGTGTAGGTACCTTCAACCATCCGAGTAGTTTGATATCTACAATAGTGGCTCCACCGATGACCTTGAAACACGCATTAGTTAAACAAAATCTGTATTCTGCATTCTCCGGTATATTTGGAAATCTTGGCAAATATAAAAAATAACTATGTTACGAATTTACAACTCGAACTTCAAGTCCATGCTGTTCTACATGTGCGAAATTTGGAAATGCGCAAATGTTTGTAATATGCGCAAGCTAAATATCCACTAAACCTGCTTGCATGCTGATAACGTATGTCTTCTGAGCCAAACCTCAGGCCACCTTCAAGAAAGAACTATTTCTCAGGCAGCTGGGCTTGAATACAATATTTCCAAGGCAAAGATTTTACCTGTGGGCTATGGTGCAAAACCGTCAATATGTCAGATATGTCTTCTTCTTCTGTTATCCTTGACTCCTAGTGGAGCATAGGGTCTTAAGGTTTTATTCATCAGGATGTTCTTGTATAGATTAGACACCTCCAAAATCCTTGCCAGCTGCCGTAACAGGGGGATTTCTCGCTTGATTACCAATTGGAGAAGTATATTCTGTAATGTTGTTTCTTTCCATGCTTAAAACATCGTAAGTGCTAAGTCGATGGATGATGAGTCCAAATACAAGAGCCACGTTTGTAAAGCGAGCCGCTCGATCCGAGACAGACGCCCGCTTGCAGCCGCTACTAACATGTTGAACAGACGCTACAGTTTCGTACTTTACCAAGTTCAATTATCTTAGACCCTTAAACCAAATACGTCGGAATGGCTCCAAGATAACTCCCCCTCACCTTAGCCCTGACCTAGAGTCCCAATCGGGTTGTATACCGCATCGGCAACTAGGTTGCCTAGGTTTCCAGGATGTACCACGAGGAGGTGTGAGTAGGAATTGAGTACAGTTATTACCAGTTAGCAGAAAATCCAGGCAACAACTGCATCCCATTTGCATCCCAACATTAGATGTGTAGGAACCATTAATTATCATGAAGGTTTGGTATCTATAAAAGGTGGCGCCGACGAGATTTGCAAGTAGCAAGCTATTTGTGAAATGACGTATGCTTAACATCTCGCAATTAAGTCTACAATAAAAGGATGGTTGAGGCCCTATAATCCACTGGGATTCAAGAATAATAGAAGAAGTTACATGCTTCTGTATACGTATGTCAGCAAAAATGGCTGTGGCTAAGCCGTACACTTTGAAGGCCAAATATCAACATTGCTCGACAAACTTTTCGATAGCATCCACAGACCGACGTGTTGATGCACCTGCACTAACGTGGAGTATTACCATCTCCCAATTGGGTCCGATATATGTGAGTGGAGAAGAAAACGATTGTACTTCGTTCAGTTAAAGACTCTATAATATAAAGATGTTGCACTTAATTACACAGATCTGCCGTATGGTCCATTTCAAAAGTCCCATAAATAAAAAAGAGAGTGTACCGCTTTTACTCTAATTCGGAAATAAGTAATGTAGATGATTATCAAATGAGAGAAAGCTAAGGCACACACAAGTGGTCATGAAATGTATGTTTGTTTGTGCGTTTATGTGTTTTTCATTGTTCTTTATTCAATTAATAGTACTTTTGGTAGAAAAAAATGTATGTATCTTTATATTGCAGAGTCTTTGGTTCAGCATTTGAAAATACCATTAGGTTAGGTTAGACTGATGGCTATGTCAGCTTCACTTGGGCAAGGGATAGACTAGAATGATAATGATGATTGATAATGAGGCTACCAGTAGTATAGACTTATTTATACCAGCCAATAAATAGCTTCGATATGTGTCTATTTAACGAACATTTAGCTTCGATAGATCACATAAATCATGCAGAAAAGATGTATCCAAATGAAGAACCCTAAGACTAGCAAGATCTGGACAGTGACAGAAAAGTTGGATATCGGCAAGCCCTTGGCAAACATCTTCCTGACTAAGGAGATCAACTGATTTAGAAAGTTTTTCCGCAATGATGTTACCAGTTACCCAGAAGAGCTGAATACCGAAATATCTCGCCATCTCAATGAGAGACGCCCGGCATTTGCGAGTGGGAACAGATATCGTATGGACATTGGATAGAGATTTTATGGCTACCTGTGGTACAGAAACGAATATATCTGTCGTATATTCTGTGGTTTCTTAGCTACTTGACTACCTTGTATATAGCCGATATTTCGATCTGAAGAGTACTATATAGATCAAAGATCTTAAAACATATTTCATTCTCTAATAGAGAGTTAACACGTTCTCCAAACTTGGTTTTCAGTAAATTGATTGTGACATTAGCTGTGTGGCTTGTGGCGCCATTCTGTTGGAACCACATGTCTTCGAAGTTCATATCATGAAATTGGGGCCAATCATATTATGTTATCATCGAACTGTAGCGATTATCATTCAATGTATCTTGTCGGTCTTGGTAATCACATAATAAGTACGGCCCATATATCGCACCAAACCGTTATTTTTTTCGGGATGAATAAGCCTCCAACACCCCCTTCTTTGACTTGAATCCATCCATGTATACAATTTGATACTCAACTTCAGAGGAAGTATGATCTGCGCAGTTGATTGCTTGAGTCATACAAGTCCATAACCCTAAATCAAATAAAACAGAGATTTATCGGGTGGTTAAATTTCAAGGGCCGATGTTGATTTTGAATAAAACACAAACTATTTAGGAAATTATTGTAATTTTATTTTATTATGATATATTGGTATTACTCAATTATGTATGGAGCAAAATATCGGCCAAATGGACGCCACGACCACGGCGGCACACCTCCATCCGATGGTCCAAATTTTCGATGACCCTGAGGCATAATGGAGGTTCTTTGCCGTTAATGTGCCGAATTATCTCATCCTTTAGCTCTTGAATTGTTGCTGGCTTATCGACGTATACTTTTTCTTTCAAATAATCCCAAAGAAAAAAGTGCAACGGTGTCAAATCGCATGATCTTGGCGGCTAATTGACATCGCCATTACGTGAGATAACACGGCCATTGAATTTGTTGCGCAAAAGTGCCATTGTTTCGTTAGCTGTGTGGCAAGTGGCACCGTCCTGCTGAAACCACATATCGTCCACATCCATATCTTCCAATTCTGGCCATAAAAAGTTTGTTATCATCTCACGATAGCGAACACCATTCACAGTAACTGCCTGACCAGCCTCATTTTGGAAAAAATACGGCCCGATGATGCCGCCAGCCCATAAACCGCATTAAACAGTCACTCTTAGTGGGTGCATTGGTTTTTCGACAATCACTCTTGGATTCTCATTCGCCCAAATGCGGGAATTCTGTTTATTGACGAATCCACTAGGTGAAAATGTGCCTCATCACTGAAGATGATTTTCTTCGAAAATTGATCATCCACTGTTGCCATTTCTTGCCACCATTCCGCCCATTCACGACATTTGGAATGGTCAAGAGGCTTTAGTTCTTGAACCATAATGTTCATCAACGACGAGCGTGAGAGGTGCAATTGTTGGGCACGACGACGAGTTGAGGTGGACGGCTCTTCAGCCACACTATCGCGAACAGCAGCGGTTTGCACGAATTTTTCCACGATTTTTGCGATTGTACGCACATTTGGACAATCAAATTGACCAAAAAAATCAGGAAGTGCACGATATGGATTTTGATTTGAACGCCCATTTTCATAATAAGTCTGGATAACTTTAACACGTTGTTGGATTGTGTGTCTCTCCATGGTTCAAATTGAGTAAGTCTGAAATAGAGAAATGTGAAATAAAATTCGGAAAAAAACTTGGTGTTTAGGTGTGGTTCACATTCAACATCGGCCCTTACAATTTAACCACCCTTTATATACAAACATTAAATTCGAGATAAATCTTATTTCTAATAAATTTTTGTTATTTATTCACATAATTCTAGAGCACTTAAAAAATTCAATACCTAAATTAAAGAATTTAAAATATTTTCAATATAATTCCTTTTTTTTCCAATACCAGACCAAAATGGAATCCCATGCGGAATCTTTTTAATATTCCTTAGCTCAAGATAAACTATAGCAAATTCCTTATATTGTCAATGAATAAATAAATTATTTTAATTTGTTTTGCTGTTTTAAATAGACTCTTTCTTGTTGTTTTTTTTATTGTATTTTAGTTATTTAGCTGTAATTTGCTGCAAAAGAATTTATTACTTTACAAGGCCTATTTTGTAATTTATTTCCACATAAAATTACTAAAAATTGCTTTCGAAGATGGAAGACGGAACGTGAAAGAGTGGAAAAATAACAGCCAATTCTGGTTTTTGCTTCAGCAAATTTGTCAAATAATGACAAGTATTAGTGATTCCCAATTGAATGAATAGTTTTTCATTTTTTTTTTCCTTTCCTTCATTTGCCTCTACAACGAGTGGTGATATCTGTGTAGAGGAGTACTAGAGCCAGATCAGCCTAAAGACAGATGCTATTTAGTTTAACGTCTGGATACTATAAGAGTGTGTCTCACAGAGGCTGTTGCTGTTGGCTAAACCCTTATTATGTTTAAAACCATATGATGAGGAAATAAATCTTTAATTGTAACCACAAAATACTCGTACTCGTAGTCAATCGTACTCGTATGTTGATGTTGCAATTGCTCCTGCTGCCGCTGCTGCTGGTTGGGTAAATTATTTGTATTTGCATTTTGGTAGCCAAAGCTGGAAACTTACATGCATGACTACTTACTTCTGGCTCATCCCAACATCCTTCTTCCAATGGCATTTATTTATTTTACTTTGATGCAGCAAATCACTTGTATTAGGACCACGATTAGTTAGTTAGTGGAACTATCTCGAGTGAGTGTTGCAAGAGCAGTCATATGTAGTTGCAGGCAGTAGATGATATTGTCGTTGTTGTCATTTCTGCATTTATGTTTCTATTTCAAGTGGATACAAATGTTTGTTTGAAATGGGGCAAATGCCAAACCAAAAGCTGGTCAGTTAATGGGTGTTGTTTTGTTTTTGATATATATATTTTTTTTTATTAATTTTCAGAACCAATTTAACTAGGAGAAAAAGAGGATGTGCAAATGCTTTAGGAGTTTGATGGCAATCTGAGGGCATGGTACAAATTTTAACACCCTACGATGGGGACAAGGCATCTGGGTCCCAATCACGAGATTCCTAAAAAAATAAGAAAATTTTGACATATTTCTCATAAAAATAAGAAATTTTTGAAAAACATCCAAAAAAAATCAAAAATTTTGTAAAATTTCTTATAAAAATAAAAAAATTTTGAAAAATTTCCTATAAAAATAAGAAATTTTTGAAAAATTTCCTATAAAAATAAGAAATTTTTGAAAAACTTCCTATAAAAATAAGAAATTTTTGAAAAATTTCCTATAAAAATAAGAAATTTTTGAAAAATTTCCTATAAAAATAAGAAATTTTTGAAAAATTTCCTATAAAAATAAGAAATTTTTGAAAAATTTCCTATAAAAATAAGAAATTTTTGAAAAATTTCCTATAAAAATAAGAAATTTTTGAAAAATTTCCTATAAAAATAAGAAATTTTTGAAAAATTTCCTATAAAAATAAGAAATTTTTGAAAAATTTCCTATAAAAATAAGAAATTTTTGAAAAATTTCCTATAAAAATAAGAAATTTTTGAAAAATTTCCTAAAAAAATAAGAAATTTTTGAAAAATTTTCTATTAAAATAAGAAATTTTTGAAAAATTTCCTATAAAAATAAGAAATTTTTGAAAAATTTCCTATAAAAATAAGAAATTTTTGAAAATTTTCCTATCAAAATAAGAAATTTTTGAAAAATTTCCTATAAAAATAAGAAATTTTTGAAAAATTTCCTATAAAAATAAGAAATTTTTGAAAAATTTCCTATAAAAATAACAAATTTTTGAAAAAATTTCTACAAAAATAAGAAATTTTTGAAAAATTTCCTATAAAAATAAGAAACTTTTGAAAAATTTCCTATAAAAATAAGAAATTTTTGAAAAATTTCCTATAAATATAAGAAACTCTTAAAAATTTCCAATAAAAACAAGAAATTTTTGAAAAATTTCCTATAAAAATAAGAAATTTTTGAAAAATTTCCTATAAAAATAAGAAATTTTTGAAAAATTTCCTATAAAAATAAGAAATTTTTGAAAAATTTTCTATAAAAATAAGAAATTTTTGAAAAAATTTCCTATAAAAATAAGAAATTTTTGAAAATTTTCCTATAAAAATAAGAAATTTTTGAAAAATTTCCTGTAAAAATAAGCAATTTTTGAAAAATTTCTAATAAAAATAAAAATTTTTTGAAAAGTTTCCTATAAAAATAAGAAAATTTTAAAAAATTTCTAATAAAAATAAGAAATTTTTAAAAAATTTCTAATGAAAATAAGAAACTTTTAAAAAATTTCTAATAAAAATAAGGAATTTTTGAAAAATTTTCTATAAAAATAAGAAATTTTTGAAAATTTTCTTATCAAAATAGAAAATTTTAGAAAAATTTCCTATAAAAGTAAGAAATTTTTCAAAACTTTCCTATAAAAATAAGAAATTTTTTAAAAATTTCCTATAAAAATAAGAAATTTTTTAAAAATTTCCTATAAAAATAAGAAATTTTTCAAAAATTTCATATAAAAATATGAAATTTTTGAAAAATTTTATTTAAGAATACACTTTTTTGAAAAATTTCCTATAAAAAGAAGAAGTTTTTTAAAAATTTCTTATTAAAATAGAAAATTTTTGAAAAGTATCATATACAAAATCAAATTTTTGAAAAATTTCCTATAAAATAGGACATTTTTGTAAATTTTCCGATAAAAAAAAAGAAATTTTAAAAAATTTCCAATAAAAAAAGAAATTTTTGAAACATTTCCTATAAAAATAAGAATTTTTTAAAAAATTTCCTATAAAAATAGGAAACTTTTGAAAAATTTGCTATAAAAATAAGAAATTTTTAAAAGATTTAAGATTTAAAATAAACAAATTTTTGAAAAATTTCTGATAAAAATTGGAAATTTATGAAAAATTTCCTATAAAACGAAGAAATTTTTGAAAAATTTCCTATAAAACGAAGAAATTTTTGAAAAATTTCCTATAAAAAAAAAAAATTTTTTTAAATTTCCAATAAAACTAAAATAATTTAAGAAATTTTCTCCAAAATAACATATTTTTGGAAATTTCTCTTTAAATTGATAATTTTCGACAAATTTCCTATAAATAGTGAATTTAAAAAATTTCCTATAAATAGTAAATTTTTTCAAAATTTTCTATAAATAGTAAATGTTTAAAAAATTTTCGATAAGTATTCAATTTTGAAAAAATTACTAGAAATATTAAATTTTCGAAAAATTTTCTATAAATAGTCAATTTTTGAAAAATTTCCTATAAAAAGTCAATTTTCGAAAAATTTCCTATATAAAGTTAATTTTCGAAAAATTTCCTATAAAAAGTCAATTTTCGAAAAATTTCCTGTAAATAGTCAATTTCCGAAAAATTTCCTATAAATAGTCAATTTCCGAAAAATTTCCTATAAATAGTCAATTTTCGAAAAATTTCCTATAAATAGTCAATTTTCGACAAACTTCCTATAAATAGTCATTTGTCAAAATATTGTCAATTTTTGAAAAATTTCCTATAAGTACTAAATTTTCGAAAAATTTCCTCTAAATACTAAATTTTTGAAATATTTCCTATAAAAAGTAAATTTTCGACAAATTTCTTATAAATAGCCAATTTTTGAGAAATTTCCTATAAATAGTCAATTTTCGAAAAATTTCCTATAAATAGTTCATTTTCAAAAAATTTCCTATGAATAGTCAATTTTCGAAAAATTTCCTTTAAATAGTCAATTTTCGAAAAATTTCCTATAGTCAATTATAGTAAATTTTCGAAAAATTTCCTATAAATAGTCAGTTTTCGAAAAATTTCCTAAAAATAGTAAATTTTCGAAAAATTTCCTATAAATAGTAATTTTTCGAAAAATTTCCTATAAATAGTCAATTTTCGAAAAATTTCCTATAAAAAGTATATTTTCGAAAAATTTCTTATAAATAGTCAATTTTTAAAAAATTTTCTATAAAAAAATTTTATTCGATCATTGAAGATCTCAAATAAATTTACTGTTTTTTTCACTTTAATATGTTACAAAGACACCAAATCATTTAAAATAGCCTTTCCTAACCAGCGTAAAGGACATGGAAAAAAATATTAAAAGACTGAACGACTTTAGTGGACATAAGCGAATTTATGGTTTCCCTATTACATCTTTGAGATGTATTGCGAATTATTTTTAGATTTATTGATTACTAGAGCCCTGGTACGAAACAACACTTAGCCTGGTGGTAGCCGGTCAACTAGAAGATCTGCTGCAGTTGCCTATTTTGCTGCCAGAGACCAGAAAAAAATAGTCGTATGTGGAAGTTTGTTCTCTTCAGTTTAGTCAACTTCTGCAGCTTTAGCTGGAAGAATTTATGCATGAAAGTGTTTTTGTAATTTTCAACAGCTTTCAAAAATTAAATATAATAATCCAGCAGTCCCAAAGTAATGGATCGTCTCAAATACCGGTCGAATGACTTGGGGGGAGTCGATAGCTGCTTTTGAGAAAAGAAGAAGTTGTCTTGAAGTAAGCCATCGACTAATAACAAAGCTAGTAATTTCCCATATATAGCAGACGAACCTTAATTTTGTAACTGCTGGGTTCGAACTTGAATGTGTATGAGTTGCAATTCGAAAGTATGTGTTGAATATTTAAACGAGTAGGTATGAGTTTAACTATTTTGCTACTGCATCTGAGTATTAATTTAACTAGCCTTTGGCTAAAACTACTTGTACTATTCTTAGCCATTTTTCCCCTTTTACTTCATTTACTATTTATTTATATTTCTTTTAGAACTTAAGTTCTTTTTGCTCTTAGTGCTGCTGTTATTTTTATAGCATTTCATTTCATTACCTGGCCAAAAGCCCTCTATGAATAGTTAAAACCTTAACGATCACTTACTTCACTTTCAAAGAATATCATCTACTGCAAGTCTTGTCGTTGTAGCAGAAAGAAAAAAACAGGAAGGAGTAACAGCAGGAGCTGTTACGGCTTTTGCTTGCCGGCCATTTATTTTCTTTTTAACTTGGGCAGCTAAAAAGAAGTACTCAAAATTCTCGTAGAATAGAAAATTGCAAGAAGAAAAAAGAACTAAAAGTTCTTTAAGTCAACAAGCCGCTAACTTGGCATTCAGTCAATGTCCGCTAAATTCATCCAATCGTTTTCTTAACTATTTTAACTAAAAGCCAATACTATAAGAAAAATAACAGGGGAAGGCCAAAGTAATAAGGAAAGAATATTTTTCAGAATTTTTTTCAAAAATTTCTTATTTTTCTATAGAAACATTCTTCAAAAGGAAATTTTTCAAAAAAAAAATTTTTAAATTTCTTATTTTTTGTTTAGAAAATTTTTAAAAAATGTTTTATTTTCATAGGAAATTTTTCAAAAATTTCATAATTTTATAGGAAATTTTTCAAAAATTTCGTATTTATTTTTTTTTAATTTTTCAAAACTTTATTTTTATAAGAAATTTTTCAAAAATTTCTTATTTTTATAAGAAATTTTTCAAAAATTTTTTATTTTTATAGGAATTTTTTCAAAAATTTCTTATTTTTATAGGAAATTTTTCAAAAATTTCCTATTTTTATAGGAAATATTTCAAAAATTTCTTATTTTTATAGGAAATTTTTCAAAAATTTCTTATTTTTATAGGAAATTTATCAAAAATTTCTTATTTTTATAGGAAGTTTTTTTTAAAAATTTCTTATTTTTATAGGAAATTTCAAAAATTTCTCATTTTTATAGGAAATTTTTCAAAAATTTCTTATTTTTATAAGAAATTTTTCAAAAATTTCTTATTTTTATAAGAAATATTTCAAAAATTTCTTATTTTTACAAGAAATTTTTTAAAAATTTCCTATTTTTATAAGAAATTTTTCAAAAATTTCTTATTTTTATAAGAAATTTTTCAAAAATTTCTTATTTTTATAAGAAATTTTTCAAAAATTTCTTATTTTTATAAGAAATATTTCAAAAATTTCTTATTTTTATAAGAAACATTTCAAAAATTTCTTATTTTTACAAGAAATTTTTCAAAAATTTCTTATTTTTATAAGAAATTTTTCAAAAATTTCTTATTTTTATAAGAAATTTTTTAAAAATTTCTAATTTTTATAAGAAATTTTTCAAAAATTTCTTATTTTTATAAGAAATTTTTCAAAAATTTCTTATTTTTATAAGAAACTTTTCAAAAATTACTTACTTTTATACGAAATTTTTCAAAAATTTCTTATTTTTATAAGAAATTTTTCAAAAATTTCTTATTTTTATTTCTTATTTTTATAGGAAATTTTTCAAAAATTTCTTATTTTAATAGGAAATTTTTACAAAATTTCTTACTTTTATAGGATTTTTTTTTAAAGGAAATTTTTCAAGAATTTATTTATACTCATACAAAATTTTTCTAAAATTTATAATTTTTTACAGAAAATTTTTCAAAAATTTATTATTTAAAAAAAAAAAATTCAAAATTTTTTTATTTTTATAAACATTTTTGCGAAATTTTTATGTTTTTCAGGAAATATGTAAAAAATTTATTATTTTTATAGAAAATTTTTCAAAAAGTGTTTTATAGGAAATTTTTCAAAAATATTTTTAAAGGAAATTTTCAAAAATTTTTATTTTTATAGGAAATTTAAAAAAAATTGCTTGATTTTATAGGAAATTTTTTAAAAAGTTCTTATTTTTATAGGATTTTTTTTAATTTCTTTATTTCGTTTTTTTTATAAAAAATTTTTCAAAAATTTTTATATTTTTAGGAAATTTTTCAAAAATTTCTTAGTTTTATGAAATTTTTCAAAAATTTCCTATTTTTATATGAAATTTTTTCAAAAATTTCTTATTTTTATAGAAAATTTTTCAAAAATTTCCAATTTTTATAGGAAATTTTTCAAAAATTTCATATTTTTATAGAAAATTTTTTCAAAAATTTCTTATTTCCATAGGAAATTTAACAAAAATTTCACATTTTTATAGGAAAATTTTTAAAAATTTCTAATTTTTGTAGGATATTTTTAAAAAATTTCCTGTTTTTATAGGAAATTTTTAAAAAATTTCTTAATTACATAGGAAAATTTTCAAAAGTTATTAATATAGGAAATTTTTCAAAATTTCTTATTTTTATAGGAAATTTTTAAAAAAAGTTTAATTTTTTTTAGGAAATATTTTTCAAAATTTTCCTTTTTTATTAGAAAATTATAGGAAATTTCTTATTTTTATAGGAAATATTTTAAAAATTTCTTATTTTATTAGAAAATTTTTATGTTTTTTTTTTTTTATACAAAATGTTGTAACTTGTATTTTTTTAGGGAATTTTTTCAATTTTGAATTTTTGTTTGACCTCCCCCTTTTGTTTCTTTCTAGATATAATGTATGAAATTATCAGATACGAAATGGCTACATAAGAAAAAAATTAAAATAACTCTGTAAAATTATCTCTGTATGCCATATAAATAATTTACACGATCTTTAAGCGTTTTAGTTTTTATAAGCAGCCCATAAAACTAGAAAATTTATTTGCAGCCACAGCCTATCTCAGCAAAATAGAATTCCATCTAAAATAGTTTTTGAATACATAGCAGAAAAAAATTATTGCAAAGAAACATTAAGTTTATTCGAAAAATTTTAGAGTTATTAAAAATAATGGCAAATATTTCAGTAATTATTAAATTTAAGGAGTCATTGACTTTAATTGTGATATAACTCTTTTTGATAAAAGTATACAAATGTTTAATTATGGCAGATTGAAGTCTATGGTCTTAGCTTTCTGATGGTTTATAAGTCATCTGCATATACTTGCATAAATAGCCTAAAGTAGCTTTTAGGCGATTAAGCTTATGAAATTGTCATTTAGTGCGATGCAAATAGAATTTGAATGAGGTCCCGCTTTTGGTTTTAATATCATTTGCAAATGAATCTAAATAAGGTTCAGTTGTGTGGTTATATCTGCTGAATGGGACATTATTCTGAATATATCTCTATATATATAAAAATATGTACCCGTCTGTTTGTCTGTATGATTTTTGTTATTTATAGACGCAAACTGGAAAAGATTTTTCCATTATACATCAGTTAAGAACGCTTTGACCAATTTAAACAATTTTTTTCCAATATTAATCATATCCCATATTAGATTTTCATATAAAGAGAAATTGAACACACCCACTTTTACGCCAGAGTGTTCGATGATTGTTTGGCAATTGACTGGCGATAGTATGACGATAGTTTGATTATGGTTTGGCGGTTAACTTGTGATTGTTGGACAATGGTTTGGTGGTTGTTAGAAGATTTTTTACGGTTTTTGATGATTGATTGACGATTGACTGACGACTGTTTGATGATTTTAAATCATTGCACGATAATTGTTGTACATTTGATTGTAACGATTGTTAGATGGTTGCTGACGATTGTTTGATTATTCTTTGTCGATTGCTTGATGATTGTTTTACTATTGTTTTACGATTGTTTATTTTATGATTGTTTAGTGATTGATTAATTATTGCTTGTCGACTTTTTACTGGACTCCTAAAACATCAGACCAAATTTCTTGAAAATTTTAGAACATGTTTAAGTGGTGTAACACTCCTGTATAGGGCATATATTGCCGATTTGAAAAAATGAAGTTACATCTTTAGGTAAAGCCTAGCTTTTTGAATAAAGTCACAACTCTTAGCTTTCTAATGATATATAAATTATCTGCATATATTTGCATATTTTGTCAAATATGAAATGATCTATTTCAAAATATATTTTTAACATATGTCTCAAAAATAGTAGAACGAAATAAAAAGATACAAAACTTATTTAATTTACTGTTTCCAAATATGTTTAAAATTGAAAATACAAACTAAAATATGATCAAAATTTTCTTAAAAATTCTCGAAATTCTCTGCTTTCCAACGGTATATATACTATCTGCATATATTTGCATATTTTGTTTAAATTTAATTATGACATAACAAAAGTCAAACTATTACTTAATGTTTATATGAATATAAATACATGAATTTAAATTTATACAGAATTATAACTAAAGTCTAACCTATCTAAAGATATATAAATTATATGCATATTTTCGCAAATTTAGTCAGAATATTTCTATGATTGATATGAAATTTTGAAAAATTCCTTAAACATTTTATTACTATGTATATCAAATATTTATATATAAATATGAAATGAAACAAGTTTAAATATAACTTTTTTAAATAAAAATTTATGAAACTTAATTTATCTCAAAATAAAGGAAAGACTCTTAGCTTTCTAAAGATATATGGAAAATCTGCATATATTTGCATATTTTGTCAAATATGACATAAACCCTGACAAGTATATTTACAATACATATATATGCCTAAAATACATTAAATAGATACAAAACATAACTGAATCAATATCTTTAATGTTCCCACGCATTGTCCTAGAATTAGCACCTGTTAGCTTTTTCTTTATTCTAGCAACACAATGGAACCATAACATAGCCAGTCCTTAAAAAAAAAACTCCCGCCACTGTCAACAAATTCCTCTTAGTCCTCATATTAGCCTGTATTTATTTAAAAACAATCTTGTTTATGATTCCCTTTTAAAAGCTGGTCTTTTAGTTTTGCCTATTCTACTATTTTTGGACTTTTTATTAAAAAAAAAAAGTCTAAAAAAGCCGCCTTATTTAAGATCTCCCTCTAGCAGGTGAAGTTATTCGTTTATTTATTGTTACATATTTTGCGCCAGGGCGCTTAACTCTAAAACATCATTAAATCCCTTTGTCTTCAGACTTAAGACTCAAATCGGAGATTTCAGTTAATGCAAAACGAGTATTTTTTTTAGAGGATACCAGCCAAGGCAGGAGCAGTGAATGGTCGGTCGTCTGGTATGGTATGGTAAGGTCTGGTCTGTCTGTGTGCATTGATGATCTTGATACTGTGTCATGATTTATTTTTAATAGTTTATTCTGTAAAATTGTAAAACTCCATTATGGAACTTTACATAACATCTTTACACATACATTGTTTTCACTAAGTTTACATATTTACATACTACATAGTTACATATGAATGTATTAGGACCGGTAAGTTTGGCCAGCAATTTACGTATCAAAACACATTTATATAAATGTATGTGTATGTATTTACTCGTATGATGTAAATATTTGGTATGTAAGTCTACAAGTCTAAGATAATACATATATTCCTACCTAGAAATTGTAGTCCAAAGTTTGTAGCTACTCCATCATTACTTGGTAAGTTATTGTTGCTGCTATAGCCTCCAATGTTGTTACTGTTGTTGGTCTACAAAATGATTGTGCTGGTTTCTGAGATAAAGACGGTCTTGTACTTGTAGTGGCACCAAGTGTTTTTGTGTTCCAGATGACGATGAAGACTACGACGATGACGCTGGCGATGGGGTGGTGTTTATTTAAGTCATACATTTAAATTGAATAGAGTTTTTTCGGATTTATTTAATTTTTTATTTTTTGTTGTTTTTGTTCTATCCGTGTTCTGCAAGATGTTGGGACAGTGTGCAAAGTAATTGTTAGTAACACCTGCTTACAGATGCGGATGACGATGATGTTGCTGCTGCTGCTGATGATGATGATGACGACCACGATTATGATGGTGTTACTGGAGGTTGTTGCTTTGTTTTATTTTACATTTTTTCTGATTTTTTTAAACGGAGGTTGCTGAGGTTGACTTAACTAGTGATCTAGTAAGATTTTACTGAATAAGGTTTTTGCCTATTTCGTTTTCATGTTTTAGGACTCTAGTATTAACTGTTTTGAATGTTGATTAAGTTAAAAGCTTGTAGTTATAGGTTTAAAGGGTGTCTTCAACAAAAAAGTTAAAGCAATCATTAATCATGAAATTATAAACATAAAAATCACTATTTATAGAATATTTTTCATAAATTCTATATTTATGAAAATTTTTCTAAAATTGACTTTTTAAAGGAAATTTTTTATAACATTTAATATTCATAAAAAATTTTTCAAGAAAATTCAATATTTATTTGAAATTCTTCGAAAATTCATTATTTATGGGAAATTTTGTAAATTTTACTATTAATAGGAAATTTTCGAAAATTAACTATTTATGGGAAAATTTTCGAAAATTGACTATTTATAGAAAATTTTTCGAAAATTGACTATTTATAGAAAATTTTCGAAAATTTACTATTTATAGGAAATTTTTCGAAAATTGACTATTTATAGGAAATTTTTCGAAAATTGACTATTTATAGGAAATTTTTCGAAAATTGACTATTTATAGGAAATTTTTCGAAAATTGACTATTTATAGGAAATTTTTTCGAAAATTGACTATTTATAGGAAATGTTTCGAAAATTGACTATTCATAGGAAATTTTTCGATAATTGACTATTTATAGGAAATTTTTCGGAAATTGACTATTTATAGGAAATTTTTCGAAAATTTACAATTTATAGGAAATTTTTCAAAAATTGACTATTTAAGGGAAATTTTTCAAAAATTGACTATTTAAGGGAAATTTTTCGAAAATTGACTATTTATAGGAAATTTTTCAAAAATTTACTATTTATAGGAAATTTTTCAAAAATTTGCTATTTATAGGAAATTTTTCTAGGAAATTTTTCGAAAATTATCTATTTATAGTAAATTTTTCAAAAATTTAATATTTATAGGAAATTTTTCGAAAACTGAATATTTTTAGGAAATTTTTCGAAAATTGACTACTCATAGGAAATTTTTCGAAAAATTAATCTTTATAGGAAATATTCCAAAAACTGTTTGTTTAAGGGAAATTTTTTAAAAATTGATTATTTATAGAAATTTTAGGAAAATTTTCGAAAATTGACTTTTTATATAGGAAATGTTTCAAAAATTAATTATTTATAGGAAATTTTTTGAAAATTGACTATCTATAGGAAATTTTTCAAAAATTTACTATTTATAGGAAATTTTTCAAAAATTGACTATTTATAGGAAATTATTCGAAAATTGACTATTATAGGAAAATTTTGGAAAATTGATCATTTATAGGAATTTTTCGACAATTTAGTTTAATTTAAAGAAAATTTTTCTATAAAACAACTTCCTATAAATAGTAAATTTTTTAAAAATTTTCGAAAATTGACTATTTATAGGATATTTTTCGAAAATTGACTATTTATAGAAAATTTTCGAAAATTGACTATTTACAGGAAATTTTTCGACTAATTATAGGAAATTTTTCGAAAATTGACTATTTATAGGAAATTTTTGAAAAATTGAAAATTTATTCGAAATTTTTCGAAAATTTAATATATAAAGGAAATTTTTCGAAAATTGACAATTTAGAGGAAATTTTTCAAAAATTTACTATTTATAGAAAATTTTCCGAAAATTGACTATTTATGGGAAATTTTATAAAAAATTGACTATTTATAGGAAATTTTATAAAAAATTGAGTATTTATAGGAAAATTTTCGAAAATTGACTGTATAAAGGAGAATTTCCGAAAATTAACTTTTTTAAAGGAAATTTTTCGAAAATTTTCTATTTATAGGAAATTTTTGAAAATTTACTATTTATAGGAAATTTTTCGAAAATTGACTATTTATAGGAAATTTTTCGAAAAATGACTATTTATAGGAAATTTTTCGAGAAATGACTATTTATAGGAAATTTTTCGAAAATTGACTTTTAATAGGAAATTTTTCGAAAATTGACTATTTATAGGAAATTTTTCGAAAATTGACTATTTATAGGAAATTTTTCGAAAATTGACTTTTAACAGGAAATTTTTCGAAAATTTACTATTTATAGGAAAATTTTCGAAAATTGACTATTTATAGGAAATTTTTCGAAAATTGACTATTTATAGGAAATTTTTCGAAAATTCAATCTTTATAGGAAATTTTCCAAAAACGGTTTGTTTAAGGGATATTTTTTTGAAAAATTGATTAGTTACAGAAATTATAGGAAATTTTTCGAAAATTTACTATTTATATAAAATTTTTCGAAAATTGAAAATTTATAGGAAAATTTCCAAAATTGACTAATTATAGGAAATTTTTCGAAAATTGACTATTTATAGGAAATTTTTGAAAAATTGAAAATTTATTCGAAATTTTTCGAAAATTGACTATTTATGGGAAATTTTATAAAAAATTGACTATTTATAGGAAATTTTATAAAAAATTGAGTATATATAGGAAAATTTTCGAAAATTGACTGTATAAAGGAGAATTTCCGAAAATTAACTTTTTAAAGGAAATTTTTCGAAAATTTTCTATTTATAGGAAATTTTTCGAAAATTGACTATTTATAGGAAATTTTTCGAAAAATGACTATTTATAGGAAATTTTTCGAGAAATGACTATTTATAGGAAATTTTTCGAAAATTGACTTTTAATAGGAAATTTTTCGAAAATTGACTATTTATAGGAAATTGTTTGAAAATCGACAATAAACTAGAGTTAAGACTGAATCTATGATTCTTTAGTATTTTTTTTAGTCACCCTGTATCTAAGTCCGGTTGCTTAAACCTCTCTAGTGATTGTTCATCAATTCGTATGGTGATATTTGTATTTTATTTCTTTTTAGTTCCTTCTACGATCTTTGCCATTTGATTTAGTTGTCGTAACATTTTGTTTGTGTTTCTAGACATTCTTTTTTTCTTGGTTTGGCTAACAAATCTTTTATTGTTCTTCAGTGATCGTCATTATTATTTCCTTTATTGTGATTTATATTGTTTTTTATTGTTTTAATATTGACGATTATTTTGTTTATCAAACTTTTGAGAGTCGATCATATGAGTTCTTGATTATTTCCTCTAAACATAAACAATACATGAATGGATCATTAAGGGAAATGGAAATATATGAATGTACTCGTATATGTGTGTGGGTGCTATAGTTTAAAGCTTTTGGTTTTTGTGGACAAGGAAATTAAGATTTTATTCAAAATCCATTTTTAAATTTTTTTTTAAAAGATCCCACTGTGTTCTTGACAATTGAGTTTATATAAGAGTTTTCTTTTCTGAGTTTTTTTTATTACAATTAAACGATAATATTCAAAATCATTTATTACTTTTGCCATTATAGTAATTCAACTCTTTTTTTTCTTTCACGGATTTTATTAATGGTATTAAAGAATAGAATGAATTTATGTTCCTTTATAACAAATTACGACTTTATAAAACAAGTAACAAAAGCCTTTCATCAAGATACCCTATATTATCTAACTTAAGTATTGAAACTCAAAGTTAAGTTTTATCCGGCGGGGCCTTTTATTGAAAATTTTTCAAAAATTTACTTTTTACAGGAAATTTTTTAAAAATTTACTTTTTATAGAAAATTTTTTGAAAATTTACTTTTTATAGGAGATTTTTCAAAAATTTACATTTTAAAGGAAATTTTTGACAAATTTAGTTTTTATAGGAAATTTTTCAAAAATTTTCTATTTTAATAGCTAATTTTCAAAAATTTTCTACTTTTATATAAAATTTTCCAAAAACTTACTTTTTATAGAAAATTTTTCAAAAATTTACTTTTTGTAGAAAATTTTTCAAAAATTTACTTTTTAAAGGAAATTTTTCAAAAATTTACTTTTTATATGAAATTTTTCAAAAATTTACTTTTAATAGAAAATTTTTCAAAAATTTACTTTTTATAGAAAATTTTTCAAAAATTTTCTATTTTTATAGGAAATTTTTCAAAAATTTCCTATTTATATAGGAATTTTTTCAAAAATTTCCTATTTATATAGGAAATTTTTCAAAAATTTTCTATTTATATAGGAAAATTTTCAAAAATTTTCTGTTTTTATAGGAAATTTTTCAAAAATTTTCTGTTTTTATAGGAAATTTTTCAAAAATTTTCTACTTTTATAGGAAATTTTTCAAAAATTTTCTATTTTTATAGGAAAATTTTCAAAAATTTTCTGTTTTTATAGGAAATTTTTCAAAAATTTTCTGTTTTTATAGGAAATTTTTCAAAAATTTTCTATTTTTATAGGAAATTTTTCAAAAATGTTCTATTTATATAGGAATTTTTTCAAAAATTTCCTATTTATATAGGAAATTTTTCAAAAATTTCCTATTTATATAGGAAATTTTTCAAAAATTTCCTATTTTTATAGGAAATTTTTCAAAAATTTTCTATTTTTATAGGAAATTTTAAAAAAATTTCCTGTTTTTATAGGAAATTTTTCAAAAATTTTTTGTTTTTATAGGAAATTTTTCAAAAATTTTCTGTTTTTATAGAAATTTTTAAAAAATTTTCTGTTTTTATAGGAAATTTTTCAAAAATTTTCTGTTTTTATAGGAAAATTTTCAAAAATTTTCTGTTTTTATAGGAAATTTTTCAAAAATTTACTTTTTTTAGCAAATTTTTCAAAAATTTACTTTTTTTCAGGAAATTTTTCAAAAATTTACTTTTTATAGGAAATTTTTCAAAAATTTACTTTTTATGGAAAATTTTTCGAAAATTTACTTTTTATAGAAAATTTTTCAAAAATTTGCTTTTTATAGAAAATTTTTCAGAAATTAACTTTTTATAGAAAATTTTTCAAAAATTAACTTTTTATAGAAAATTTTTCAAAAATTTACTTTTTATAGAAAATTTTTTAAAAATTTACTTTTTATAGGTCGGCTCACATTTTATTGAACAAGAATATGTTTACTTTAATGATGTTAGACCAATATTTTAGAGTGTCTCATATGCCAGCACAAATTAAAAATTGCTCTTTCCACAAAAATTGCTGTAGGGTATACAAAAATGCAAAAGAATCAAAAATAATATGAGGGTCTGGACAATAATTTAAACATTTTTTTCCTTTATTATTATTTAGCGTTTTATGTATAACAATAAACTGATTTTTTAGTACATGAAAATTGAACACAATGGGACATCAAATATTGTTTTTTTTTTCAATTTGTTTGTCCAAATACCAAATACGTGTAGAATGCAAAATACGAAAAAAAAATTTTGCATTTCATTTTATTGAAATAAAAAAAAAAATAATAAAATCCAAAAAACAAAGAATTAGTAGAACACGTATAAAATACTACTCGTACTTCTATAAAGTGAATAACTGAATGACAGACAGCAGCAGCAACAGTAGTTCAACTCCAAAGTCGATGCCACAGATTTTATTTCAATTTTAAAAATTTTTTCATAGTCAATTTTTTTTTTCATTTCAATATTATTTTGTTAAATGAATAAAACCACACAATTCCAACTGTGAACGGAGTGAAAGGTTTCAATCAAAATGCATGATTAAACTAAAAACAAAATACAACAATAACTACAACAACAACAATAATAATAATATCAGCAGCAGCAACAGCAACAAATACTAAATGTACCTAAATTTTTATATAATATTGGAACATAAAATAAATTGACAAACAAAACATTTCGAATGGGAATGGGTTAATGTATGAAATTTAAACGAAAAAAATAAAACAGAAAAACTTCGTTAAATAACAGCAAGAACTTTAATGCATTTAAGTGTTTTTTTATGAATCCCATTTGGTCGATGTCTCAGTGTTATATATCGGTGATGTTGGACGACTTTTAAATTAATTGTTGATTGACTTCAAGCTGCAGCATTCGTTGTTCTAGGCAACATTAAAAGTTCTGAATGCATACGAATACACAGTGAGATTTTATTTTTCAGGAGTGGGTTACTATCCCGACGTCCATATTTTGATAGTTCATACGGGAATACTTCGCAGCACTTGTTCGCATAATATTTTAAAAGGTGTTAACTTAGCTAATCAGGAGGAGGTCAGTGTCCATAGTTGAGATGAGGGAAAAGTTTGAGCTTGCCTATAACAACCGATCAGAGCCGTTATTTGGTACACAACGCCAGTTTTTTGTTTTATCACAAATTTTTCTATAGAAAATTATTTTATCAAAAATGTTTCCTAAGAAAATTATTTTTTCAAAAATTTTTCTAAAGAAATAGAATATAGGAAATTTTTCAAAAATTTCTTAGTTTTATAGGAAATTTTTCTAATTTTTTTTTATTTTTATAAGAAATTTTTCAAAAATTTCTTATTTTTATAGGAAAATTTTCGAAAATTTCTTATGTTTACAAGAAATTTTTCAAAAATTTCTTATTTTTATAGAAAATTTTTCGAAAATTTCTTATGTTTATAAGAAATTTTTCAAAAATTTCTTATTTTTATAAGGAAATTTTTCGAAAATTTCTTATGTTTATAAGAAATTTTTCAAAAATTTCTTATTTTTATAGGAAATTTTTCTATTTTTTTTTTATTTTTATAAGAAATTTTTTAAAAAGTTCTTTTTTTATAAGAAAATTTTGAAATTTTTTTCTATAGGAAATTTAAATAAAAATCCTATTTTTGTAGGAAATTCATAAAAAAGTAGAGTAGAAACTCTATTTTTTATCAAAAATTGAAATAGAAAAGAGAAAATTTTTCAAAAATTTCTGATTTTTATAGGAAACTTTTCGCAAATTTCTTATTTTTATAGGAAAATTTTCGAATTTTCTTATTTTTAGAGGAACGTTTTTCAAATTCTTCTTTTTATACGAAATTCTTCAAAAATTTCTTATTTTCATAAGAAATTTTTCAAAAATTTCTTATTTTTATAAGAAAATTTTGAAAATTTTCTTTTTTATAGGAAATTAAAAAAAAATCCTATTTTTATAGGAAATTTATAAAAAAGTTGTCTACTCTATTTTTTATCAAAAATTTTTCTATTGAAAATAATTTTATCAACAATTTTTCTATTGAAAATTATTTTATCAAAAATTTTTCTATAGAAATAGAAAAGAGGAAATTTTTCAAAAATTTCTTATTTTATGGGAAATTTTTCGAAAATTTCTTATTTTTATAGGAAAATTTTCCAAGATTTCTTATTCTTATAGGAACATTTTTCAAATTCTTCTTTTTATAGGGAATTCTTCAAAAATTTCTTATTTTTATAAGAAGTTTTTCAAAAATTTATTATTTTTATAAGAAAATTTTGAACATTTTCTTTTTTATAGGAAATTTAAAAAAAGATCCTATTTTTATAGGAAATTTATAAAAAAGTTGTCTACTCTATTTTTTGTCAAAAATTTTTCCATTGAAAATTTTTTTATCAAACATTTTTCTATTGAAATATATTTTACCAAAATTTTTCTTAGAAATAGAAAAGAAGAAATTTTTCAAAAATTTCTGAATTTTATAGGAAACTTTTTGAAAATTTCTTATTTTTATATGAAAATTTTCGAGGACTTCTTATTCTTATAGGAAAATTTTTCAAATTCTTCTTTTTATAGGAAATTCTTAAAAAATTTCTTATTTTTATAGGAAATTTTTCAAACATTTTCTTTTTATATACGAAATTAAAAAAAATCTTATTTTTATTAGAAATTTATAAAAAAAGTTTTCTATTCCATTTTTTTATCAAAAATTTTTCTATAGAAATTTTTTTTATTAAAATTTTTCTATAGAAAATTTTTTAATGGAAAATTTTTGCACAGAAAATTTTTTTATCAAAAATTTTTCTATGAAAATTTTTTATCATAAATTTTCTATAGAAAATTTTTTATCAAAAATTTTTAATAGGAAATTTTTCAAAAATTTCTTATTTTTGTATGAAATTTTTCGAAAATTTCTTATTCTTATAGAAAAATTCTTCAAATTCTTTTGTTTTTATAGGAAATTCAAAAAATTTCTTATTTTTATAAGAAATTTTTAAAAAATTTCTTATTTTTATATGAAATTTTTCTATTTTTCTTTTTCATTTTATTATAAATTTTCAAAAATGTCTTATTTTTATAAGAAAAATTTCAAAATTTTCTTTTTTTATAAGAAATTTAAAAAAAAATAATTTTTATTGGAAATGTATAAAAAGTTTTCAACTCCATTTTTTAAATATTGTTATCAAACATTCTTCTACAGAAAATTTTGTTATCAAAAATTTTTCTATAGAAAATTTGTTATCAAAAATTTTTCAATAAAAATTTTTTTTTTTCAAAAATTTTTCTATCAAAAATTTCTCTATAGAATTTTTTTTTATCAACAATGTTTCTATAGAAAAGTTTTTTTTTATCAAAAATTTTTCTATAGAAAAGTTTTTTATCATGAATCAGAAAACTTTTTTATAAAAAATTTTTCTATAGAAAATTTTTTTATAGAAAATTTTTTTATCAAAAATTTTTCTATAGAAAAGTTTTTTATCAAAAATTTTCAATAGAAAAATTTTTGATAATTTTTTTTTATCAAAAATTTTTCTAAAAAAATTTTTTTGTCAAAATTTTTTCTATGAAAATTCGTTTATCAAAAATTTTTCTATATAAATTTTTTTATCAAAAGTTTTTCTATGAAAAATTTTTTTATGAAAAATTTTGCTGTAGAAATTTTTTTTTTTTATTTCTTTTTATAGAAAATTTTTTTATCAAAAATATTTCTATAGAAAATTTTTTTATAGAAAATTTTTTTATCAAAAATTTTTCTATAGAAAAGTTTTTTATCAAAAATTTTCTATAGAAAAATTTTTGATAATATTTTTTTATCAAAAATTTTTCTAAAAAAATTTTTTTGTCAGAAATTTTTCTATAGAAATTTTTTTATCAAAAGTTTTTCTATGGAAAATTTTTTTATCAAAAATTTTTCTATGGAAAATTTTTTTATCAAACATTTTTCTGTAGAAATAGGAAATTTTTAAAAAATTTCATATTTTATAGGAAATTTTTCGAGAATTTCTTATTCTTATACGAAAATTCTTCAAATTCTTCTTTTTATATGAAATTCAAAAAATTTCTTATTTTTATAAGAAATTTTTCAAAAATTTCTTATTTTTATATGAAATTTTTCTATTTGGTTTTAATTTATTAGAAATTTTCAAAAACTTCTTATTTTTATAAATTTTCAAAATTTGCTTTTTTTTATAGGAAATTTAAAAAAGAAAAAACACATTTTATAGGAGATGTGTAAAAAGTTTACTCCATTTTTTAGATATTGTTATAAAAAATTTTTCTACAGAAAATTTTTCTATAGAAAATTTTTCTATAAACAATTTTTTTATCAAAAATTTTTCTAAAAAAATTTTTCTATAGAAAAGATTTTAATCAAAAAATTTTCGATAGAAAAGTTTTTATCAAAAACTTTTCTATAGAAAATTTGTTATCAAAAATTTTTCTACAGAAAAGTTTTTTATCAAAAATTTTTCATGGAAAATTTTTTTTCAAAAATTTTTCTATAGAAAATTATTTTATCAAAATTTTTTCTATAGAAAATTTTGTTATCAAAAATTTCTCTGAAGAAGATTTCTTTATCAAAAATTTTGCTATAGAAGAATTTTTTATCAAAAATTTTTCTATGGAAAAGTTTTTTATGAAAAATTTTTCTATAGAAAATTTTTTATCAAAAACTTTTCGATAGAAAAGTTTTTATCAAAAACTTTGCTATAGAAAATATTTTATCAAAAATTTTTCTATAGAAAATTTTTTATCAAAAATGTTTCTATAGAAAATTTTTTATCAAACATTTTTCTATAGAAAATTATTTTATCAAAAATTTTTCTACAGAAAACTCTTTTATCAAAAATTTTTCTATAGAAAATTTTTTCATCAAAAATTTTTCTATAGAAAAGTTTTTTATTAAAATTTTTCTATAGAAAATTTGTTATCAAAAATTTTTTAACATACGTTTTTCTAAAGAAATTTTTTTTGTCAAAATTTTTACTATGAAAATTTGTTCATCAAAAATTTTTCGTTAGAAATTTTTTTATCAAAAGTTTTTCTATAGAAAATTTTTTTATCAAAAATTTTTCTATAGAAAATTTTTTTACAAAAATTTTTCTCTGAAAAGTTTTTTATCCAAAATTTTTCTATAGAAAATTTTTTGGATCGAAAATATATAAAATATAAAAATCTGAAATTGTTTAATATTAAAATTTATTTCTGTTCTGAAAAATATTCCCCATATTTACAAAAATATTCCCAATGTTTTCAAAAATAATAGTGTCGTGGCAACAATTTTCGAGATTATATTTCTTTGTTCTCTAGAACCATATATTTTGTTGCTATAAATTGAATTTGGATTTGATTCTTGCCTATTTTGTTTTTGTTTTTTCTTTGACAACGCGGCACCAACCAACTCTGTTAACATCCAAATTTCAGCTGAATGATTATGATACTCATTTTCACGAGTTTTATTAATAATCGTGGTGTTTCCGAAAATTAAAAATATACATCGGCTACTGGTGGCATGGGCTGCCTACTCCTGGTTATAATAATGAAGTGCGCATGTTTTTCTTCGTTTTTCCAATCTCAATCTAAAATATTAAAACTTAATCATATTGGGCAACAATGGAGAAAATTAGACGGTCCTAAAGATATTTAAATTTTGAGAAAACACAGGGTTACCATTATTTAAATTTCAGAAAGTTAAGTTATATAAAGTGAGAGTGATTATGAGCGTCATTGGCTCACACATGGCTTCTATATGGACGAGTTTTTGCAAAGTTTTGTAACCGAAGACAAAACGTTAATGCACGACAAAACACAGGAGACCAAACGGTAGGTTTGTCGAGGTGAATAGGCATCAAGGAATAGGTATCGATCGGTTAACTGTAGTCAGATTGTAGGCCTCTTGTCGATGGCGTTCTTTTTACACAATATACCCTAGTTAGCCGACTAAAAGCTAATCATTTAACTCCTCGGATTGTAAGCTTGTACCAAATCAGATAAGTTAGTTATTATTATTTTATAACATCGCAAAGTTAGTCGATAACTTGTATTTAATACAATATTTCAAAATAGCTTCATTCTAAATAATTTGTACTTAATATCTATCGAACGTTCCAAAAGAACTGAGTAAAATATTACCTATAGGTAATGCGTATGGTAAGATCGAAACTCGAATCTATCTTTTTATCGTTAGACTAAATAAGCGTTACCCTTTTTCCAAAGTCTTACGAAGATACCAAGCTGCTTTGTGGAAGCTGGATAAATATGGGTTATATTAGCTCTCAAACTTAAAATTGTCAATATCGTTTAAGTATTAAGTTTCATTCTAAATTCGTCTCATCCCACTGTGCAGCATATATGTGTTTGATAACATCATTATATTCGAATGCCTAAACGAGTACAATCTACAATTTTTTAATACATATACAATTTTGGAACTGCATACACACTTTTCCCAAAAATTCGGTTTACAAGCTGTAGCTTTCATGCGTTAACTTTTATGTCTGTCTTATATGTTAAGGTTTTTGATTTAGTGCTAAAGTTGATATCTCTTATGGTCTTAATTGTATTTAATAACAGTACCTGGTAGACCGAGCCTTGCTCGGAACTTTATGATAAGCATTTTGAGGAAAATTTTAAAGTTTTTATATATTTTATATTATAAAGTGCTAAAATAAATTTAGAGGAAAGACATTGTAGAAATATTCAGTTAATTTTGAATTATTTGATTTATTTTGTCCGACCAACACATAGTTTGCATAGTTTACAGTTTAACTCATTTTGAATAATTTTGGAAATTATTCATATCAACAGAAACCTCTGTCGACTCATGCGCAACAACTTTGCTAAAGATTATAGTCTGATCAAATGTACAGTTTACGATTTAATTCATTTTGAGTAGTTTTCTGTGGCGCCACCTGTCGGACTTTGCTTATTCCAATTCATAAAACTTCTTCGGCTTATCAGTAACAACTTTGCTGAAGATTATATCATGATTAAATGTACAGCATACGATTAAATTGACTTTGAGTAAATTTCAGTAGCGCCACCTGTCGAAATTTCTTCATACCAACTAAGAAACCTTCGTCGGCTCATGTGCAACAACTTTGCTAAATATCATAGCATGATCAAATGTACAGTTTACGATTTAATTAATTTTTAGTAATTTTTAGTGGCGCTATCTGTCGGAAATTAGTCTTATCAACTTTAAAACCTTCGCCGGCTTATCCGCAACATCTTCGCTAAAGAGCATAACACAATCAAATTCACGGTTTACTATTCTATAAAGAACATACATACAGACAAACATTCATTTGTTTAAAATAATACTAAATTTTCCCCCTTTTTATTCCCTAATTTCTAAAAGTTCCATATGTATATTTGGTACTTTTTTGGTGCCAATTGAATTCGGTACATTTTTTTAAAACGCATTTAACATAATGTATAATGTTCCTATTCATATTACTTTGGAGATGTTAAGTTATCATTTTATCCCTTTTTTACCCATTTTTGCTCCAAAATCAAAAAAGTACCAAATACGTGTTTCATGTTTTTTTTACACCTATTGATTGCAGTACCAAGTTTCTTTCTATATTCTTTAGTTTAAAATATAAGAGTGGGTTAAAAAGGTGCCAAAAAAAAACTATTTTCACCCTTTTTTACCCCCTATCGGACATAGTTTCAAAAAAGTACCAAACACCTGTCCGCTTATTTTCAAAGCTGTTTAAAACGTAATTTTAATTTTGTTTCTATACCTATTACTTTAGGAGACATAGCGTTTTCGATTTTTTCCCCTTTTTACCCGTTTTTACCCTCTTAGAGGTAAAAGTTCCAAAAGTCCCTTCTTCTTCGACCTATACATTAAAAAAGATACCCACTGTCCAAATTTTATCAAAATCGTTAGAGCCGTTTTCGAGATAGCCATTCTATATATATATATATATACAATTATTGCTCGTTTAAGAATATAATAAGATATGTTTGTATATGATCTTATATCATAACTTATTCTCCTAACAAATGCATTTATATACGAAACCCCTTCGAACTTTCGACATTTATGGTCAATACATTTTAACTAGTTCAAACATTTATTTTTATAATGCATATTTTTTTCCTTTTGTAAATAACGATCTATTGTATTGTTCTATATATTTATCTGAAACTGTACTATTATTCTTGGCAAAAACTGATTGACTTTTCATCGTTCAACATGTCAATTTGATGCAGGAAATCCCAGCATGAATCATTTTGTAAATAAAGGAAAAAAACTGGCAGAAAAAATATAAAATTGGAATAACTAAAGTACAATGCAAAACAAAAAAGTTAGTATCATATTCATGTTGGAACATATGTCCAAATGTGCATATCAGTTAAAGTCAAATATAGGGGTACCAATATCTGTTAAACTTATATATGATTGAGTCAATATGAAGGAAAAAACAGGAGAATCTCGGAAAATAGGTTAATTTGCAACATTTCAATAATATCGAAATAAGGTGATATACATACTCATATAGTTCCAAGGATTCGATAAGTATCCGATTAAAAAGTTCATTTCTAATTACTTAGCCAATATTTTCAGACCCTACTGTATTCTTTTTAACAGAAATCAATTGGAACTAACAAATGTTTATTAAAAACTTCATATAAAAAAAAAGTTTTTTATAAAAAAAGTAACTCCCACTTTTTAGAGCATCACATCTAATGGGAGCATTGTGTGACTATATATAAGTTTTTACCCGATAAATAAACACAAATTGAAAACTGTCTATAAATACTCATTTCATTGCACAAAACATGAACAAAAAACTTAATATATAGAAAACATGTAAGAAAGAACTATTGACGGTCAAAACCGACAAAAAAAATTCCTATAATATAAACAAATTTTTTTTAAATTTCCTAAAAAATAAGAAATTTTTTTCAAAAATTTCCTATAAAAATTAAGAAACTTTTTAATATTTCTTTTAAAAATAGGAAATTTTTAAAAAATTTCCTATAAAAATATTAAATAACAAATTTTTGAAAAATTGCCTATAAAAATAAGAAATTTCTGAAAATTTCCTATAAAAATAAGAAAGTTTTAAAAAATTTTTCATATAAATAAGAAATTTTTGAAAAATTTCCTGTCAAAATAAGAAAATTTTGAAAAATTTCCTATAAAAATAAAAAATTTTTAAAAAATTTCCTATAAAAAAAATAAATTTTTAAAAAATTTCCTATAAAAATAAGAAATTTTTGAAAAATTTCCTATAAAAATAAGAAAGTTTTAAAAAATTTTCTATATAAATAAGAAATTTTTGAAAATTTTCCTATCAAAATAAGAAATTTTTGAAAAATTTCCTATAAAAATAAGAAATTTTTGATAAATTTCCTATAAAAAAATAAACTTTTAAAAAATTTCCTATAAAAATAAGAAATTTTAAAAAATTTCCTATAAAAATAAGAAATTTTTGAAAAATTTTCTATAAAAATAAGAAATTTTTGAAAAATTTTCTATATAAATAAAAAATTATTGAAAAATTTCCTATCAAAATAAGAAATTTTTGAAAAATTTCCTATAAAAATAAGAAATTTTTGATAAATTTCCTATAAAAAAATAAACTTTTAAAAAATTTCCTATAAAAATAAGAAATTTTAAAAAATTTCCTATAAAAATAAGAAATTTTTGAAAAATTTTCTATAAAAATAAGAAATTTTTGAAAATTTTCCTATAAAAATAACAAATTTTTGAAAAATTTCCTATAAAAATAAGAAATTTTTAAAAAAATTCTTATAAAAATAAAAAAAAATTAAAACTTTCCTATAAAAATAAAAAATAATTTAGGAAATCCTAGAACAATAAAAAAAATTTAAAACTTTCCTATAAAAATAAGAAATTTTTGAAAAATTTCCTATAAAAATAAGAAATTTTTGAAAAATTTCCTATAAAAATAAAAAATTTTTGAAAAATTTCCTATAAAAATAAGAAATGTTTGAAAAATTTCCTATAAAAATAAAAATTTTTTGAAAAGTTTCCTATAAAAATAAGGAATTTTTGAAAAATTTTCTATAAAAATAAAAATTTTTTAAAAAAATTTTAAAAAATTTCCTATAAAAATAGAAAAAAATTTTAAAGACCAATAATTCTTTGGGTTACAAATGTCGCCACAAACTTATAATATCCTGTCCACCTTTTTTGCTGTAGGGTATATTAAAATATCTAGTCAATATACCATAAATATGACTAACAGTAGCTTAACTTTTCTATGACTCCCAATGACTGAGTGTATCTTATGGATTGTCTCGGAAACAGAACAAAAAAAAAAAAAAAAACGAAAAATTTAAATTGAACCTTGTTTATTTTTCAGAGCTATTTTTTTTTTTTTTTTTTTGCTGAACGTTTCTCAACTCTTAACAATTTGAATTGCAGCTGTAGCTGCTGCAGCATTTTCTTCATCATACTCATACAAAAGTAGTAGGAGAAGTTCGAGAGTAGTTTTCGTATTGTATGATTATTTTAAATAAACTATTCAACCATTTTTAGACATAATCGTACGTGTTTATCCAAAAACTATAAGATTGAAAATATTGCAAATTGTCTTGTATGACTCATTTATATTTTATTTATCTGTTTAGTTTTGGTTTTTGTTAGTTCTATTATTTTAAGTATTTACAACTAATAGTCAGTCATACTAATGTTAAATGGTTTTCATGTTTTTCAATCATTTATGGGTCGTTAGGTTTTGGGGGAAGATTAAATGAAATGAAATATTTTTTCAAAAATTGTTTAAGTTTATTAGACATTTTGTAAAAGTAATTAAGGATTCAAAATATTTATAATATTTTTCTCATATTTGCTTTGAATTTATATAAGACCGGCATGATCTTCAATTAAGTTTAAATTGATTTTGTATATATTTCAGAATTATATGTATTTTTTTCACAAAAAAGTACAAATAATGAACTTTTGATAAAAATTTGTCATAAAAATGTTTGTGTCATTTTTGTCTCCATATACATTTTTTTTTAAAGTAAATTTTACGGTTAGACTATAGTTTTTTTAAGCTTTCACTAGAAATCCACAATATTTTCTATTCTTGATTTAAAAAATTTAAAAATTTCCTAATTATTCTAAATTCCAAAATATTTTTATGTTGATAAAATAAAGAATGCAACAGTAATTGATACCATAAATAAGAGTACACACGATGCAATCATCAATAACATTTGACAGTTTGGGTATATAGTAGAGTGTTCTACAATTGTACATTTAAATTAGACCCCAGTAATCCAAGTACAAAGTTTTATTCAAATCGGATATCGGGAAAGCGTGCCGACTTGACGCCAAAGTTTAGGCATGCCAGTTGTATGGAAAAAATAAGGGGTTTCTGATACTGTTAGATGACAGTAGGTTAGATCATCTTTTTAACTGAACTCTTAAGCGAAATGGAAAACGAGAATTATATTAAGACACATTTGGTTTTACTTATGACCATATGATCGATTCAGTTAGACGAACTTATCAATAACAAGTAAGAAAGTGCTATAGTCGGTCAAGCCCGACGATGCCCTCCACCACTAAGTTCAAAGGTGTTCTTTTTATACCCACCATCAAAAAGAATGGGGGGTATATTGAGATTGTCATTCAGTTTGTAATTTCCTTAATATTGGCTCAAAAATCAAAAACGATATATATTCTGAATCCTTATGAAATTCTGAGACGACTGAGCGTTGTCCGTCTGTCTGTCCGCCTGTCTGTCCGCCTGTCTGTCTGTCTGTCCGTCTGTCTGTCTGTCTGTCTGTCTGTCTGTCTGTCTGTCTGTCTGTCTGTCTGTCTGTCTGTCTGTCTGTCTGTCTGTCTGTCTGTCTGTCCGTCTGTCTGTCCGTCTGTCTGTCCGTCTGTCCGTCTGTCCGTCTGTCCGTCTGTCTGTCCGTCTGTCCGTCTGTCTGTCCGTCTGTCTGTCCGTCTGTCTGTCCGTCTGTCCGTCTGTCTGTTGAAATCACGATAATGCCTAAACGAAACTTAGTAGAAACTTAGTAGAAATATTCTCCATTCCTGAGAATATTTTGGTATTGAAATTGGGCAAAATCGGCTAATCGATTATTTTTTAATAAATGACTAATTATAGCAGCTATGATGATTAAATTTGGTATATAAAAGTTTTACATTAGCCCTAGGAAGAGTATAAAATTTCATAAAAATCGGTTCATATTTAGCCGTAGCTCCCATACAAAAAACTTACGGAAATAGCCAAAATTTCACCTAAAATACACTTAAATGCCAATAAATCTAAAACTATAATAGATATAATCACTAAATTTAGCACAAGGAGGTCTTATGTCAATGCCAGCCAGTGTACAAAATTTTGTCGCAATCGGTCACTATAAAAAACTTACGAAACACAAAAATTCAAAAAGAAAAGGGTATTTATGTCCTTCTGTCCGTCGGATAAAATCGTCATAGCTCCTTAACTACAAGAGCTAGTAAGACTAAATTAAGCACAAGGAAGTCTTATGTCAATGCCAGCCATTGTCACAATCGGTCACCATTTGAAAAAAATACATAAAGTAAAGGTTGTTTATGTCCGTCAGATAAAAGCATGATAGCGCCTTAACGAAAAGAGCTAGAGGGACAAAATTTTACAAAAGTATTTTGAATATCCTTTAAAAGATGTGTGTTGAAAATGGACAAAATCGGTTCAAATTTAGTTAGACCTCCCATATAACCCCGCCCCGCGAAAAACATTAATGCTGATAAATTGAATACAATTGTAATAGCTATGACGATTAAATTTAAAATAGGGAAGTTTTATGCAATTTTTGATCAGTTTATCAAATTTTTTAAGAATCAGTCCATATTTGACTTTAGCTTTCATATAAAAAACACTCACGGAAACCAACAATTTTAGCAAAGGCCAGTTAAAAGCTATTAAATTAGAAACTATGATAGCTATGGTCACTAAATTTTGCAAGAATAAGCTCTATATATATACCAGCCAGTGTGTAATCAATCAGTGTTACAATCAGTCAACATTTGGCTATAATTCTTATATATATAACATCCCCATTTTATATCTACAATCAAGAAGATTTGGAGGTACATTCATTATATTAAGATTGCACCTATGAAATTGGATAGGCATCAATCAATGTTCAGCCCAGACTTTATATATGATGAATGCATTAGGAACTCCTAACGAAATATATGGACCTGCCGTTTTACTATTAACGTGTTTAGCATAACAACATATTAACGAAAAGTATTTAATAACTTATTAATGTAAAACTATACCCAGTTATGAGACCGAATTTTGATCAAAATAAATACTGGGGAAACCACTAAAATATTTTTAAATGTTGAACTATAGAGCTACGGCAACCGAATTTAGTTCAAAGGTTTTACCAACAATACCAATTAGCTTAGCGATTTTTTCAGTTTTGGTCCAGATTTTGAATTAGCTGCTCCCTGTTTCTGAATTTAACACAACTTGAGGGTATATAAGATTCGGCACAGCCGAATATAACACTCTTACTTGTTTCTTATATCGATAAATATTTGCTGAATTTTGCCAAAATACAAATATTTTCTCATAACTTATATATTTATTTAAGCTGTTTCCGTCATTTGGACTTATATGAGAGCTAGGGTCAAATGTGGACCAATTATCTCGAGATTTCGCAAATTGATTACAGTTTTTAAAAAAATTATGTATACAAAAAATTAACCCAAAATTCTAATTATCTTCATTTATGAGCGTTTTAGGTTATTGTCTTATATAGTGCGTTTTGACAGAAGAGTTCGTATGGGAGCTATGGTCAAATGTGGACCGATTTAAACGAAATTTGGTACAGTGATTTTGGCTTACATAAGCAGTATCTGTTTTATATTTAATTAAAAAATATTAGTATTTGAGGCCAAAATATCAATTCCGGGAAGTGGGACCTATGTTAGGTACCATAAATAATGGAGCGATTTTGACGAATTTCAATATCCATGGTCCCATGATCTATGATCTGTGCCAAATTTCATCAAATTTTCTTAGAATTGCGACCTGTACTTTGATTACAAGGTTTACATGGGGGTCCAGCCAGCCGTCCAGTTAGACGGTCCGTCCGACATCGCTAAATCTCAGAAACTGATTCTAAGCCTATTGGTATACTAAAAGTTGGGTCTAAGACAAATATTTCTATGCGTTACATATATCAGCACAAACTTATAATACCCTTTCCACCTACGGTGGTGAAGGGTATAACAAGTAAGAGTGTTATATTCGGCTGTGTCGTATCCTATATATACCCACGATCAAGTTGTGATAAATTTAGAAACATATCTCATATATCTAAAATGTGGACCAAATCCGAAAAAAATTGTAGCATTATAGTTCAGCATTTAAAAGTATCTAAGTAGTTTCCGGGGGTGGTTTTTATATGAATGTTGTAGTCAAATATTGACCGATTTCTATTAAATTTGATATACTGATCAATCGTTGCATAAAACTTCTCTATTCTAAATTTTGTCGTCATAGCTATTGCAACTGTATTCAATTTATTAGCTTCAACGTGATTCCTGTAGCGGGTTTCAACGGGTTATATGGGAGCTCTAACTAAATGTGAACCGATTTCATCCATTTTCAGTAGACAACTTTTTCAAGATATCCAAAATAATTTTGTAAAATTTTCTCCCTCTAACTCTTTTCGTTAAGGCGCTATCGCCCTTTTATATGGCGGACAGGCGGACATAAACCGCTTTTTCTTTTTGTATTTTTGTGATTCCGTAAGTTTTTTATATGGGAGCTGTGGTCAAATGGTGACCTATTGTGACAAAATTTTACACACTGGCTGGTATTGACATAGGACTTCCTTGTGCTAAATTAAGTGGTTATATCTGTTATAGTTTTCGATTTATTGGCATAAAGTGTATTTTAGGTGAAATTTGGACTGTTTTCATAAGTGCTTTATATGGGAGCTATGGCTAAATATGAACCGATTTTAAAGAAATTGTATATGCTGCCTAGGATTTATAAAAACTTCTATATACCAAATTTTATCATCATAGCTATTATTGGTTGTTATTTATTAGCAAATAAGCGATTAGCCTAATCAAGGTTGTATGGGAGCCATGGTCATATGTTAACCGATTTTTCTCAATATCAATGCCAAAATGTTCTCAGAAATGAAGAATGTTTTTGCTAAGTTTCAGTGAGCTAGCTCCTTTCGATTAGGCGTTATCGTGATTTCAACAGACAGACAGACGGACAGACGGACATCGCTCAATCGTCTTAGAATTTCATAAGGATTCCGAATATATATCGCTTTTGGTTTTTGAGCAAATATTAAGGAAATTACAAACGGAATGACAATCTCAATGTACCTCCCATTCTGATGGTGGGTATACAAATTTCGAGGTACATTCGGTATATAAATTGGATAGCTATCAAACACTATTAAGTCCAGAATTTATATACCTTGGATGCATTTGGAACTCGAAACAAAATATATGGATCTGCCGTATTCCTATCAACGTATTTGGTGTTTGGCCTAACTTTTAAGCACAACAATACCAATAGTTTTTCAAATTCGGTCCACATTTTGAATTAGCTCCACCCTCGTAAATATGTGAGATATGTTTCTAAATTTAACACAATTTGATGGTGGGTATACAAGGTGGCGCAAAAATAACCTTCAGATGTTATTGGCTATAATTAAAAAAAAAATGAAAGACTTTGATTCTTCTTGTGGATTGTTTTTATTTGGTCTTTCAATTTTTTTTACATCAAGTCCAGAATATGATGTCATGTAAATGGCCGCCGCCACAGTTGACTGTCATTTGAGCCTTTTTTATGGCATTTTCATCACTTTGGCCAAAACTTCCGGCGATAAGTCCTCACATTTTTGACTGATATTGTCTTTAAGAGCCGCAAGAGTCTGAGGCTTGTTGACATAAACCCGCGACTTCAAAAAGCCGCACAAAAAGAAGTCTGCAGCGGTCAAATTAGGCGTTTTTGCTGGCCAGTACAAATCGCCAAAACGGGAGATTAGGCACCCGGGAAATGCATATCAGTTGTGGCATGTGCAGTGTGTGCCGTTGCAACCGTCCTGTTGGAACCACATGTTTTCCAATCCCAATTCATCAAGTTGCGGCAAAAAGAACTCGTTAATCATTGCTCTGTAGCGCTCACCATTCACAGTAACCGTTTGGCCCGCGACGTCTTCGAAGAAAAAAGTTCCGATGACTCCTCCAGCGAAAACAGCACACCATACAGTGACTTTGAGCGGATGTAATGGCCCTTCGTGGGTTACATGCGGATTTTCAGTGCCCCAGAAGCGTGAGTTTTGCTTATTTACGTACCCGCTAAGATGGAAATGGACCTCATCACTCATGATTATTTTTGATGAAAAATCATCTTCCTCTTGGTGGTGATTAAGGATGGCTTGAGCGTATGTTAGACGCGATTGGCGGTCAGCAGCTAACAGCTGATGCACCGTCTGGACTTCGTACGGAAACATCTTCAAATCTTTTACAAAAATTCGCTGTATAGACCGTCGACTGATACCCATTTGCGTGGCACGTCGTCTGGTCGATGTCGACGGCGCTTGCATGACATCCTCGGCTACAGCAGCAATATTCTCTGCGGAACGGCTTCTCCGGGGTCTGCCACGCCTGGCAGCATCCCATGTTGTGCCAGTCTCTTTGAGGCGAGCGGCTAAACGTCGCAGTGTTTCACCAATGGGCGTGTGACGAAATTCACATTGTGCCAAAGTCACCGACTGATTACACTGCTCTGCAGCCAAATCCTCCTTTTAATAAAACTATATGGACTACATGGATTTTAATGCGCTAAACTCAGATCCGTTGTCGGTTTTTTTCCATCAGATCTGGATTTTTTTTTATGGGCGTGGCAAATTTCTCGCCTTAAATTAGTCAGGTACGGAGACCTATTTCGTCCTAACTCAAGAACAACTCATCCGATTTTCAAAATTAAAACACTTGAAGATGCATAACAAAATTGCATTTTCTAATGTAATTTTTCTGTATCTCTTATCGTTTTGGAGTTATTTAGAAATTAATGGAGAAAAAAATTTTTTTTCGTGCAAAATTCGTAATTTTTTTAGGTTAAAAATGTCGAGGAATTTGGTTTCTCTGCAAACATTTTTTGGCTTTTTATCAATAAATTGATCTGTTACATTAATAAATAAATGTAACAGGTTTGGGATCAAATGCAAATATACTTCTTTTTGAATAATATTTACATCCCGACTATTTTGTTATTTTTTTATAAAACTGCATGCATTCAGCTTATTTTTAAAATAAACTTGTTTATTTTAAAACATCTTACCCCCCCCCCTTCTTCACAGCATTCTGCATATAGTAGCCGACGGCTACAGCAAGAATGTGGGAAGTGAAGGTAGATGAAAACTGAAAAATGTTTGTTTTTGTTCAGTCGATAATCTACGCTTTTACTTTTGGTTTATGAACATAATTCTTAATAGTTATGTTTGTAAATTTAGTAATAATGCGAGGTTTTCGATCTGTCTAAATTGGGGATAATCCTCCTGAAGAGATGGCTTAACCAACCATCGAAACGCGTCGAGGAATTTGGTTTCTCCGCAAACATTTTTTTGGCTTTTTATCAATAAATTGATCTGTTACATTAATAAATAAATGTAACAGGTTTGGGATCAAATGCAAATACACTTCTTTTTGAAAAAGTTAAAAATGTAATTAAAAAAAGATAATGTAAAATTTTAACATTTTAAACATTTTTCTAAGAGCTACATATCTTAAGAATAAAATAAGCTATAAACCATAAAAATCGGTTTAAAAATGTGAATTTTGTTATGCATCTTCAAGTGTTTTAATTTTGAAAATCTGATGAGTCGTTCTCGCGTTAGGACGAAAATAGGTCTCCGTACCTGACTAATTTAAGGGGAAAAATTTGCCACGCCCATAAAGAAAAATCCAGATCTGATAGAAAAAAAAACGAGTTTAGCGCATCAAGATCCATATAGTCCGCATAGTTTTATTAAAAGGAAAGACAAAAAATTAATTTTTGTAGAGCAGTGTTATTGGTCAAATAAATAGTCATCAATATTCCGCGTTCTGGAATAATTTTGAAATAATTTCTATAGAAAAAATTTTCTATTGAAATTTTTTCTATAGAAAAAATTTTCTATTGAAATTTTTTCTATAGAAAACATTTTCTATTGAAATTTTTTCTATAGAAAACATTTTCTATTGAAATTTTTTCTATAGAAAACATTTTCTATTGAAATTTTTTCTATAGAAAACATTTTCTATTGAAATTTTTTCTATAGAAAACATTTTCTATTGAAATTTTTTCTATAGAAAACATTTTCTATTGAAATTTTTTCTATAGAAAAAATTTTCTATTGAAATTTTTTCTATAGAAAAAATTTTCTATTTAAATTTTTTCTATAGAAAAAATTTTCTATTTAAATTTTTTCTATAGAAAAAATTTTCTATTGAAATTTTTTCTATAGAAAAAATTTTCTATTGAAATTTTTTCTATAGAAAAAATTTTCTATTGAAATTTTTTCTATAGAAAAAAATTTCTATTGAAATTTTTTCTATAGAAAAAATTTTCTATTGAAATTTTTTCTATAGAAAAAATTTTTTATTGAAATTTTTTCTATAGAAAAGATTTTCTATTGAAATTTTTTCTATAGAAAAAATTTTCTATTGAAATTTTTTCTATAGAAAAAATTTTCTATTGAAATTTTTTCTATAGAAAAAATTTTCTATTGAAATTTTTTCTATAGAAAAAATTTTCTATTGAAATTTTTTCTATAGAAAACATTTTCTATTGAAATTTTTTCTATAGAAAAAATTTTCTATTGAAATTTTTTCTATAGAAAAAATTTTCTATTGGAATTTTTTCTATAGAAAAAATTTTCTATTGAAATTTTTTCTATAGAAAAAATTTTCTATTGAAATTTTTTCTATAGAAAAAATTTTCTATTGAAATTTTTTCTATAGAAAAAATTTTCTATTGGAATTTTTTCTATAGAAAAAATTTTCTATTGAAATTTTTTCTATAGAAAAAATTTTCTATTGAAATTTTTTCTATAGAAAAAATTTTCTATTGAAATTTTTTCTATAGAAAAAATTTTCTATTGAAATTTTTTCTATAGAAAAAATTTTCTATTGAAATTTTTTGTATAGAAAAAATTTTCTATTGAAATTTTTTCTATAGAAAAAATTTTCTATTGAAATTTTTTCTATAGAGAAAAATTTCTATTGAAATTTTTTTCTATAGAAAAAATTTTCTATTGAAATTTTTTCTATAGCGTAACATTGTTTATTAACGTGTATTTCGGAAGTGTTTACTATACAAATGTCAAAACAGAATTGACATTAGGGGCCAATCGCAAAATTTATAGCATTTTCTGATAGGAGGATTACTTTTGCGCCATCTTGTATAGATTCAACACTTTTACTTTTTATATTTGTTATAGGTAAAATCTTATGATGGTTAGAACAAAAGTTATCGATTCCATTTAAAATTGCGGACCTTACCTTGATTACAAGATACAAAACGTATCCGATAAAGATACTTTTTTAACTGTATTATATTTCTTACACACTTCTCTCAAAACTGAAGGACTTTTTCGAAATTTTAACTACTACTTTGGTAGCTGTTACATTGTATTGAAATTGTTTTTCCATTTTCAATTACAAAATGTTACTTGCCAATCATTTGGTTTGTTGGCGACTTTTTTTCCTTTAGCCAAATATGTAAAAAACCTTAAAAAATATATATTATTCTTTTTGTTGTTGTTGTTGTTATTTTAAATTTAATAATTGAATACAAATCACAAATTGACACTTTAACACTAACAACTTTCAATAAACTTCAATTCAATTGTTTTAAGTCGCATTTTGGTTGCATTTACAGTGAACCTCTGTCATCTACCCTTCACCCGGTTGGTCGGCCATTTACAGCTGAAATATAAAAATCTTAGGATTATTAAAATAGAAAAATAGACAAACCGAGTGCATTGGATTGCATACCAAAAAAAAAAAAACTTTGTAAATTTATAAAAATTTTTAATAACGTGTTACATGTCAATTTATAATTCAACCATTATGGTTCGAGAAAATCAGCAAAACCCAACAATTGCCACTACAAAAACGAAAAAATATAAATAAATAAATAAACATTTGCAAATCGTTTGCAGAATATTGCGAATAAATAGCAACAACAACAACAAAAAAAAAAGAAATAAAATTTAATCAAATTGAAAAAAGTTCATGAAAAAATCATAAACGTATAAAATATTGTCAGTTTTAATTTATAAACTCATAAATACAGAAATCACTAAAAAATAAACGTATAAATAAATAAAAAAAATCGAAAATAATCATAGACAGTGAAACAAGGTTATAACGAACTCTAAATATAGATAAGAAACAAACATTGACCAAAACAAGTAACAAAGTGCTAAAGTCTGTCAACCCCGACCATACGATACCCCTCACCACTAAGGTCAAAGGTGCTATTTTTCCTGTATCTTATATTCCTAAACGAGCAATAATTGTATAGTACCTGGTAGACCGAGCCTTGCTCGGAGCTTTATGATAAGCATTTTGAGGAAAATTTTAAAGTTTTTATATATTTTATATTATAAAGTGCTAAAATAAATTTAGAGGAAAGACATTATAGAAATATTCAGTTAATTTTGAATTATTTGATTTATTTTGTCCGACCAACACATAGTTTGCATAGTTTACAGTTTAACTCATTTTGAGTAATTTTGGAAATTATTCAAAATGAAACAGAAACCTCTGTCGACTCATGCGCAACAACTTTGCTAAAGATTATAGTCTGATCAAATGCACAGTTTACGATTTAATTCATTTTGAGTAGTTTTCTGTGGCGCCACCTGTCGGACTTTGCTTATTCCAATTCATAAACCTTCTTCGGCTTATCCGTAACACTTTGCTGAAGATTATAGCATGATTAAATGTACAGCATACGATTAAATTGACTTTGAGTAAATTTCAGTAGCGCCACCTGTCGAAATTTCTTCATACCAACTAAGAAACCTTCGTCGGCTCATGTGCAACAACTTTGCTAAAGATTGTAGCATGATTAAATGTACAGATTACGATTAAATTGACTTTGAGTAAGTTTCTGTAGCGCCACCTGTCGGAAATTATTCATACCAACTAAAAAGCCTTCGTCGGCTCATGCGCTACAACTTTGCTAAAGATCATAGCATGATCAAATGTACAGTTTACGATTTAATTAATTTTTAGTAATTTTCAGTGGCGCCATCTGTCGGAAATTAGTCTTATCAACTTTAAAACCTTCGCCGGCTTATCCGCAACATCTTCGCTAAAGAGCATAACACAATCAAATTCACAGTTTACTATTCTATAAAGAACATACATACAGACAAACATTCATTTGTTTAAAATAATACTAATTTTTCCCCCTTTTTATTCCCTAATTTCTAAAAGTTCCATATGTATATTTGGTACTTTTTTGCTGCCAATTGAATTCGGTACATTTTTTTTAAAACGCATTTAACATAATGTATAATGTTCCTATTCATATTACTTTGGAGATGTTAAGTTATCATTTTATCCCTTTTTTACCCATTTTGGCTCCAAAATCAAAAAAGTACCAAATACGTGTTTCATGTTTTTTTTACATCTATTGATTGCACTACCAAGTTTCTTTCTATATTCTTTAGTTTAAAATATAAGAGTGGGTTAAAAAGGTGCCAAAAAACCATTTTCACCCTTTTTTACCCCCTATCGCACATAGTTTCAAAAAAGTACAAAACACCTGTCCGCTTATTTTCAAAGCTGTTTAAAACGTAATTTTAATTTTGTTTCTATACCTATTACTTTAGGAGACATAGCGTTTTCGATTTTTTCCCCGTTTTACCCGTTTTTACCCTCTTAGAGGTAAAAGTTCCAAAAGTCCCTTCTTCTTCGACCTATACATCAAAAAAGATACCCACTGTCCAAATTTTATCAAAATCGTTAGAGCCGTTTTCGAGATAGCCATTCTATATATATATATATATATATACAATTATTGCTCGTTTAAGAATATAAGATATATATATATATATATATATATATATATATATATATATATATATATATATATATATATATATATATATATATATATATATACATATATATATATATATATATATATATATATATACGTCTATCCCTTGCAGGTAACACAAAGGGACCGCTTTTTGGACCCAAGTGACGCTGACCTACATCGGCTGCCTGCCTAACCTAACCTAACCCTACCCCCTTAGAGGCAAAGTTTACAAAAGTCCCTTCTTACTCGACCCATACATCCAAACAGATACCCACCGTTCAAATTTAATCAAAATCGTTAGAGCCGTTTTCGAGATATCCATTCTATATATATATATATATATATATATATATATATGTATATATATATATATATATATATATATATATATATATATATATATATATATGTATATATATATATATATATATATATATATGTATATATATATATATATATATATATATATATATATATGTATATATATATATATATATATATATATATATATACATATATATATATATATATATATATATATAGAATGGATATCTCGAAAACGGCTCTAACGATTTTGATTAAATTTGAACGGTGGGTATCTGTTTGGATGTATGGGTCGAGTAAGAAGGGACTTTTGTAAACTTTGCCTCTAAGGGGGTAGGGTTAGGTTAGGTTAGGCAGGCAGCCGATGTAGGTCAGCGTCACTTGGGTCCAAAAAGCGGTCCCTTTGTGTTACCTGCAAGGGATAGACTGGAAGAAAAGAATAAAGGCAATTCCTCCAGCCTATCAGCTTGACTTGATCAGCCTCTCATCAAGCCATCCTGAAGCCCTGATAAATGAGTCTATTTTACGAATGTCAATACTCGCTAGATCCGATAAATCATGCAGAAAAGGTGCCCCCAAATATATATAAGATTGCGAAGTCTATGACGGGGTAGAGTTACCAAGATATTTGAACGTTTAGTGTTGTAGGTGGGCCATGTTTGCCTAGATATGGAGCAGTTCATTACCGAAGAACACTCGTTCTGCGCTGACGCATAAAGTGATTGCCTAATTATTGATTTGCAGGCGGATAGCGGTAAGCCCGTAAATTGGTCGATGCTATCCTGACTCAGGAGAGCACCGGATTTAGCAAGTTTGTCCGCGGTGGAGTTACCAGGAATGTTGTTGTGCCCGGGTACCCATAAGAGTACGATTTTGCAATGTCTCGCCATCTCGTTAAGAGATGCCCGGCATTAGCTGGTAAGAACAGATGTCGTATGGACATTAGATAGGGATTTTATTGTAGCCTGACTGTCGATACAAAAGCGAATATCCCTGTCGTATACTCTGTAGTATCTCAACCATTTGACCGCTTTGTGGATAGCCGATATCTCGGATTGTAGGACACTGCATTGATCACGGAGCCTAAAGCAGATTTCCTTCCCAAGCAATGGGATAAAGAAGCCCCCCCCCCCCCCCTACGCCTATCTTCGACTTCGATCCATCAGTGTAAACCTCTAGACAGCCATCATCTAAGGATGGGGGTTCTCCAGAGATAGTCACAGTGAAGGATTTGTCGAAGATAGGAGTGGATATGCAGTAGTCTATATGGTCAGGGATGTTAGTGATTTTGTCCAGGATGGTGGAATGACCGATTTGTGAGTGGGACCAGGTTCCAATTGTGCTGAGACGGACAGCCGAGTTAAGAGCAATTTGCATTGCCATTAGTTCAGCTGGGAGCCAGTTTAGCATGGTGAAGAGTGCCTTAGATGGAGTAGTTCTTAAAGCACTGGTAATCATTAGAGCGGCAGATCTCAAGATTTTGTTAAAATAGTGCATCTGGTTTGCCTTCGTGAGTGCAGGCCACCAGACCAGCGCACCATACATTAATATAGGCTTAACCACCATGTTGAAGAGCCAGTCAGTGTTAATGGGATTAAGGGGGGTAAAAACGGGAAAAAATCGATGGACATAGAAGCAAAATTAATATTACGTTTCGAGCAACTATAAAAATAAGTGGACTTTTTTGAAACTATGAACAATAGGGGGTAAAAAGTGGTGAAAGTAGTTTTTTTTTGGTACTATTTTTAACCCACACTTATCTTTTGAATCAATGAATACAGAAATAAACTTTGTACTATAATCAATAAATGTGAAAAAAATATTAAACATGTACTTGGTACTTTTTTGATTTCGGGGGCCAAAATCGGTAAAAAAGGGATAAAATGATAACTTAAAATCTCATAAAGTAATATGAGTAGGAACGACATATTAACTGTCTTTTTAAAAAATGTACTGATTTCAATTGGTACCAAAGAAGTATCAAATATTCAGATGGAACTTTTTTAAGATTAGGGGATAAAAAGGGGAAAAAATTGGTAATGTTATAACTTTTAACAAATGAATGTTTATCATTTGATCATGTTGTGCACTTCAGCAAAGTTGTTGCGCATGAGCCAGCGAAGGTTTTTAAGTCGACATGACAAATATCCGACAGATGGCGCCACTGAAAATGACTCAAAGTAAATTTAATCGTAAACTTTGTATTTGATCATGCTACGATCTTAAGAAAAGTTGTTACGCATGAGGCGACGAAGGTTTCTTAGTTGGTATGACCAATTACCGACAGGTGGCGCCACTTAAAATTACTCAAAGTTAATTAAATCGTAAACTATGCATTTGGTCATACTATGATCTTTACCAAAGCTGTTGCGCATGAGGCGACGAGAGTTTCTAAGATGGTATGACCAATTTCCAAAAATTATTCATAATGAATTGAACTGTAAACTATACATTTGATCATGTGTTGATCGGATAAAATAAATAAAATGATTTAAAATTAATTGGATATTTGTGTGCGATGTCTTTCGGTCAACCAGGTACTAAAGACAAATATTTGCTAAATTTTGCCATCATAATGGGTGTTTTTTTTAGATGTATAGAACTTCGAATTGAAATAAAACACAAGAAAATCGTTTTAATGTCCTTCAATTTGGCTTTATTGGAAGGATAATTTTATGCCATTAATGTTTAAATATGATTTCGGGCATGTGGCCGCTGCGGCTGGCTCGAATAAAGCCAATTCTACAGGTCCAATTTTCAACTACTTTTTCGAGCATATGGGGCCGTATGTTGGCAATAACACCACGAATGTTGGCTTCCAAGTCCCCTAACGTTTCTGGTTTGTTGGCGTAGACGAACGACTTCACATATCCCCAAAGAAAATAATCCAGTGGTGTCAAATCGCACGATCTTGGTGGCCAATTGACAGGTCCATTCCGCGAAATTATGCGCTCATCGAATGTTTCCTTCAATAAATCAATTGTGACGTGCGCTGTGTGGCATATAGCGTCATCTTGTTGGAACCGCAACTTATCCACATTCATGCCATCCAATTGGGGAACAAAATAGTCGGTTATCATGGCTCTATACCGGTCTCCATTTATGGTAACTGACTCTCCAGCATTATTTCGGAAGAAGTATGGCCCAATGACTCCACCAGCCCATAGAGCACACCAAACAGTCAGTTTTTGTGGATGTAATGGCGTCTCAAGGGTCTCATGTGGATTCTCTTCACTCCAAATGCGGCAATTTTGCTTGTTGACGTAGCCATTCAACCAAAAATGAGCCTCATCACTGAACAAAATTTTGCGATGAAAATCAGCATCGAGATCAATCTCATTTTCGGCCCATACACCAAAATCAAGACGCATTGCATGGTCTCGCGGCTTTAATTCTTGCACAAGCTGGATCTTGTAAGGTCGCAAGCCAAGATCTTTGCGCAAAATCTTCCATATAGTTGATGGACAAAGCTCCAATTGCTGTGCACGGTGGCGAATCGATTCATTCGGGTCCTCTTCAACACTTTGCTCTACAGCGGCAATTGTTTCTTCGGTGCGCACTGTTCGACGTCGCTGCGGATGCGTATTATCACATAGAGTAAACGTAGTGCGAAAACGATCCATGGTTAACCGAATTAATTGCTCTGATGGACGATTTGTCGACCATAAAATGGACGGAGCTTGCGGTAAACTTCGCGAACTGAACCATTATTTTCGATATAAATTTGCACGATTTGCAAGCGTTGTTCTTTTGTCAACCTGTTCATGATGAAATGGCAAACCAAACTAAATATTAATCACTTGACAGCTGACAAAATAGCCGTCAGTTAAAAAAGTGATGCCAACTTAAAGTTCTATACCTCAATAAAAAACACCCATTACAAACATTTTCTCAAAACTTATATATTTAAGCTGTTTCCGTCATTTGAACTTATATGAGAGCTAGGGTCAAATGCGGACCGATTATCTCGAAATTCGGCAAATTGATTACAGTTGTTACAAAAATTATGTGTGCAAAATATAAACTTGAAATGCTGGTTATCTTTAGATTTACGAGCGTGTTAGTGATTTTTGTCTCATTTAGTGCGTTTTTATACCCACCATCAAAAAGAATTAAGAATTAAGAAGAATTTGTATGGGAGCTATGTTCAAATGTGAACCGATTTCGAAATTTGGTAAAGTGATTTTAGTTTACATAAGCAGAATTTGTATTAAATTTCATCAAAAAATATTGATATTTGTGGCCAATATATCAATTCCGGGAAATGAGACCTGTGGGAGGTACCAGAAATAATGGACTTATTTTGACGAATTTCAATAGCCATGGTCCCATTATCAAAAACATGATCTGTGCCAAATTTCATCAAATTATCTTAAGAATTGCGACCTGTAGTTTGATTACAAGGTTTATATGGGGGTCCAGCCAGACGGACGGACGGACTGACATCGCTAAATCGACTCAGAAAGCGATTCTAAGTTTATTGGTATACTTAATGGTGGGTCTAAGACAAATATTTCTATGCGTTACATACATCAGCTATAAGTTTGTGCTTTGCCACCTTTGGTGGTGAAGGATATAAACATACACTCCATTTTACAACAATTTCCTAAGATTATATTAAATTTCTTTCAAAATATTCCTAATAACTTTATTCTCTTAAATTCGTTATAACTACACTCCACTGTCCTGCATTTATGCGCACTCAACAACTGTTGCTACTTGCAGAAAAACTATACAAATAAATATTTTAATCATTCAAATATACAAAAATGCTTAAATATTATAAAAATAAATACGACAAACACATTGACTTTGTTGTGTGACAAACGATTGTCATTCATTCCGTCAGTCATTCTGTCACATAGTCATCATATTAATTTGAATATGTTTAACAAGTTTAATTTATGTTTAAACATTGTTATCAGCAAAAAGTGCAGAAATGCAGAAAAAAATACACCGAAAGCAACAAATTCAACATTTACGTTTATAATGACAACGTCAAATCAAATTTACAAAAAAAAAATGACGATGACAAAATCGAAATCATAAAAAAACAAAATATTTACTAAATGCATTTTGATAAAATATTAAAAAAAAACGAACAAAAATTTAACTACATAGAAATATAATTAGAAGAATTGACACCCTAAAAAGAAAAACTTTTTTGAATTTAATACCATGTTATGATCCCTACTAATTCAACGCCTTGTGTCGGAACTAAAAAAATAGGTTATGGGAAGCTGAATAGAAGGAGTAGTGTTTATAGAGATTTGATTTGAATTTTCCTATAGTGCCAGTAAAAAGATTCTATTCTATTTAGTTTAATCATTACAAAATAATAAAAATCTTTTACTTTGCCAAAGTCACTTGCAAATTCGCCTTAAGGTATAACCGCCGCCGCTAAGATATTGTTTTGTTGCCGCCGCCAAACAATTTGGTTGGGCTAGTTACACTTTCTACCGGCCAATCGACAACAAAGGGAAGAACTCTAACATATGAACGTATATTGGATATGAAAATTCGAGTTTCAAAAACAAGTTATTTGACTTCGTTAGAGCACATGCGAAGGTGTTAAAATGAATCCATAGAATTTGATACTCTTTTGTCACTAATAAGCAAAGATAGGCAGTCCATACCACCAGGAGCACTTTTTAGATCATCTAGCAGACGTGTGCCGAATCAAATCTGTTAAGAATTGCGTATTAAGAAGAAAAATAAGTGAAAACAAGTAAGAAAGTGCTAGAGTCGGTCAAGCCCGACCATACGATACCCATCACCATTAAGGGAAAGGTGTTCTTTTTCCTGTATAAAGACAAATATTTGCTAAATTTTGCCATCATACAAACATTTTCTCAAAACCGTTTCCGACATTTGGGCTTAGGTCAAATGTGGACCGATCTCAATTTGGTTCAGTGACAATCGACAACAAAGGGAAGAGCTCTAACATATGAACGTATATTGGATATGAAAATTCGAGTTTCAAAAACAAGTTATTTGACTTCGTTAGAGCACATGCGAAGGTGTTAAAATGAATCCATAGAATTTGATACTCTTTTGTCACTAATAAGCAAAGATAGGCAGTCCATACCACCAGGAGCCAAAGAGGTTTTAAGTTTTAATGTCATCGTAACATCGATTGCTTGGAATGAGTGAAGCATATTTTTTACTAAAATATATCATTCATCGTCTTGATTTTTTCCAAAGACTCTTTCTATAATTGCCTTAGCAAAGATATTTATTATTATATATATATATATAATTCCCCGACAACATTCCAAGTGGAACAAGGGGTACTTCTGTCAGACAATGAGTTGCATCCGATTCTAGTTTTAGACTCATTGAAAGGGACCTACGTTTTAACTCCGGCTCCGAACGGCAAATGCATTGGTTAGAGAAGTTTTACATAGCCTTATACTCAATAACCAGTGGTTAGCTAAGTTATGAGATGAACCTCCGCTTTCTTTTGAAATTTTATTTTTTTCAATTGGGTCTGGCCGAGGATGGGACTTGAACTTAGGACCTCTGGTATGCTAGGCAGATGACTAACCTGCTATACCACGGCGGCTCACAATCTCGTATATAGTTAAGGAGATATCAGGAAATCGAAAAAGCTCTACAAAATTCAGTGTTTTCGTTTTTTTTTTACAAAAATTAAGTTGCCTCGGTTTTGCGCGGTGATCCCTCCATAACCACGTGAAAGGCGAAAGTCTCTTCTTTAGATTGAGCGAAAAAAATCCACCGAAATTTACCGATCGTAGAATAAAGTTAAAAATTTCCTGAAAAAAGTCATATACATTTTTACGGATAATTTAAGCAAAAAGTGTTGCACTTTTTGATCAAATTGCATTTAAGTGTAAGTCCAAGGCAGGTACTCCTAGAAGTCGACATATTTCAACTAAAATTAGAAGAGCTCTTTTTTTTGTAAAGTAATAGACGTGTGCCGAATTTCATGAAATTCTGTTGAGAATTGCGGCTTATATATTGAGAAGAAAAAAAGTAAAAAATGGGGGTCAAAGCGTGTACACCAAAAAGTTTACAGATTTCAACCAAAATTAGTATGGCTCTTTGTTGGATAAACTTTAAGACGATTGCCGAATTCCATCAAATTTTGTTGAGTATTCCGGCATAAACATTGAAAACAAAAATAAGTGTTTTCACTTAGAGTCAAAGGTTCTGAACCAAAATGAGTATAACTTTTTCCTAAATCATTTAATAGACGTGTGCCAAATTCTGTTAAGAATTGAGGGCTATAAATTGAAAAAAGCTTGTGAAAAAGGGGTCCAAGGAAAGTACCCAAGGCGTCAACTGATTTGAAACAAAATTACTAGACCACTTTTTAGATCATCTAGCAGAAGTGTGCCGAATCAAATCTGTTAAGAATTGCGTATTAAGAAGAAAAATAAGTGAAAACAAGTAAGAAAGTGCTATAGTCGGTCAAGCCCGACCATACGATACCCATCACCATTAAGGGAAAGGTGTTCTTTTTCCTGTATAAAGACAAATATTTGCTAAATTTTGCCATCATACAAACATTTTTTCAAAACCGTTTCCGACATTTGGGCTTAGGTCAAATGTGGACCGATTATCTCGAAATTTGGCAAATTGATTACAGTTTTTAATTTTTTATGTGTGCAAAAAATAAAATCAAAATTATCATTATCTTCAGATTTACGAGCGTTTAAGTGGTTTTTGTCTCATTTAGTGAATTTTGTCAGAAGAGTTTGTATTGGAGCTATGGTCAAATGTGGACCGATCTCAATTTGGTTCAGTGATTTTTGTTTACTTAAGCAGTATTTGTTTTAAAGTTAATGAAAAATATTGGTATTTGTGACCAAAATATTAAGTCCGGTAAGTGGGAGGTACCATAAATACTCGATCGATTTTGACAAATTTCAATAGCCATATATCCACTATCAAACAAAATGATCTGTGTTAAATTTCATATAGAATAGTATAGAATTGCTACATGTACTTTGATTACATGGTTTAGATGGGGGTCCAATAGAGCGGTTCGCCTTCCATGCAAAAAAAAAGTTGTGTCATTCACCCCCTAGGATTAAAAATAATGTTAAAACAATTCTAATTTTTTTTATCACGGCTCCTGGCAGCAAAGGCTGCCTATCTTAGCCGTAGATCATTGAAACGGCAGCCGATGAATTTCCTGACGCCGTTCTAGTCCATGTGTCCATAGTCCATATATTTAAAGAAAATTATTATCACTTAGCATATCAAGCCCGTGGTATAGCAGGTATTTTATTTTTTTTTGTTCTTGTTAAAATAATGCTATCTACTTGCTTTAGTATTTGAAACGATCAAATTTTAACTCGTTAAAAGTGCTATCTACTATAGAAGCGAAAATATAAGGAGTTAATAAAAAAACTTAATTTGCACAAGATCTTAGCTCCAATCTGTATGGTATTGTAAAACAAAGTTTATTTTCTGCTCTTATAGTTAATGACAAAAACAGTTTTTTCGCTCTCCTGTAAAATTGTGAATTTGTAGATAGCACTTTTTGAATATAAACCCTCGATATAATTGTATTGCTTTATTGTCCCAAATTGTTACAATTATTTATTAATGTAAGCAACAGTTTATTGTTGATAAAACAAAAAACAAAGTTGGTCTTGACAACCTTTCTTCGACGCGTCTTGATGTTTGGTTAGGCCATCATCATCAGGTGGAGTATCAGTAATTCAAGTCGAGACAAAATAAATAGTGTCTATATAAAATATCGACATAAAGCGAAAATTATATCTAAATGTACACAAATGTTTAACAAGTAAGTCAAGCCCGACTATATGACACCCATCACTTATTTAGTAGATTTATGTCATACCCGGCAGAAGTTCTGATGTGGGACTTAGGGTCAATTGTAGATCGACTGTTACTAAATTTCGGTTATCGGTTTATATTTACAAAATATTTATCTGTGCAAAGTTTTAGTGATAAAATACAAATAAAATATCTTTAGATTTATAAGCGTTTTTTGCTTTTCTGGATATTTAAAGACTTTTAAGAATGTGTCTTGTATGGGAGGTATGGTCAAATATGGGCCGATTAATACAATGATTTCGGCCATAATTTTTCCATTTTTGAAGTGCATCATCACTGAGGACGGAAAAGTGTTGTATATATATATATATATATATATATATATATATATATATATATATAACAATGTCAAGCGCAAGAAATCATGGAGCAGAAGAAATAAACCTGCTGAAACCATTTCGAAATGCGAAACCCATCAAGCCACCTTTTTCCGCATAACAAAACAATAAATTCGTAACATATAACTTTGAAAAGAACAGGAAACATTCAAATTGAAGTGATTTCAAATTAATTTTACTTCAAAGTGGAATTTATACTTCTATCTTCTTAATTCGATATTTCGCTAAACTTCAGGCTTATAGAAGTTGTAGAAAAATAAGTTAGTAACTTGCGACATCACTTACGCTAAACATAGAAATTGATACTACATTTTTAGCAGGTAAGTCATCCGCCTAGCATACCAGAGGCCCAAGTTCGATCCCTGGCCAGACTCACTTGAAAAAATAAATTTTCAAAAAAGCGGCGGTTCACCTCATAACTCAGCTAGCCACTGGTTATTGAGTATTAGGCTATGTAAAACTTCTCTAACTAATGCATTTGCCGTTCGGAGCCGGCATTAAAACGTAGGTCCCTTTCAATGAGTCTAAAAATAGAATCGGATGCAGCTCATTGTCTGAGAGAAGTACCCCTTGTTCCAATTGGAATGTTGTCGGGGAATTATATATATATATATATATATATATATATATATATATATATCAAGCCCTTATATTAAAATGATCGCAAATGACAGAAAAATATTGATCGCAAGCGAAAAAAATCTTTACTTAAAAAAGTTTTAGAACAATTTTTAAAAAACATATCTATTTTTATCAAAATGTCCTCTACAGGGGGCCAATGCTTAGTAACTCTTGTATGTAAACCCTAAGTTGTACAAACAACTTTCGCAAAAAACTACTTAAGAAAGAAACAACAATATGTTAACTGTACTAAGATATCTCTAATAGTTTAAGAGATATATAACAAAATGTCGCTCACGATTATATTAACCTAAGGGCTCAAAATGGTCTTCCAGTACCGCTGACCTACAAGTAACTGTCACCAGCTCCTCTTAGAAACTAATTTTTTTGTTTGAAATTTTTTTTTTTGTAATTCCAAATTGCCCTAATAGATATCTCGAGTCTTCTGATGGCTTCTTCAAAATAGTTATATGCTATGTATGATAAAAATTTGATTTTTTTATTTTTGTAACGTTTACATGCAGAAATTGTTTGACTTATAAACCTCTCTTGTAATTAAGATTTTATTTCTGATAGTAATGGACTATTACTAATGGTATACCCTTTGCTTAGTCCTCATATCATACTTGGAATTTTGTTTTTTTTTTTTTTACTTATATAACATATTTCCTCTCCGATATCGGTAGAATTGATCTTACACACACTTTGCCATTAATTTGCTACTACAGTAGAAGACATCTTGTTTTATCTTCACTCGGAGTCTGTATAGCTTAAATTGTAGCGGGTGTTTTTGTCCATGGATCGGTGAGCAATTTGTATTACTCTCACAAATAATTTATATGATTTCATTTCCTCCCTGATTATCACCTATACTTTTTTACTGACCATGTAAAAAACCCAAGTAGTTAGTTAGTAGTTAGTTAGTAACTGTCTTGTTGTAAAAGGTCTCAGTATGACAAAAGGAACGTCTCTAAATTATTACAATTCATAATTTTCTTATTCTGATCATAGCCTAGTTATAGTATAGTCATAGACTACTTATATCCGTAACTTTTGATTGTAAAAACTTTGTACTTTTATTTATGCAGTATTTTCAACATAAATTAATTAAGCGTTAGCTCACATATCTTAAAAATATCTAATGAATTTATTTGCAAACTTCTTTGAACTTCTGTTTGGTTATTATTATTTATTTTGAAAATCCATATACAATTTTATTTTATAACTGAATTTCAATATTTGAGTGCAAACATCAACATCCATTGAATTGTAAAAGTATTCAATAGATACTCATATCCATTCAAGTTTTTTTTATCGAAACGTATATGTTTCTATTTATGTTTCAATTTCATTGCCACTTTATAGGAATCGCATTTGGAAGACCTAAAGTGGCAATGAAGTGCAATCAGTAGCACAGCATGTCTATTCCCAAACATATCTCAAGCTACCAGCTGCGTTGAGATTTTTCTTCAATTTTAATGATCACCTTCGAATTGAATCAAAATAAACGAAAAGTCGAATTTAAAAACACTAAAATTATGATACCCTACAGCAGCATAGATGGGAAGAGTATTATAAATTTTTGCTGATGTTTGAAATACATTGAAATTTTAGTCCGACCAATCAATTTTTAATTTTGTTTCTAACATTGGGACCAAGTCTACTAACAGTACATCCCATGTTACCGACACATGACACATTGACATGAAATTAATACAAACTTCTCTCGGTATATAATAACACTGGAATCGGTCTATATTTGAACAATCCTCTTATACAAGGCCAAGTTTCGACAAAAGCTTTATAGGTTAAAAATTTCTTATAATAACCTTTAAATTTTAAGATAATAATGATTTTATGTTAATATCTTAATGTCTACATATGACCCCCAATATTACCCTCTGCAGGAAATAGCAAAAAGAATACAAAAACAAGAAAGAAAGTGCTATAGTCGGTCAAGTCCGACCATACGATACCCTTCACCACTAAGGTCAAAGATATTATTTTTCCGTATAAAGACAAATATTTGCTAAATTTTGACATCATATAAACATTTTCTCAAAACTTATATATTTAGGCTGTTTCCGTCATTTGGACTTATATGAGAGCTAGGGTCAAATGTGGACCGATTATCTCGAAATTTTGCAAATTGATTAAAGTTGTTACAAAAATTATGTGTGCAAAAAATAAACTTAAATTTGTCATTATCTTAAGATTTACGAGCGTTTTAGTGATTTTTGTCTCATTTAGTGCGTTTTTAAAAGAAGTGTTTGTATGAGAGCTACGGTCAAATGTGGACCGATTTCAATTTCGAAATTTGGTACAGTGATTTCAGTTTATATAAGCAGTATTTGTTTTAAATTTCATAAAAAAATATTTATATTTGTGACCAATATATCAATTCCGGGAAGTGGGACCTATGGAAGGTACCATAAATAATAGACCGATTTTAACGAATTTCAATAACCATGGTCCTATTATCAAAATAATTATCTTCAGAAAGTGATTCTAAGCCTATTGGTATACTAAAAGATGGGTCTAAGACAAATATTTCCATGCGTTACATACATCAGCACAAACTTATAGTACCCTTTCCACCTTTGGTGGTGAAGGGTATAAAAATGCTAAAGTAGGACTAGATCGACTAAAATAGTATCTTACTTGTTCTTTTTACTTTTTCCTTAAATTAGTAGAAATATTATTAGATGATACTCAAGCCATTCTATACCGGCAAAATCATTGGCTTTGTGAAATATTCACATGGAGTCTTCTCTTAGGTGCTTAGATTTTCAGTTAAATTAAGTTAATATTTTTCAATTCTTGATTAAAGCTTTTGATTCTCAAAGAAGCATTGAAAAATTTTGGCTACTATCACTTGATGTGATGAAAAAATCACAATTGCAACTGGTGTTTGGGGATTAATTATTTTTGCAAAAATTATCAATAAAAGACGGACATTTTGATATGACTTAAAAGTGTTGTTTTAGGGTGCCCCAGAAATATTTTAAAAATTTTCTGTAAATAGTTTAAAAAATACAAAATTTTTCAAAAATTTCCTATAAAATTAAGAAATTTTTGACAAATTTCCTATAAAAATCAGAAAATTTTGAAAAATTTTCTATAAAAATAAGAAACTTTTGTAAAATTTCTTATAAAAATAAGAAATTTTTGAAAAATTTCCTATAAAAATAATAAATTTTTGAAAAATTTCCTATAAAAATAAGAAATTTTTGAAAAATTTCCTATAAAAATAAGAAATTTTTAAAAAATTTCCTATAAAAATAAGAAATTTTTGAAAAAATTCGTAAAAAATAAGAAATTTTCGAAAAATTTCATATAAAAATATGAAATTTCTGAAAAATTTTCTGTAAAAATAAGAAATTTTTGAAAAATTTTCTATAAAAATAAGAAATTTTTAAAAAATTTCCTTGAAATTTTGAAAAAATAGGAAATTTTTGAAAAATTTCCTATAAAAATAAGGAATTTTTGAAAAATTTCCTATAAAAATAAGAAATTTTTAAAAAAAATTTCCTATGAAAATAAGAAAATTTTGAAAAATTTCCTATAAAAAAAAGAAATTTTTTTAAAAATTTCCGATAAAAATAAGAAATTTTTTAAAAATTTCCTATAAAAAGAAGAAATTTTTGATAAATTTCCTATAAAAAGAAGAAATTTTTGAAAAATTTCCTATGAAAATAAGAAATTTTTGAAAAATTTCCTAAAAAAATTAGAAATTTTTGAAAAATTTCCTAAAAAAATTAGAAATTTTTTAAAAATTTCCTATAAAAATTAGAAATTTTTGAAAAATTTCCTATAAAAATAAGAAATTTTTGAAAAATTTCCTATAAAAATAAGAAATTTTTAAAAAATTTCCTATAAAAATAATAAATTTTTGAAAAATTTCCTATAAAAATAAGAAATTTTTGAAAAATTTCCTATAAAAATAAGAAATTTTTAAAAAATTTCCTATAAAAATAAGAAATTTTTGAAAAAATTCGTAAAAAATAAGAAATTTTCGAAAAATTTCATATAAAAATATGAAATTTCTAAAAAATTTTCTGTAAAAATAAGAAATTTTTGAAAAATTTTCTATAAAAATAAGAAATTTTTAAAAAATTTCCTTGAAATTTTGAAAAAATAGGAAATTTTTGAAAAATTTCCTATAAAAATAAGGAATTTTTGAAAAATTTCCTATAAAAATAAGAAATTTTTAAAAAAAATTTCCTATGAAAATAAGAAAATTTTGAAAAATTTCCTATAAAAAAAAGAAATTTTTTTAAAAATTTCCGATAAAAATAAGAAATTTTTTAAAAATTTCCTATAAAAAGAAGAAATTTTTGATAAATTTCCTATAAAAAGAAGAAATTTTTGAAAAATTTCCTATGAAAATAAGAAATTTTTGAAAAATTTCCTAAAAAAATTAGAAATTTTTGAAAAATTTCCTAAAAAAATTAGAAATTTTTTAAAAATTTCCTATAAAAATTAGAAATTTTTGAAAAATTTCCTATAAAAATAAGAAAGTTTTGAAAAATATCCTATAAAAATAAGAAATTTTTTAAAAATTTCTTATAAAAATAAGAAATTTTTGAAAAATTTCCTATAAAAATAAGAATTTTTGAAAAATTTCCTATAAAAATAAGAAATTTTTGAAAAATTTCCTATAAAAATAAGAAATTTTTGAAAAATTTCCTATAAAAATAAGAAATTTTTGAAAATTTTCCTACAAAAATAAAAAATTTTTGAAAAATTTCTTATAAAAATAAGAAATTTTTGAAAAATTTCCTATAAAAATAAGAAATTTTTGAAAAATTTCCTATAAAAAGAAGAAATTTTTGAAAAATTTCCTATAAAAATAAGAAATTTTTGAAAAATTTCCTATAAAAATAAGAAATTTTTGAAAAATTTCCTATAAAAATAAGAAATTTTTGAAAAATTTCCTATAAAAATAAGAAAAATTTCTTACGAAAAAAAATTTTTTGAAAAATTTCCTATAAAAATAGGAAATTTTTGAAAAATTTCCTATAAAAATAGGAAATTTTTGAAAAATTTCCTATAAAAATAGGAAATTTTTGAAAAATTTCCTATAAAAATAGGAAATTTTTGAAAAATTTCCTATAAAAATAAGAAATTTTTGAAAAACTTCCTATAAAAATAAGAAATTTTTGAAAAATTTCCTATAAAAATAGGAAATTTTTGAAAACTTTCCTATAAATAGTCAATTTTTAAAAAATTTCCTCTAAATAGTCAATTTTTGAAAAATTTCCTATAAATAGTCAATTGTTAAAAAATTTCCTATAAATAGTTAATTTTTGAAAAATTTCCTTTAAATAGTTAATTTTTGAAAAATTTCCTATAAATAGTCAATTTTTGAAAAATTTCCTTTAAATAGTCAATTTTTTAAAAATTTCCTATAAATAGTTAATTTTTGAAAAATTTCCTTTAAATAGTTAATTTTTGAAAAATTTCCTATAAATAGTCAATTTTTGAAAAATTTCCTTTAAATAGTCAATTTTTGAAAAATTTCCTATAAATAGTTAATTTTTGAAAAATTTCCTTTAAATAGTCAATTTTTGAAAAATTTCCTTTAAATAGTCAATTTTTGAAAAATTTCCTATAAATAGTTAATTTTTGAAAAATTTCCTATAAATAGTCAATTTTTGAAAAATTTCCTTTAAATAGTCAATTTTTGAAAAATTTCCTATAAATAGTTAATTTTGAAAAATTTCCTATAAATAGTCAATTTTTGAAAAATTTCCTATACATAGTTATTTTGTGAAAAATTTCCAATAAATAGTCAATTTTCGAAAGATTTCCTATAATTAGTCAATTTTTGAAAAATTTCCTTTAAATAGTAAATTTTCGAAAAATTTCCTATTATTAGTCAATTTTTGAAAAATTTCCTATAAAAAGTCAATTTTTGAAAAATTTCCTTTAAATAGTCAATGTTCGAAAAATTTCTTTTAATTAGTCAATTTTTGAAAAATTTCCTATAAATAGTCAATTTTGAAAAATTTCCTATAAATAGTCAATTTTCGAAAAATTTCCTATTAATAGTCAATTTTTGAACAATTTCCTATAGTCAATTTTTGAAAAATTTCCTATAAATAGTAAATTTTTGAAAAATTTCCCATAAATAGTCAATTTTGAAAAATTTCCTATAAATATTCAATTATTGAAAAATTTCCTATTAATAGTACATTTTTCAAAATTGACTTTTAATATGAAATTTTTGAAAAATGTACTATTTATAGGAAATTTTTGAAAAATTTCCCATAAATACAAATTTTTTTTAAATTTCCTATAAATTGTCAATTTTCGAAAAATTTCCTATAATTAGTCAATTTTGAAAAATTTGCTTTATATAGTCAATTTTTTAAAAATTTCCTATTAATAGTCAATTTTCGAAAAATTTCCTATAAATAGTCAATATTTTTTAAAAATTTCCTATAAATAGTTAATTTTCAAAAAATTTCGTATAAATGGTCAAATCTTGAAAAACTTCTTATGAATAGTCAATTTTAGGAAAATTTCCTAGAAATAGTTAATATTTTTAAAATTTTCGCCTTAAAGAAATGGAACGATCTATAGTTCTAGTATTGCATAGAATCCCATAATATTTATTTAAAATTTTATGTTCTTGCTTTAAATAGTGGAGAAGTCTTTTATTTTGATATTATGGAATGCTACCGTTAATTGTTTAAAAAAAAGTAAAAGGAATATGATTTTATTATTTTGAGACTCAAAAAATGTTTGGTCATTTTGTTAAATTAATAGATTTTAGTTTTTTAGAGATAATTTATAAAATCCAATTATTTTGCAAAAATTCCATCAATTAAAATATCTAATGATCTTATATGTATGATGACTTTGTTGACCATAAAAAGCACAATGGGACAGAATGAGTAATTTGTAAATAAATTTTTTGTCTTCTGGAACATTGAAATGGCTGGTACGATTGTTTAAGAAGATACCAAGTTTTTAGTATTTCCTGAAAGGATTTTAACAAAATAAAAATACTTTTTTACCTTTCCGATCATGTTAGCTTCAGACCTATTTAACTTCATACTTGATTCTTAAATCAGTGGTGCCCAAGTGTTTTATAGTGAATATTAAATTGAATTTGAAAGTGTTTGTAAAAGCTGGAACATAAACGTAATTTTATGCTCCTTAGAATTCTTGCTCAAGGTTACCGTGTGTCTAGAATTTCTAACCATACCACAAGTGGGTAACAAAATCAATTTTTGGCCTTCACTGTTCTACATATGTAGTTGCCAAGTATATTATAAAACGTTCTAGTAAATCAGTCCATTTCAATAAATAACCCTTATTTATTTTTTTTTAAATCTACGAATAAGCTTCTAATTTGATTCTTTGCCTGTTAAGAGCCTTATAACAATTTTAATAATTTTAATTAATTAGATCATAAATCATAAAAAATGCTACTTGAATTAATTAAACCATCTGTTCATTTTGTTATCAATCACTTTTCTACGTTTTTAATAACGAATTATGACACAATTAAATTCATATTTAATTGTATTAAATACTTTAATAAAAAACTAAAAATATTTAAAACAAAGAAAAATATTGTAATGAAACAATCATAGATATTTTATTTTAATAAATTTTTTAGAAGTAACACTAGGAAAGTTCAAAAAAATTTTTTTTGATCATATTTAGTTGTTAATAATAGCCTAGATATTTTATTTTTGAAAATTGACCATTTATAGGAAATTTTTAAAAAATTGCCTATTTATGGGAAATTTTTCGAAAATTGACTATTTATAGGAAATTTTTCGAAAATTGACTATTTATAGGAAATTTTTCGAAAATTGACTATTTATAGGAAATTTTTCGAAAATTGACTATTTATAGGAAATTTTTCGAAAATTGACTATTTATAGGAAATTTTTCGAAAATTGACTATTTATAGGAAATTTTTCGAAAATTGACTATTTATAGGAAATTTTTCAAAAATTGACTATTTATAGGAAATTTTGAGAAAATTGACTATTTATAGGAAATTTTTCGAAAATTGACTATTTATAGGAAATTTTTCGAAAATTGACTATTTATAGGAAATTTTTCACAAATTCACTATTTATAGGAAATTTTCGAAAATTGACTATTTATAGGAAATTTTTCGAAAATTGACTATTTATAGAAAATTTTTCGAAAATTGACTATTTATAGGAAATTTTTCGAAAATTGACTATTTATAGGAAATTTTTCAAAAATTCACTATTTATAGGAAATTTTTCGAAAATTGACTATTTATAGGAAATTTTTCGAAAATTGACTATTTATAAGAAATTTTTCGAAAATTGACTATTTATAGGAAATTTTTCGAAAATTGACTATTTATGGGAAATTTTTCGAAAATTCACTATTTATAGGAAATTTTTTGAAAATTGACTATTTATAGGAAATTTTTCGAAAATTGACTATTTATAGGAAATTTTTCGAAAATTGACTATTTATAGGAAATTTTTCGAAAATTGACTATTTATAGGAAATTTCAAGAAAATTGACTCTTTATAGGAAAATTTTTCGAAAATTGACTATTTATATGAAATTTTTCGAAAATTCACTATTTATAGGAAATTTTTCGAAAATTGACTATTTATAGGAAATTTTTCGAAAATTGACTATTTATGGGAAATTTTTCGAAAATTCACTATTTATAGGAAATTTTTCGAAAATTGAATTGACTATTTATAGGAAATTTTTTAGAAAATTGACTATTTATAGGAAATTTTTCGAAAATTGACTATTTATGGGAAATTTTTCGAAAATTGACTATTTATAGGAAATTTTTCGAAAATTGACTATTTATAGGAAATTTTTCGAAAATTGACTATTTATAGGAAATTTTTCGAAAATTGACTCTTTATAGGAAATTTTTCGAAAATTGACTATTTATATGAAATTTTT
>OW121742.1:47832957-47977877 GCA_933228675.1 Stomorhina lunata | reverse complement strand
AAAAAGTCAATTTTTGAAAAATTTCCTAAAAATAGTCAATTTTCGAAAAATTTCCTATAAATAGTCAATTTTCGAAAAATTTCCTATAAATAGTCAATTTTCGAAAAATTTCCTATAAATAGTCAATTTTCGAAAAATTTCCTATAAATTTGAATTTTTGAAAAATTTCCTATAAATATTTAATTTTCGAAAAATTGACTATAAATAGTCAATTTTTGAAAATTTTCCTTTAAATATTCAATTTTTGAAAAATTTCCTATAAATATTCAATTTTCGAAAAATTTCTTATAAATAGTAAATTTTCGAAAAATTTCCTACAAATAGTCGATTTTTGAAAAATTTTCTTTAAATATTCAATTTTCGAAAAATTTCCTATAAATATTCAATTTTCGAAAAATTTCCTATAAATAGTCAATTTTCGAAAAATTTTCTACAAATAGTCAATTTTCGAAAAATTTCCTTTAAATATTCAATTTTCGAAAAATTTTCTATAAATAGTCAACTTTTGAAAAATTTCCTTTAAATAGTCAATTTTTGAAAAATTTTCTATAAATAGTCAATTTTCGAAAAATTTCCTATAAGTAGTCAATTTTGGAAAAATTTCCTATAAATATTCAATTTTCGAAAAATTTCCTATAAATAGTCAATTTTCGAAAAATTTTCTATAAATAGTCAATTTTCGAAAAATTTCCTTTAAATATTCAATTTTCGAAAAATTTTCTATAAATAGTCAACTTTTGAAAAATTTCCTTTAAATAGTCAATTTTCGAAAAATTTCCTATAAATAGCCAATTTTCGAAAAATTTTCTATAAATAGTCAATTTTCGAAAAATTTCTATAAATAGTCAATTTTCGAAAAATTTCCTATAAATATTCAATTTTCGAAAAATTTCCTATAAATATTCAATTTTCGAAAAATTTCCTATAAATAGTCAATTTTCGAAAAATTTTCTATAAATAGTCAATTTTCGAAAAATTTCCTTTAAATATTCAATTTTCGAAAAATTTTCTATAAATAGTCAACTTTTGAAAAATTTCCTTTAAATAGTCAATTTTCGAAAAATTTCCTATAAATAGCCAATTTTCGAAAAATTTTCTATAAATAGTCAATTTTCGAAAAATTTCTATAAATAGTCAATTTTCTAAAATTTCCTCAAAATAGTCAATTTTCTTTTACTCTAAGTAGTTACTTTCCTTCTGAGAACTATAACTATTAATCATTATAGAATAAGTCGGAATTAAACGTGAATACAGGATGTCAAGATGTTTCATAAATTTAGTTTTATTAGCTTTTTTCTAATAAAACTAAGTTTATTTTCCATATATTGTATTTTATACTTACAAGTTGTCTAATAAACTAATCTTTAATAATTTATTATAATTTTCCGTTTCCAACAACTAAAAGATTAATACTTGGCAAAAGCCGTTAATGCCAAGTCAAGATCACACATAATCTTCTAAACATATTAAGCATTTGTACTTTGTAGACATACAAACATCATAAGTATTTGTTGCTCAATGTCCCACTGTCAAGTAGAAAAGACCATTTCAATACAATGTAGTCATAATCATGATTGATTTCTTTTCTTCTATTCATACGATCATTTATATTTACTAACTTATTTTCATACACTACCGGACAAAAGTGGTGGTACACAAAAAGTTTATTATATGTATAGAAAATACAAAATAATACAAGTCATTTATTAAGTGAGTTTTTGAATGAATTCAACAAAAAAAAAAAGATGTGAGTGGGAATGAGATCTTTTGTTGGAAATATATAATAATAAATCATTTGTATGAATATTGAAATTACTACTAAAGATCACCTCAACTGCGAAGACATTTACGGTCATGAGTACAACAAGTATTAAGTGTTAAATATAAAAGTGCGATTTAATGTCAAAATATTTTTGTTAATCCAATAATAATTTCCTACTTAAAAACTTTTTATTCCAAGTATCTTTTCTTTCTTTCTTTCTATCTCTTTCATTCTTACTCATTTTTACTGATCGTCATCTTGACTTTAAAATATGAGTATTTATCATTATAAATGACGTTTAAAAAATCTGGTAAGTGCTTGAGAGGTTTCTTTCGTAATCGGATTTGTCAAGATGAAATAGAAAAACATGATTAAAACCCTTAAAAATCAATAATAATCTCATTTGGAATTTTAAAGTTAGAAAAATGTTTGAACAAATAAATACCTGTTCCTCTAAGAGGCTTAATTGATCAAAAATTCACTACAAAGTCAAGTTTAATAATAACAAATTAGCCGAAAATTAAGAAATCATTTGAAAGTTTGGAGGGGGATTAAGAATCATTAGATTAAGTATGAAATATTCAAATTAAAGGGTCACTTTCACTTTTTCAAATAAAAATTAACTATTTAAAGGAAATTTTTTGAAAATTGACTATTTATAGGAAATTTTTCAAAAATCGACAATTTATAGAAAATTTTTCGAAAATTGACTATTTAAAGGAAATTTTTCGAAAATTGACTATTTATAGGAAATTTTTTGAAAATTGACTATTAAAGAAAATTTTTCAAAAATTGGCTATTTATAGGAAATTTTTCGAAAATTGACTATTTAAAGGAAATTTTTCGAAAATTGGCTATTTATAGGAAATTTTTCGAAAATTGACTATTTTTAGGAAATTTTTGGAAAATTGACAATGTATAGAAAATTTTTCAAAAATTTACTTTGCAAGGAAAATTTTAGAAAATTGACTATTTATAGGAAATTTTTCGAAAATTGACTAGGATATTTTTCGAAAATTGACTAGGATAGTTTTCGAAAATTGGCTATTTATTGGAAATTTTTTCGCAAATTGACTATGTATAGGAAATTTTTCGAAAATTGACTATTTATAGGAAATTTTTCTAAAATTGACTATTTATAGGAAATTTTTCGAAAATTGACTATTTATAGGAAATTTTCTGAAAATTGATTATTTATAGGAAGTTTTTCGAAAATTGACTATTTATAGGAAATTTTTCGAAAATTGACTATTTATAGGAAATTTTCTGAAAATTGACTATTTATAGGAAATTTTTCGAAAATTGACTATTTATAGGAAATTTTTCTAAAATTGACTATTTATAGGAAATTTTTCGAAAATTGACTATTTATAGGAAATTTTCTGAAAATTGACTATTTATAGGAAGTTTTTCGAAAATTGACTATTTATAGGAAATTTTTTCGAAAATTGACTATTTATAGGAAATTTTCTGAAAATTGACTATTTATAGGAAATTTTTCGAAAATTGACTATTTATAGGAAATTTTTCGAAAATTGACTATTTATAGGAAATTTTTCGAAAATTGACTATTATAGAAAATTTTTCAAAAATTTGCTTTGAAAGGAAAATTTTAGAAAATTGACTATTTATAGGAAATTTTTCGAAAATTGACTATTTATAGGAAATTTTCTGAAAATTGACTATTTATAGGAAATTTTTCGAAAATTGACTATTTATAGGAAAATTTTCGAAAAATTTACAATATATAGAAAATTTTATGAAAATTGACTATTTATAGGAAATTTTTCGAAAATTGACTATTTATAGGAAATTTTTCGAAAAATTTACAATTTATAGGAAATTTTTCGAAAATTGACTATTTATAGGAAATTTTTCGAAAATTAACTATTTATAGGAAATTTTTCGAAAATTGACTATTTATAGGAAATTTTTCGAAAATTGACTATTTATAGGAAATTTTTCGAAAATTGACTATTTATAGGAAATTTTTCAAAAATCGACTATTTATAAAAAAATTTTTCGAAAATTGACTATTTATAGGAAATTATTCAAAAATTGAATTTCTATAGGAAATTTTTCGAAAATTGACTATTTATAGAAAATTTTTCGAAAATTTACTATTTATAGGAAATTTTTCGAAAATTGACTATTTATAGAAAATTTTTCGAAAATTGACTATTTATAGGAAATTTTTCGAAAATTGACTATTTATAGGAAATTTTTTCAAAAATTGACTATTTATAGGAAATTTTTCGAAAATTGACTATTTATAGGAAATTTTTCGAAAATTGACTATTTATAGGAAATTTTTCAAAAATCGACTATTTATAAAAAAATTTTTCGAAAATTGACTATTTATAGGAAATTATTCAAAAATTGAATTTCTATAGGAAATTTTTCGAAAATTGACTATTTATAGAAAATTTTTCGAAAATTGACTATTTATAGGAAATTTTTCGAAAATTGACTATTTATAGAAAATTTTTCGAAAATTGACTATTTATAGGAAATTTTTCGAAAATTGACTATTTATAGGAAATTTTTCGAAAATTGACTATTTATAGGAAATTTTTCGAAAATTGACTATTTATAGGAAATTTTTCGAAAATTGACTATTTATAGGAAATTTTTCCAAAATTGACTATTTATAGGAAATTTTTCAAAAATCGACTATTTATAAAAAAATTTTTCGAAAATTGACTATTTATAGGAAATTATTCAAAAATTGAATTTCTATAGGAAATTTTTCGAAAATTGACTATTTATAGGAAATTTTTCGAAAATTGACTATTAATAGGAAATTTTTGAAAATTGACTATTTATAGGAAATTTTTGAAAATTGACTATTTAATGAATTTTTTGAAATTTGAATATTTATAGGAATTTTTTCGAAAATTGACTATTTATAGGAAATATTTCGAAAATTGACTATTTATAGGAAATTTTTCATAAATTGACTATTTATAGGAAATTTTTCGAAAATTTACTTTTCATAAAAAAATTTCCTTAAATTGACTTTTAAAAGGAAATTTTCTGAAAGTTGTTTACTTTTAGGAAATTTTTCTAAAATTTACTGAAATTAGTGCCATATTCAACTACTTCGTGGTGTAAACTTTTAACAACTTGTCAACATTTTTATACTTCATATAAAATACATTCATTTCAATAAATTTGCTAAAAATTTTAATGAATAAAACAAATACCACTTCCTCATAAATTTCATAACTTGGTACTTTTTATTCCCGCTATGTTGTGTTACGTTTTTTGTTTTTTGGGCTTATAACTTTTGGCTTAAACATTCTTTAGGCTTATGAAATATTATGCAATATTTATGTTTTTTGGCTTATTTTTTTTTCCAAATTCTTATTTTTTGGTCTTTCCCAACTGTTTCATTGCCAAATAACCAAGTGATGAATGTGAACACAGAAAAAATGTCAGGGGAATTCATCAAATAGTTCATTCACCTTTTGACTTGATAACTTTTTTTTCGTTGAACTATTGTTTTAATATTTGAATGGAATTGAACTCGACAAATAGCAACAGATGACAGGATTTTAGTTGAGCAAATAAAACATAAGAATTGAGTGTAAGATAATTCATGTTAAAGGACATGCGGAAATATTTTATTTACTTTGACCAACTGTGGAAAATATGTTGTTGTTTTTTGAAGTTTAAACTACTTGTTTTTATCTGTTTTCCGAAACTCAGGAATAGGTTCAATGAACTTCTTTCCACTCGTATATAGTTTCTTGTGTAATGAAACCTTGTAAGTTTGTCGGTTAAATAGATTTGAGAAAACACCTGATGGTCAGTTTTACTGTTTTGTAATATAGATATTAAGATTAATATGTTTCTTATCGTCAATTGATGGTTAAGGGAAATTATTTTTGGTTTATAGACAAATTAAATCGTTACCTTGTATCTCTTCTCAGTATATCCTTTCTTCAAAGGTCTTGACAGACAGACAGACAGACAGACAGACAGACAGACACACAGACAGACAGACAGACAGACAGACAGACAGACAGACAGACAGACAGACAGACAGACAGACAGACAGACAGACAGACAGATAGACAGACAGAGAGACAGACAGAGAGACAGACAGACAGACAGACAGACAGACAGACAGACAGACAGACAGACAGACAAACAGACAAACAGACAAACAGACAGACAGACAGACAGACAGACAGACAGACAGACAGACAGACAGACAGACAGACAAACAGACAAACAGACAAACAGACAAACAGACAGACAGACAGATAGACACACAGCCAGACAGACAGACAGACAGACAGACAGACAGACAGACAGACAGACAGGCAGACAGACAGACAAACAGACAAACAGACAAACAGACAAACAGACAAACAGACAAACAGACAAACAGACAGACAGACAGACAGACAAACAGACAAACAGACAAACAGACAAACAGACAGACAGACAGACAGATAGACACACAGCCAGACAGACAGACAGACAGACAGACAGACACACAGACAGACACACAGACAGACAGATATATAGACAGACAGACAGACAGACAGACAGACAGACAGACAGACAGACAGACAGACAGACAGACAGACAGACAGACAGACAGACAGACAGACAGACAGACAGACAGACAGACATACAGACAGACAGACAGACAGACAGACAGACAGACAGACAGACAGACAGACAGACAGACAGACAGACAGACAGACAGACGGACAGACGGACAGACACAAACAGACATTCTTTTTAACGGTGGATATACAAATTGACAATCTAACAATCTTTCTGTCCCGTTTAAGACAAATCAATTGGAAATAGACAGACATCCTCAAAAACAAAACTCATGATTACACACTTTTTTACATTTCGAAGCACTGTGCAGTGAGATATAATTATAACAGTAAAATATGATTTATTATGCATAAATTAAAGCAATTTACCTCTTTCACAATTTACCAAATTTGTCTTAATTCATTCAAATATGGCCCCATAGCTTGGCCATTTCGGTAAAGGAAATTTGAATACACCAGACTTGTTGTCATGCTGTCAATAATTAAATGTATAAATGAATGAATAAATGTCGAAATGAATGAGTCTACATTTGTGGCTTTTTGGGATTAGCATAAATATTTTTCGCTTTCGTTTTTTGTCATTTGTTGGTGTCTCTTTGCCAATTTCAGAAAAGTGCCAAACAATATAATTATTTTGGCATTAGGAATGCGAACATACGAAATAATTATACAAACTACTTAGACATTTTGTCACATAAATAGAGACAAACATCCAAATAAACATATGCATGTCCTCTAAAAGGGGGTTTTACATAATAAGTTTCTGTCAAGTCAAGTTTAGGAGATGTTGAACTGAAAATTATGCCAAGACTTATAAAAAATACTTAAAGTCTAAATCTGACTTTTGCAAAAATTCAAAAAAACCTCATTAAAAGGTAATGAGTAAATGACAAAACTTAAATGCATAAAATAAAATAAACAAATACATAAATAGCAAAAATATATAGATACGAAATATTTTACTTAAACTGCTAACGTCGTCAGAATGTCTACTTAGGCCAACAATAAATGACAATAGAAACTAACCAAGAAACATATTTCAACATTTTCGTATCTATAATACCAATACATATTGATTTACATATACAAATGGAAAATACTTATGTTCGTCTGTATGTATGTATTTCAAGATACCAGTACTTAAAAAACTTAGCGATAAATAAATACCTACAAGTGTTAAATACTTCTTAAATATAATACGAAAGTACATAGAATAATCGTTAAAAGACAAAAAAAAACTTAGAAGGATTTATAAGAGTACCATGAAATTTTGAAAAACTGACCCATTGTTGATTTAGCCCCGCTGTGTTTACCGCCTAATGATTTTTGTGTTAATGAAACTTTCCAGCACTTAGATGGATGCATTTCGTCACATTAAATTATAGGAAATATTTTAAATTTAACCACAAAAAATACATTTTCTAGTTAGTTAAAGAGTGCTCCAAATGAAATTTGTAGTTGCATTAAATTGACTATTTTTAGGCAATTAAAAAAAAATTTAGGAAATTTTTCGAAAATTGAATATTTATAGGAAATTTTTCGAAAATTGACTATTTATAGGAAATTTTTCGAAATTTGACTATTTATAGGAAATTTTTCGAAAATTGACTATTTATAGGAAATGTTTCAAAAATTGGCTAATTACAGGAAATTTTTCGAAAATTGACTATTTATAGGAAATTTTTCGAAAATTGACTATTTATAGGAAATTTTTCCAAAATTGACTATGTATAGGAAATTTTTCGAAAATTGACTTTAGATAGGAAATTTTTCGAAAATTGACTATTTATAGGAAATTTTTCGAAAATTAACTATTTATAGGAAATTTTTCGAAAATTGACTTTAGATAGGAAATTTTTCGAAAATTGACTATTTATAGGAAATTTTTCGAAAATTGACTATTTATAGGAAATTTTTCGAAAATTGACTTTTTATAGGAAATTTTTCGAAAATTAACAATTTATAGGAAATTTTTCAAAAATTGACTATTTATAGGAAATTTTTCGAAAATTGACTATTTATAAGAAATTTTTCGAAAATTGACTATTTATAGGAAATTTTTCGAAAATTAACTATTTATAAGAAATTTTTCAAAAATTGACTATTTATAGGAAATTTTTCGAAAATTAACTATTTATAGGAAATTTTTCAAAAATTGACTATTTATAGGAAATTTTTCGAAAATTAACTATTTATAGGAAATTTTTCAAAAATTGACTATTTATAGGAAATTTTTTGAAAATTGACTATTTATCGGAAATTTTTGGAAGATTGACTATTTATAGGAAATTTTTCAAAAATTTACTATTTATAGGAAATTTTTCGAAAATTAACTATTTATAGAAAATTTTTCAAAAATTGACTATTTATAGGAAATTTTTCAAAAATTGACTATTTATAGGAAATTTTCCGAAAATTAACTATTTATAGGAAATTTTTCAAAAATTGACTATTTATAGGAAATTTTTCAAAAATTGACTATTTATAGGAAATTTTTTTAAAATTGACTATTTATAGGAAATTTTTCGAAAATTGACTATTTATAAGAAATTTTTCGAAAATTGACTATTTATAGGAAATTTTTCAAAAATTGACTATTTATAGGCAATTTTTCGAAAATTAACTATTTATAGGAAATTTTTCAAAAATTGACTATTTATAGGAAATTTTTCAAAAATTGACTATTTATAGGAAATTTTTCGAAAATTGACTATTTATAGGAAATTTTTCAAAAATTGACTAATTATAAAAAATTTTTCGAAAATTAACTATTTATAGGAAATTTTTCGAAAATTAACTATTTATAGGAAATTTTTCAAAAATTAACTATTTATAGGAAATTTTTCAAAAATTGACTATTTATAAGAAATTTTTCGAAAATTGACTATTTATAGGAAATTTTTCGAAAATTGACTATTTATAGGAAATTTTTCCAAAATTGACTATTCATAGGAAATTTTTTGAAAATTGACTATTTATTGGAAATTTTTAAAAAATTTACTATTTATAGGAAATTTTTCGAAAATTGACTATTTATATGAAAATTTTTCAAAAATTGACTATTTATAGGAAATTTTTCGAAACTTAGCTATTAATAGGAAATTTTTCGAAAATTGATTATTTATAGGAAATTTTTTGAAAATTGACTATTTATAGGAAATTTTTAGAAAATTGACTATTTATAAGAAATTTTTCGAAAATTGACTATTTATAGGAAATTTTTCGAAAATTTAATATATATAGGAAATTTTTAAAAATTGACTATTTTGAGGAAATTTTTCGAAAATTGACTATTTATATGAAAATTTTTCAAAAATTGACTATTTATAGGAAATTTTTCGAAAATAAACTATTTATAGGAAATTTTTCGAAAATTGACTAATTATAGAAAATTTTTCGAAAATTGACTATTTATAGGAAATTTTTCCAAAATTGACTATTTATAGGGAAAATTTCAAAAATTGACTATTTGAAGAGCTTATTTTGGAAGTGGTTTAAGTCCATTTTTTTTTTAATTGAGATATAAAGGATTTTTCGTTTTAGTATTTTTAAAAAAATAAATACCGAATTTAAGTAAATTAAATCTTAAGTTCTGATCGAAACCTATGCAATTTTTCCTTTAATAAAAAATTATCTATAAAAACCATTTGGAAATGCGATTTTAGTTGGTTGAATGGACTTTTACCACTTTCAAAACAAAAATTTTAAAATATTAATTTTGTGAATTGAAAAATGTATGGGACTTAATCCACTTTAAAAACAAATAATATAAAAAATTTTCTTTCAAAAAATTTTGCCGAATATTTTTTATAGCAAAATTCCTATAAAACGCAAATTTTGGAAAAATTTCCCATAAAAAGTAAATTTTTGAAAAATTTTCTATAAAAAGTAAATTTTTGAAAAATTTCCTCTAAAAAGTAAATTTTTGAAAAATTTCCTATAAAAAGTAAATTTCTGAAAAATTTCCTTTAAAAAGTAAATTTTTGAAAAATTTCCTATAAAAAGTAAATTTTTGACAAATTTCCTATAAAAAGTAAATTTTTGAAAAATTTCCCATAAAAAGTAAATTTTTGAAAAATGTCCTATAAAAAGTAAATTTTTGAATAATTTCCTTTAAAACATAAATTTTTGAAAAATTTCCTATAAAAAGTAAATTTTTGAAAAATTTCCTATAAAAAGTAAATTTTTGAAAAATTTCCTATAAAAAGTAAATTTTTGTAAAATTTCCTATAAAAAGTAAATTTTTGAAAAATTTCCTATAAAAAGTAAATTTTTGAAAAATTTCCTATAAAAAGTAAATTTTTGAAAAATTTCCTATAAAAAGTAAATTTTTGAAAAATTTCCTATAAAAAGTAAATTTTTGAAAAATTTCCTATAAAAAGTAAATTTTTGAAAAATTTCCCATAAAAAGTAAATTTTTGAAAAATTTCCCATAAAAAGTAAATTTTTGAAAAATTTCCCATAAAAAGTAAATTTTTGAAAAATTTCCCATAAAAAGTAAATTTTTGAAAAATTTCCTATAAAAAGTAAATTTTTGAAAAATTTCCTATAAAAAGTAAATTTTTGAAAAATTTCCTTAAAAAGTAAATTTTTGAAAAATTTCCCATAAAAAGTAAATTTTTGAAAAATTTCCTATAAAAAGTAATTTTTTGAAAATTTCCTATAAAAAGTAAATTTTTGAAAAATTTCCTTTAAGAAGTATATTTATGAAAAATTTCCTATAAAAAGTAAATTTTTGAAAAATTTTCAATAAAAAGTATATTTTTGAAAAATTTTCTTTAAAAGGTTAATTTTTAAAAATTTCCTAAAAAAGTTAATTTTTCAAAAATTGACTATTTATAGGAAATATTTTAAAAATTAAGTGTTTATAGGAAATTTTCTGAAAATTGCCTTTGGAAAATTTTCTGAAAATTGACTATTTATAAGCAGTGTTTGAATTCCTACTTTAGCTACCATCTTTTTAACTACCGCTACGGCTAGAGCTCCAAGCTTTTTGAAGTAGAAGTAGCAGTAGATGCTGTATTACTCCGAAGCACTTATATTTTTAAGCTACTGCTATTTTTCAAAAACCAAACGCGTCAAGTAGAAGAAGCTCTTTGCTACTTCAACTAAAAATATTGGTAGGGGTAGAAAACAGCAAAAATATTCTATTTAATTTTTGCTTCAATTTGAAGAGTAGCGAAAATCGAAAATATTTTTTGTGGCTACTTTCTGGAGTAACTTTTCAGCTATTTTCTGGCTATTTTATATGAATAATTTATGCTTGGAGCTACGCAATACAAATATTTTCTTCTGGCTACTTATTGACAATAATAACAACGAAGAAAGATTGTGCGTTATTTTGCTTCGTTTTTTTTTTGTAATTTGTTTCACACACACGACAAAAGAAAAAACGAAATAAAATATCATAAGTTCTTTCTTTGTTCTTCTTATTGTAGGTGTGTAGCCAGAAGTAAATATTTGTATTGCACAGCTCCAAGAATAAGTCATTCATGTAAAGTAGCCAGAAAGTAGCTGCAAAATAGCCAAGAAGTAGCTGCAAAATAGCCTGAAAGTAGCCAGAAAAAATATTTTCGATTTTGGCTACTCTTCAAATTGAAGCAAAAATTGAATAGAATATTTTTGCTGTTTTCTACCCCTACCAATACTTTTATTAAAGTAGCAAAGAGCTTCCTCTACTTGCAGCTTTTGTTTTTTGAAAAATAGCAGTAGCTTAAAAATATAAATACTTCGGAATAATACAGCGTCTGCTGCTACTTCTACTTGAAAAAGCTGGAGCTGTAGCCGTATGCAATGATTTGCTATTTATATATGAATGTAGCAGTAGAAGTAGATAGGTATTAGCTACTATTTTTCAACAAATTTGTATCTTAAAAAGGAGACTTTTTTTCGTCGCTTCAGCTACTTTTAGAATAGCCGTACAAACACTGTTTATAGGAAGTTTTCTGAAAATTGACTATTTAGGAAAAGGTATCTTATGTTAGGCGACTAAATTGCTTTACCACAATTCCCCTGCCCCTATCATATGATTTCTGGCCAATTTTGAAACGACATTTAAAAATAATAATAATACAAAATGGAATGATTATATATCGTTTCTCACCATGTGTTCTGAGGGCAATAAACATTCAATTATGTGGTCATACAATTTTTCCATTATTTTACTTTTCAATAAACATCAAATTGAATTGTTTCCGAAAACAGAGAAGAGGAGAATTCAAATTCAAATATAAATTGGACACAACAAAAAAAAAAAAAGACCTTGTGAAAAACAACATGAATGTGCAAATTAAATGCAGTGACAAATGTATTTTAAACAAATTATTGAACCCTTCAATACGTTTCGAATACGAGTCAAAGAAGGTTTTAGAATATCAGGGGATTTTATATAGAAAAAAAAAACTAAACAAAATTCCATTTGTTTTAATGTCCACAAACATACAACACTTTATTAATTATTAAAATTACTTTAGAAGAATTAACAAATAAAGGGTTAAACAGGCTGGAAGGAAATGTCATCTGAATAGAAAAAAAAACCGAATAGTATGAGAAGCAATAAAAGTAAAATGCTTCAAACAGAAAGTAGCAGCATGCAGCCAAACCAAACGAGTACAGGAAATGCAACCAGCCAAAAACAGTTAGACCGACCGACCGGCAGACAGACAGACATACCATTACCATATACAAAACGTACGACAAACGTCAACTGTCAGAACAAATGACGACCGCCTGACTCTTTTCATCCTTTTTTTAAAGGATTTTTTTTATTAATTGTTTTTTGTTTTGAAAAAATAATTCTAATAAATAGAATATTTTTTCTATACAAAAACAACAGAATTAAAAAGTTTTTCTTTTGTATTGAATCAAACTCGCGCTGCTAATGCCCCCGATATGAGTTGTCAACTTTAATAAATCTTTGGAAAAAAAATAACACTTGGGATGATTTTTTTATTTTCCATCGTTTTGTGTTTTAGGTATTTTTTCCATTAAAAAAAAATATTATAATGATTTTTATTTGTAATGACATATGCACATTTATGATTATTTTTTTAAGGGAATTTCTCTAAAAATTTGTTAGCATTTTTTTTTTATCAATTTTTGTTAAATGAACCCTAAACTCATTTGCATATTGATTTGATAATTCAACCCTTTACCCTTTCTTTCACTTCATTCATCATCTCTCATACAAATGTCATTTGTTAAAGAATTTAAAAAAATTGTTAAACAATACAAATCTTTAAAATTAGTTCTGCTCGATATTTAACCCTATGGGAGGTAGGGGTTGGCTGGCTATGGGAATCAAATGGTGTTGAAATACAAGAATCCTCTAGACAGATGCATCTAATTAATTTGTGAGATTCTTCTAAATTTATTATAAATAAATTTATTATAAATATTAAGAATTCAAATAAATGGCATTTGAATTCATATTAAGTAGATTAAAGAACGAACCTTTTAATTTAAGAACCTGTGGTACTTTGACGAACACTTATGAACTGACAACAATGAGAAAAACAGTATTGCCAGAAGTGAAATTAAATAAAAACAAGTAAGAAAGTGCTATGGTCGGTCAAGCCCGACCATACGATACCCTTCACCACTCAAAAAGTGTTCTTTTTCCTGTATAAAGACAAATATTTGCTAAATTTTTCCATCATACAAACATTTTCTTAAAACTTGTATATTTAAGCTGTTTCCGTCATTTGGATGTCAAATGTGGACCGATTATCTCGAAATTTGGCAAATTGATTACAATTGTTACAAAAATTATGTATGCAAAAAAAATAAACTTAAAATTCTCATTATCTTCAGATTTACGAGCGTTTTAATGATTTGTACCCTTCACCACCATAGGCGGAAAGGGTATTATAAGTTTGTGCTGATGTATGTAACGCATAGAAATATTTGTCTTAGACCCACCTTTTAGTATAAAAATAGACTTATAATCACTTTCTGAGTCGATTTAGCGACGTCCGTCCGTCCGTCTGGCTGGCTGGAATTTGTGGAAATTTGGTACAGATAATTTTTTTGATAATGGGACCATGGCTATTGAAATTGGTCAAAATCGGTTCATTATTTATGGTACCTCCAATAGGTCCCACTTCCCGGAATTGACATATTGGCCACAAGTATCAATATTGTTTCATGAAATTTAAAACAAATACTGCTTATGTAAACTAAAATTACTGTACCAAATTTTGTTGAAATCGGTCCACATTTGACCATAGCTCCCATACAAACTCTTCTTTAAAAACGTAAATTTCATCAAATTATCTTTAGAATTGCGACCTGTAGTTTGATTACAAAGTTTACATGGGGGTCCAGCCAGCCAGACGGACGGACGGACGGACATCGCTAAATCGACTCAGAAAGTGATTCTAAGCCTATTGGTATACTAAAAGGTGGGTCTAAGACAAATATTTCTATGCGTTACAAACATCAGCACAAACTTATAATACCCTTTCCACCTATGGTGGTGAAGGGTATAAAAATCACTAAAACGCTCGTAAATCTAAAAATATTGAAAATTTTAAGTTTATTTTTTGCATACATAATTTTTGTAACAACTGTAATCAATTTGCCAAATTTCGAGATAATCGGTCCACCCACCGACCGCTTTCATATAAGTCCAAATGACGGAAACAGGTTAAATATATACGTTTTGAGAAAATGTTTGTATGATGGCAAAATTTAGCAAATATTTGTCTTTATACGGGCAAAATAACACCTTTGACCTTAGTGGTGAAGGGTATCGTATGGTCGGGCTTGACCGACTATAGCGCTTTCTTGCTTGTTTTACTTCATTTACTTTATTGTTAATTTACAAGTAAGCAAAAATCTTAATTCTTGTAAAATTTAAATTTTAAATCTCAACTTCATTAGAATTTATAAATTTATTACAAATATAAAAGATACACTCAGAATATTATGTAAGTAAAATTAACTTAAAATGTAATTTGAAATGAATGAATATTCATTTAAAAACCGGTCAACTGATTTTTCATTCAAATTCAACAAATATTTCATTTAAATTTAACTGACAAATATTTAAACTACATTTTCAGTTTTAAAAACGGAATATTCAGTTGTTTTCAAAAAAATTACTGAAAAAAATTTAAACTACATTTTTAGTATAAAAAACGGAAATTTTCATTTATTTTTAAAAAATTGAATGGTAAAAAACTACGTAAAATTTCCGTAAAACAGACAATTTTCATTTGTTCTTGTAATTAACGTAATATAAAAGAAGAAACCATAAAAAGGTTATATCCTTTAAGGTATCAAAAAACCAAACAGACAAAACAAACTTTGTAGTTTGCTTAGGCCATACCCCGTGATAGGCGGCCAGTATTATAAAAAGTTTCTTCAGTAAGCAAACCTAAGATACTTAAGGAAAAACAATAATTAAACAAATACGAATTATATTTGATACAATAATTGAAAAAATGTATAAAAACTAAACAACTGATATTTTCAAATGTTACGGATTTTCAGTATTTTTTTGTAGGTTGTTTTTTAAACAAATGTATAAATATGTTAAAAATCAATTTTCATGTAAATTTAAATGAATATTCATTTGAAAACAACATAACCGAAAATTTCCTAAACAACATACAATCAGTTACTGTAATAATTTCCTGAGTGTATCATTCTAGATACATATCATATTACAAAAATAAAAGTTTTTTAAATTTTTCATACATAAAAATAAACAAATATCATCATCATTTAAATCCAAAAGGTATTTATCTAAAAGTAATTGCAATATTTATTCTTTAATGATCACAAAACAAATTAATCTTTTTATTCCTATATTTTTTGTTATAAAATTATTGAAAAAATATGTATGTATGTATTTATTTGCCATAAAACTAAAAAAGTAACACCTCAAAAAAATGACTACAAATACTAGCAATTACTTAATAATTTATAAATAAATAAAAATTAATATATATTTATTTCAAACAAAACAATTTTAAATAATATAATAATGAATGTGGGCATTTAGTTTTGACAAAAAAAAAACTTTTCTTTTTTAATTTGTAGTTAAATGTCCGTCCATCCGCCTGTCTGTCTGTCTGTCGGTTTCCTATATACATATGAACATATAAATAATTGTGTATTTTGTTCAATATTCCGTTATGACATTTGTTTTTTGTTATATCTGCATTATGTTTTAAATAATTTATGTATTTTTTAATAATTTATGTTAACATATGTTTTTGTATATACCATTTTTTTAGAATTGTCTTTTTGGGGATATTTTGTTGACAGGTCTCATAATTCAAAAAAAAAAATAACACAATTTTTTTCTTCTTTTTTCAAATATTTTTAACATTAAAGACATATAAGATATAACATAAGTGGATAGATATTTATGTATTTCAAACAAAAAAAAAAAACAAATTCTAATATTTATTAAATACTTTAATACTTTGAATTTAGCTCTAGAAATTTTTGAAAATTTTTCATATAAAAATAGCAAATTTAGGAAAAATTTTCTATAAAAAGAAGACAATTTTGAAAAATTTCCTATAAAATAAGAAATTTTTGAAAAATTTCTTATAAAAACAAAAAAATTTTTGAAAAATTTGCTATAAAAATAGGAAATTTTTGAAAAATTTCTATAAAAAAAGGAAATTTTTGAAAAATTTTCAATAAAAATATGAAGTTTTTCAAAAATTTCCTATCCAAATAGGAAATTTTTAAAAAATTTCCTATAAAAATATAAAATTTTTGAAAAATTTCCTATAAAAATAGGAAATTTTTGAAAAATTTAAAATAAAAGTAGGAAACTTTTGAAAAATTTCCAATAAAAATAGGAAATTTTTGAAAAATTTCCTATAAAAATAGGAAATTTTTGAAAAATTTCCTATAAAAATAGGAAATTTTTGAAAAATTTCCTATAAAAATAGGAAATTTTTGAAAAATTTCCCATAAAAATAGGAAATTTTTGAAAAATTTCCTATGAAAATAGGAAATTTTTGAAAAATTACCTATAAAAATAGGAAAATTTTGAAAAATTTCCTATAAAAATAGGAAAATTTTGAAAGATTTCCTATAAAAATAGAAAATTTTTGAAAAATTTCCTATAAAAATAGGAAATTTTTGAAAAATTTCCCATAAAAATAGGAAATTTTTGAAAAATTTCCTATAAAAAAAGGAAATTTTTAAAAAATTTCCTATAAAAAAAGGAAATTTTTGAAACATTTTCTATAGAAATAGAAAATTTCCTATAAAAATAGGAAATTTTTGGAAAAATTTCCTATAAAAATAGGAAATTTTTGGAAAAATTTCCTATAAAAATAGGAAATTTTTGGAAAAATTTCCTATAAAAATAGGAAATTTTTGGAAAAATTTCCTATAAAAATAGGAAATTTTTGGAAAAGTTACCTATAAAAATAGGAAATTTTTGGAAAAGTTTCCTATAAAAATAGGAAATTTTTGGAAAAATTTCCTATAAAAATAGGAAATTTTTGGAAAAATTTCCTATAAAAATAGGAAATTTTTGGAAAAATTTCCTATAAAAATAGGAAATTTTTGGAAAAATTTCCTATAAAAATAGGAAATTTTTGGAAAAATTTCCTATAAAAATAGGAAATTTTTGGAAAAATTTCCTATAAAAATAGGAAATTTTTGGAAAAATTTCCTATAAAAATAGGAAATTTTTGGAAAAATTTCCTATAAAAATAGAAAATTTTTGGAAAAATTTCCTATAAAAATAGGAAATTTTTGGAAAAATTGCTTATAAAAATAGGAAATTTTTGAAAAATTTCCTATAAAAATAGGAAATTTTTAAAAAATTTCCTATAAAAATAGGAAATTTTTGAAAAATTTCCTATAAAAATTGGAAATTTTTGAAAAATTTCCTATAAAAATAGGAAATTTTTGTAAAATTTCCTATAAAAATAGGAAATTTTTGAAAAATTTCCTATAAAAATAGGAAATTTTTGAAAAATTTCCTATAAAAATAGGAAATTTTTGAAAAATTTCCTATAAAAATAGGAAATTTTTGAAAAATTTCCTATAAAAATAGGAAATTTTTGAAAAATTTCCTATAAAAATAGGAAATTTTTGAAAAATTTCCTATAAAAAAAGGAAATTTTTGAAAAATTTGCTATAAAAATAGGAAATTTTTGAAAAATTTCCTATAAAAATAGGAAATTTTTGAAAAATTTCCTATAAAAATAGGAAATTTTTGAAAAATTTCCTATAAAAATAGGAAATTTTTGAAAAATTTCCTATAAAAATAGGAAATTTTTGAAAAATTTCCTATAAAAATAGGAAATTTTTGAAAAATTTCCTATAAAAATAGGAAATTTTTGAAAAATTTCCTATAAAAATAGGAAATTTTTGAAAAATTTCCTATAAAAATAGGAAATTTTTGAAAAATTTCCTATAAAAATAGGAAATTTTTGAAAAATTTCCTATAAAAATAGGAAATTTTTGAAAAATTTCCTATAAAAATAGGAAATATTTGAAAAATTTCCTATAAAAATAGGAAATTTTTGAAAAATTTCCTATAAAAATAGGAAATTTTTGAAAAATATCCTATATTAATAGAAATTTTTAGAAAAACTTCCTATATAAAAAGAAAATTTCCTAAAAAAAAAAAAAAAAATTCTGTAATATTAAGAAATTTTTGAAAAATTTGCCATAAAATAAAAAATAATTTGAATCGAATTCCAACCGTATTACATTTTCTGACCTTTTTGTTTTTTATTTTTCCAAAAACTGGAATGTGTTTTTTTTCATCAACATTCTATTCCATTCTTGAAACAAATACTTGATGCCTAGAAGATGGCATTAAGCATTTGATCAGTTTAAGAAAAAAAAGCACTCGGCCGATTATACAAGACAAATCTATCGATCAATGCAACACCAAAGACACTCAATGCATAGAATCAAATCAAAAGATCAAAATAAATGTTTGCAACCTCAAAAACAACTTTGAAACATTAAAGATATAAACATATCTATCTTTATCTGAAAGTATACGAATAAATCTATCTATCGCTTGATCTAACGTAAAAATCGTATCTATTTACGAAGTGAGAGGAAACTTTTATTAACACGAAAGATCTTCATATATGAGTATTTTAACTTGAGTTTTGTTAACATAATAATGAAAGCAACAATTGCAAGAACTAAATAACAACATCAACAGCATCAACAACAACAACAACATTAAGAAGAAATAAAAACAAAACAATCCAAACGACAACAACATTAAAGCCAACATGAAGTAAAAACATTGTACTCGTACTCAAACTGTGTATTACAACCATTACTTTTCAACACTTTCAACATTACGATCGAACTCTAACAGCAAAAGTATTTAATGTGCAAAAATCTAAGTACTTGTTTCATGATGTTAATGTTGTAAAGTATATATTCGAGTCATACATAAATATTGATGTGGAACGTATAGAAGCGAATTGAGGCGGATGAGAAACGTTCGAACTATTAAATTGTCGACGCAATGAGTTTCAAACATTTTTATTGCTTTTACCAGCAAAATAAACATTAGGAGCTGAAGAATATAACATCGACTTCAAGTTGGAGAAGAAAAAATTAATGTCATATCGGGTATGTCCCTAAGGCGGGGCTTTCGTCGAAGAATAGAAAAGATTCTGAAATTTGATACATCATCAAAAAAAATATATATATATCTAGAAAATTTATGAAGATCCACTTGTTGAGATTCGGATGTCATACAAACTAGAATCATTTTATCCAACTCTTTGTTTATGGCTACAATGAACTATTATTTTCATTAATCAAAGATAAGTTTCGATCTTTAAGATGATTAGGAATACAAAATGGACGTGATCTACCCCATCCCTGGTTTCTTTAGCTCTTTTTTCTTTTGTGTGAATATATCAATATTAAACTTTTTTAACACTTTCAAATGTTCACATTCAAAAGGTGTAAACACATAAAATATGACGGAAACTTAAGAGCAGAAAAAAAAACAAGTAAGAAAGTGCTATAGTCGGTCAAGCCCGACTATACGATACCCTTCACCACTAAGGTCAAAGATGCTCTTTCCTGTATAAAGACAAATATTTGCTTAATTTTGCATTCATACAAACATTTATTCAAAACTTATATATTTAAGCTGTTTCCGTCATTTGGACTTATATGAGAGCTAGGGTCGAATGTGTACCGATTATCTCGAAATATTGCAAATTGATTACAGTTTACAAAAATTATGTATGCAAAAAATAAACTCAAAATTCTCATTATCTTCAGATTTACGAAAGTTTTACTGATTTTTGTCTCATTTAGTGCGTTTTGATAGAAGAGTTTGTATGGGAGTTATGATCAAATGTCGGTCCACATTTCAACGAAATTTGGTACAGTAATTTTGGTTTATATAATTTTATGACAAAATATTGATATTTGTGGCCAAAATATCAATTCCGGGAAGTGGGACCTATGGGAGGTACAATAAATAATGAACTTATTTTGACGAATTTCAATAGCCATGGTCTCACTATTAAAAAAATAATATGTGCCAAAGTTCATCAAATTATCTTTAGAATTGCGACCTGTAGTTTGATTACATGGTTTACATGGGGCTCCAGCCAGTCCCCCGACATTGCTAAATCGACTTAGAAAGTGATTCTAAGTCTATTGGTGTACTAAAAGGTAATATCTAAGACAAATAATTCTATGCGTTACATACATCAGCACAAACTTATAATACCCTTTCCACCTATGGTGGTGAAGGGTATAATAACATGGAGAAATAACAAGTAAGAGTGTTATATTCGGCTGTGCCGAATCTTATATACCCACCATCAAGTTGTGTTAAATTCAGAAACAGGGTGCAGCTAATTCAAAATCTGGACCAAAACTGAAAAAATCGCTAAGCTAATGCCGTAGCTTTATAGTTCAACATTTAAAAATCTTTTAGTGGTTTCCCCAGTATTTACTTTGACCAAAATTCGGTCTCATAACCGGGTATAGTTTTACAGTAATAAGTAGTTAAATACTTTTCGTTGTGCTTGATATGTAGTTAGGCTAAACACGTTAATAGTAATACGACAGGTTCATATATTTCGTTAGGAGTTCCTAATGCATTCATCATATAAAAATCATATAATGCCTTCATCATATATAAAGTCTGAGCTGAACATTGATGGATGCCTATCTAATTTCATAGGTGTAATCTTAATATAATGAATGTACCTCCAAATCTTTATGATCGTAGATATAAAAAGGGGATGTTATATATATAAGAATTATAGCGAAATGTTTACCGATTGTAACAAAATTTTACACACTGGCTGGTATATATATAGAGCTTATTCTTGCAAATGTTAGTGGCCATAGCTATCATAGTTTCTAATTTAATAGCTTTTAACTGGCCTTTGCTAAAATTTTTGGTTTCCGCGAGTGTTTTTTTGATATGAAAGCTAAAGTCAAATATGGACTGATTCCTATAAAATTTGATAAACTGATCAAAAATTGCATAAAACTTCTCTATTTTAAATTTAATCGTCATAGCTATTACAATTGTATTCAATTTATCAGCATTAATGTGTTTCCCGGGGCGGGGTTATATGGGAGCTCTAAGTAAATTTAAACCGATTTTGTCCATTTTCAACACACATCTTTTTCAAGATATCCAAAATACTTTTGTGAAATTTTGTCTCTCTAGCTCTTTTCGTTAAGGCGATATCGTGCTTTTATCTGACGGACAGACGGACATAAATGGTGACCGATTGTGACAAAAATTTGCACACTGGCTGACATTCACATAAGACTTCCTTGTGCTTAATTTAGTCTTACTAGCTTTTGTAGTTAAGCAGCTATCACGATTTTATCTGATAGATAGACGGACATGTGAACCGCCGTGGTATAGCAGGTTAGTCATCCGCCTAGCATACCAGAGGTCCCAAGTTCAATCCCTGTCAGGCCCACTTGAAAAAAATTAATTTTCAAAAAAGCGGCGGTTCACCTCATAACTCGGCTAGCCACCGGTTATTGAGTATTAGGCTATGAAAAACTTCTCTAACTAATGCATTTGCCGTTCGGAGCCGGCGTTAAAACGTAGGTCCCTTTCAATGAGTCTAAAAATAGAATCGGATGCAGCTCATTGTCTGAGAGAAGTACCCCTTGTTCCAATTGGAATGTTGTCTGGGAATTATATATATATATATATATATATATATATATAGACGGACATAAATCCCCTTTTCTTTTTGAATTTTTGTGTTTCCATAAGTTTTTTTATATGGGAGCTATGGTGAAATGGTGACCGATTGTGACAAAATTTTGCACACTGGCTGGCATTGACATAAGACTTTCTTGTGCCAAATTTAGTGGTTATATATTATATTTATTGGCATTTAAGTGTATTTTAGGTGAAATTTAGGCTGTTTTCGTAAGTTTTTTGTATGGGAGCTATGGCTAAATGTAAACCGATTTTGATGAAATTTTACACGCTGCCTAGGGCTAATGTAAAACTTCTATATACCATCATATATCATCATAGCTGCTATAATTTGTCATTTATTAACAAATAAGCGATTAGCCTAGACGAGGTTATACGGGAGCTATGGTCAAATGTGAACCGATTTTGGCCAATTTCAATACCAAAATTTTCTCAGAGATGAAGAATATTTTTACTAAGTTTCAGTGAGCTAGCTCCTTTCGTTTAGGCGTTATCGTGATTTCAACAGACAGACAGATAGACAGACGGACATCGCTCAATCGTCTTAGAATTTCATAAGTGTTCAGAATATATATCGTTTTTGGTTTTTTCAGAATATATATCGTTTTGGTTTTATTAAGCAAATTACAAACGGAATGACAATCCCAATATACCCCCCATTCTCTTTGATGGTGGGTATAAAAATTAATGCTTAAAGGAAATATGAATGTAAAAAATTATATTTGAAAATTTCTTGGTGAACACGCATGCAATAACTTCAAAATGATAAAGAAAAAATTAAGATCAGGGCTGCCAAGTTTTTTTCATCTAAAACCAAAGTCGGAAAAACTGGATTTTATGAAAGGATTGACTAAAATTCAATAACAAAAGAATGCCTATTTGTGATTTGGGATATGTTTAATAAAACGAAATTGAAATTATTTAAATCACCTGGCAACCCTGCAACAAATTATTATATAAATAAATAAATATATACGAGTGAATGAACGAATGAATAACGAACCTTTTGGATAAATGTGCTCAATGTTGAAATACATAAATCTTAATTATATTTCACTTACACAGATTTTACAGGTTGAAAATAATATATGTAGTAAATATTTCGAATAGACAAGTGTTCTATAGCATCAGGTGAAGACAACAGAGAAAGTTTCAAACATCAATCTATCGACAGTCAATAAAAATCTACGAAAAGACACGCACACAAAACTAATTGATGATCTTTAATGAGCTTTAGTCAAATAATGGAATTTTGGGAAATGTCGTGGAACATTTTAAAATTTTATGGATTAGGGAAAAATTTGAAATTTTTCTTGATAAAAATATTAAAGATCTAGACAAAATCGTTTATCGATTTGAGAACGGTATATGACAGATTGGAAACAAAAATAGAGCAGAATCTATAGAAGATCTATTAATGGGGTGACTACAATATAACATAATATTTTTTCTCCCACAATTAAATTTTTACCAGGTTTTAGGGTTAACATAATTGTACCCTGACATAATGCTTAGGTTTCCATAATTAAATTCACTACCCAACTCTAGAAAATTTTGTAGATAAACTGATAAAATACTTCGTTAGCCGATCGAGTAGTAGTATCAGAACATCATTCTATAAACTGTCATTCCCTCAAAATAAAGTATAAACAGTAACGCAATATACTTGTACAACATAACATGATGACAAGTAATAAACATAGCCAGCATTTTTTCAAAAACCATGTTCTTCCTACAATGTTAAGTAAGAACTAATCAAAATACATTGTTTCTCTAAAAATATCGCTTTCATCCATTCCATTCATTCATAGGACCAGCAAAAAAAAAAAAACATAGAACGAGCTGAAAAAAATGCAATTAGTTCAAATTACATTTTACTTAAATACATTCATTGTTGATACTAAAACATTGGAAATTTAAGGTCTATCTGGTCTAAACCATACATAAGTAGCTTACTTAGAAGTTTTGTATCTGTGTGGCGATGTTTGGATATTTTGAGACACATATACAGATGCAGTTTACTTGAAAAGTAAATTAAAATCCGAGGGATAGTTATAAAAGGCCTTTACTTGGGGGGACCTTTCTTATTTCTATAACAATTTTTAAAAAATTTCATATTATTACACGAAATTTTTCAAAAATTTCCCATTTTTAAAGAAAATTTTTCAAAAATTTCCCATTTTTAAAGAAAATTTTTCAAAAATTTCCTGTTTTCTAAAGAAAATTTTTCAAAAATTTCCTACTTTTTAAAGGAAATTTTTCAAAAAATTTCTATCTTTTAAAGAAAGTTTTTCAAAAATTTCTTTTTTTTAAAGAAAATTTTTCAAAAATCTCCTATTTTTTAAGGGAAATTTGCAAAAATTTTCTATTTTTATCGAAAATTTTCAGAAATTTCACGTTTTACAAAAATTTTCTGTTTTGGAAAATTTCCTATTTTTATAGAAATTTTTTTGAAGAATTTTTTACAAATAAAACTAAAATTATCCAAAATTTGATTAAGAAACTAAAATAATCCAAAATTTTATTTTATTCTAAAATTATAAATAATTTTATAAAAAAAATCTAAAATAAATCAATATTTTATTATAATCTAACATTATTCAAATTTTTTTTAAATATGTTAAATTATATAAAACTTTGTTAAAAACCTAAAATTATTTCAAATTTTATATAAAAATCAAATAATCCTATATCTTATTTAAAGTCTGAAATTATCTAAAATTTTATTAAAAATCTAATACAATCCATTTTTTTTTTTTAATCTAAAATTATTCAACATTTTGTAAAAAAATTTCAAATTATCCAAAATTGTATTAAAAATTTAAAATCATTCAAAATTTTATAAAAAAAAATCTATTATAATCAAAAATTTTATACGAAATCTAAAAAAAATCCAAAATTTTATAAAAATCCTTAAATAATAAAAAATTTTATAAAAAATATTAAATTACTCAAAACTTTGATAAAAATCGAAAATTATTCAAAATTTTATATAAAAATAAAAGACTTCTAAATTTTATTAAAAACCTAAAAGTATCCAAAATTTAGCTAAAAATGTGATATAATCAAAATTTTTTTAAATCAAATTATCCAAAATTTTATAAAAAATCTAAATTTTTCTAAGTTTAACAAAAAATCTAAAATTATCCAAAATTGTATATAAAAAAATCTTAAATAATCCAAAATTTTATAAAAAAAAATCTTAATCTAAAATTTTATTATAATCTAAAACTACCCATAATTTTATAAAAAATCTTAATAATCCAAATTCTTATTATAATCCAAAACATTGTCAAAAATCTAAAATTAGCTAAAATTTTATTAAAAATCTAAAACAATCCAAATTTTTTTCAAAATCTAAAATCATTCAAAATTTTTAAAAAATTTAATAAATATTCAAAACTTTATTAAAAATCTATAATAATCCAAAATTTTATAAAAAATCTTAAATCCTCAAAAATTTTGTAAAAAATATAAAATAATTCAAAATTTTATAAAAAATCTAAAATTATCAAAAATTTTAATAAAAACCGAAAGTTATTCAAAATTTTATGAAAAATCAAATAATCCAAAATTTTATTAAAAATCTAGAATTATTCAAAATTTTCTTTTTTTTATAGGAAATTTTTCAAAAATTTCCTTTTTTTATAGGAAATTTTTCAAAAATTTCCTTTTTTTATAGGAAATTTTTCAAAAATTTCCTTTTTTTATAGGAAATTTTTCAAAAATTTCCTTTTTTTTATAGGAAATTTTTCAAAAATTTCCTTTTTTTATAGGAAATTTTTCAAAAATTTCCTTTTTTTATAGGAAATTTTTCAAAAATTTCCTTTTTTTATAGGAAATTTTTCAAAAATTTCCTTTTTTTATAGGAAATTTTTCAAAAATTTTCTTTTTTTATAGGAAATTTTTCAAAAATTTTCTTTTTTTATAGGAAATTTTTCAAAAATTTCCTTTTTTATAGGAAATTTTTCAAAACTTTCCTTTTTTTATAGGAAATTTTTCAAAAATTTCCTTTTTTATAGGAAATTTTTTAAAAATTTCCTTTTTTTATAGGAAATTTTTCAAAAATTTCCTTTTTTTATCGGAAATTTTTCAAAAATTTTCTTTTTTTATAGGAAATTTTTCAAAAATTTTCTTTTTTTATAGGAAATTTTTCAAAAATTTCTTATTTTTATAGGAAATTTTTCAAAAATTTCCCATTTTTATAGAAAATTTTTCAAAAATTTCCCAGTTTTATAGGAAATTTTTCAAAAATTTCCCATTTTTATAGGAAATTTTTCAAAAATTTCCCATTTGTATAGGAAATTTTTCAAAAATTTCCTATTTTTATAGGAAATTTTTCAAAAATTTCCTATTTTTATAGGAAATTTTTCAAAAATTTCCTTTTTTTATAGTAAATTTTTCAAAAATTTCCTATTTTTACAGGAAATTTTTGAAAAATTTCCTATTTTTATAGGAAATTTTTCAAAAATTTCCTATTTTTATAGGAAATTTTTCAAAAATTTCCTATTTTTATAGGAAATTTTTCAAAAATTTCCTATTTTTATAGGAAATTTTTCAAAAATTTCCTATTTTTATAGGAAATTTTTCAAAAATTTCCTATTTTTATAGGAAATTTTTCAAAAATTTCCTATTTTTATAGGAAATTTTTCAAAAATTTCCTATTTTTATAGGAAATTTTTCAAAAATTTCCTATTTTTATAGGAAATTTTTCAAAAATTTCCTATTTTTATAGGAAATTTTTCAAAAATTTCCTATTTTTATAGGAAATTTTTCAAAAATTTCCTATTTTTATAGGAAATTTTTCAAAAATTTCCTATTTTTATAGGAAATTTTTCAAAAATTTCCTATTTTTATAGGAAATTTTTCAAAAATTTCTTATTTTTATAGGAAATTTTTCAAAAATTTTTTATTTTTATAGGAAATTTTTCAAAAAGTTCCTTTTTTATAAGAATTTTTTCAAAAATTTCCTTTTTTATAGGAATTTTTTCAAAATTTTCCTTTTTTTATAGGAAATTTTTCAAAAATTTCTTTTTTTTAGGAAATGTTTCAAAAATTTCCTTTTTTTGATTTTTTTTAATTTTTCAACAATTTCCTTTTTTTGATCGGAAATTTTTCAAAAATTTAATTTTTTTATAGGAAATTTTTCAAAAATTTCAAATTATTATAGGAAATTTTTAAAAAATTTCCTTTTTTATAGGAAATTTTTCAAAAATTTCCTTTTTTGGATAGGAAATTTTTCAAAAATTTCCTGTTTTTATAGGAAATTTTTCAAAATTTCAAAAATTTCCTATTTTCTATATATTTCATAGAGCCCTTATGTCTGCGAAATACCATCAATTTATTGGAAGGCCTTATTTATATCCCTCCGGAATGTAATGTATACAAGAAATGCAAACAAATAAATAAATAAAATATAAAACAACAACTAAAAGTAAAGTACTTAAACTGATGAAGCCTTTCATATTAATTAGAACAAAAACAATAGCAAACACTAATAGCAACAACAACAATATTACTAGAAGCAGCAGCAACATTAGAATAAGAAGAAGAGGCATTCCGTAAGCAGTTGGTAATAAAAAACTACAACTAAAAATGCAAATATTTGTACTTTGATGACCAAAGCTTAAATGAAATTTAAACAAAATATACATAAGTAACGAACGCTTCTCCGTGTAGACAAAGTGCAGCAAAATTTACACCGTGTCACAGATACAAACGTAAACTGTTACTAATGTTTGCATATATTTACATGTATGTAGTGGTATCTGATAGGGTTCCTTTGTTGAGATATTCACTGCTTCAGTCCTAAGAAACATTTTGGGGATAATGTTCAAATAGGTTTTCTACAAAGTGGACCATATCTACCCTAGTTGAGCACAATGTGTTGTTAGAGTCCTCCAAAACAGAAACTAAAAAACCTTCCGCTGGGGCATCTAAACCGTAAAGATATAAAGTGCTAAAAATCTAAATCAATCAATAGTGGCAACTAATAACCGATAACAGAACCTCAGTTGCCTAGTCAATTATTAATCTATGTATTGGTTGTAGTGCCAGGAGACTAAGCCAAGAAAATTTGTTGGCATATTAGTAAAAGAAATCTTGCAGCACAGTGTAAATTCAAAGGGAAGTCAAATCGAAAACCCTTTAAGTTTACATCAACACTTTCACACCGTAAGTAAGTACTTGTATACATTCAAAGTATAAATAGGTATTGTACAATATTCGTACAAGTATTAGAGTACAGATGATGACTAATATGTTATAGAATACAAAACCGTAATTTATAGGAATTTAATTAAATTTACATTCTAAATATTTACAGACTAAAAAAACAAACACGACATATTTAAGTATAGGAATAACAAGTGCAAATAAATACCTTTTCGAATTTATTTAAACATTTTAAAACATGTGGTCAAAATTTTAATTTAGATTTTCTTTGGATAGGATTAACGGCTGATAAAAGAGGTAATAATAAGACCTTCATTATAGTATGAAAGCTTTTGACAATTTATATCCAAATCGATATACCGATTTTTATAGAACTTATTGGGAGATAAAGAGTGTTCTAAAAAAAATATGCATTTACTATTTTAGATAAAATTTATCCATAGTGCAAGAAATAATTTATTTTTTGATGAAGTTAGTTTCTATAGATATGTCAGATACTATTATTTTAGAAATTATTAATTTTTAATAGTTATTTCAATCAAAATGGACTGCGAAAAAAAAAGTTCGTGAAAATATAATTAAAACTTTTCAAAAAAATCCGTCATGGACTTTTAAAAAAATAGCTAAAAATTTGAAAGTTGACCCTCGAACGGTTTCTAAGGAAAACCTGAGCATTGAAAGAAAACCTGGATCAGGGAGGAAAAAAGGTCCTACAGATATTGGTAAGGCAAAAGAAGTCGAGCGACTCTTTCGAAGAGCGCCTAACACTTCTTTAAGAAAAGCAGCTCGTACGGTGAAATGTTCTACGAATTTTGCACATAGAGTCAAAGCTTATGCTGGACTGAAGACATACAAAGTCCAAAAGGTTCCAGATCGCAATGCTATAAAGAACTTAGAAGCAAAAAAACGAGCGAAATAATTGAAGTCTGATTTAATAAAAAAATACACCTGTTGTGTGATGGATGATGAAACATACGTACTGGCAGACTTTTCTCAACTTCCTGGTCAAGATTTTTATGTTGCTGATAAACGGGGCAATGTTCGGCAAGAGTTTCGCACAAAAAAACAAACACAATTCCCTAAGAAGTTTCTCGTGTGGCAAGCTATTTGCAGTTGTGACAAAAGAAGTAAAGTATTTGTGGCATCTGGCACAATAAGCACAGAAATTTATATAAAGGAGTGCCTACAAAAACGGTTGTTACCCTTTTTAAGAGAGCACAGAGTGACTACATTTTTTTGGAACCGATTTGGCATCATGCCATTATGGAAAAAAGGCACTTGAGTGGTACTCAAAGAATAATGTCATTTTTGTACCACGAGAGGCAAATCCACCTAACTGTCCAGAACTTCGGCCTGTGGAAAGGTATTGGGCTCTGGTAGAAAAGGAATTGAAGAACACAGGAAAGATTTCCAAGAACATGTCCGATTTTAAGCGCAGGTGGAACACATGCTCCAAAAAGGTATCAGAAGCAACTGTAAAATCTTTAATGGGAGGGTTTCCGAAAAAAGTCGATAATTTTGCAAAACCCGAGTACTAAGTAAACATTTTAATGCTAAATGATTTTGTATAATATGTCATTATATTTGCGTATTTTGTAGAGTTTTTATATTAAAAGGTTTGATTTTTATTTAAGAAAATCCAACTACAAATTTTATTTAGAGCACTCTTTATGTACAAAAGTACTAAAAATTGTTAAAAGCTTTTAAATTTCTTGATGTGTTCGTGTATATTTGCTTATAACTTCTAAACTGTATGAAATAAATACAATAATAGATATTTAACCTTAAAGATTAAGACGTCTACTTCCAATTAAGAGACACAAAGCTTTCTTTTACAAAAGCTTTAAAGTAAATCAACAAAATATCCATTTGTCATTCATCACTTGCCTTGAAAATTCATTAAAACCTTAACGTTTTGTAAAGCTGTTTGTATAAATTTGTTATTAACTTCTAAACTACTAGAGATAAGTAAGGTCAGGAGACCTGAGAGGCAAAGGAATGTAGAGTATCGAGAAATCAGCTTATTGGGGAATTTTCGTAGCAATTCTATCATAGCAGATATGGCTATGTGACAAGTTGTCCCCTCCTGAAACCACACAGAGTTAAAAGAGATTCCCTTTCGGCATATTTTTGGAAAGAAAAGCATCTTTAAGTAACGGTCTCCCTTGACCAATCGTTTTCGAAAAAGTAAGGCCCGACAAGTAATTCACACTTACCAGAAGGTAATTAATCACTGCCTGTGTCTGAAAGAGTATAGTTTTTCTTTTAAAAATTTCTAAACACAAATAGTCCCCTGGGCCGGATTGGATAGTGTATTGGCTCATACTTATAGCATAATATATAAGTACTAGGTCGAGTAATTTTTGATGGAACATTCGACGCAGTTTCTTGTACATTCCGCGAAAATCAGTTTGGGTTCAGGGAGAACCGTTCTTGTGTTGATCTAACCAACACAGTAATAATAGTACTAGGGCAATGTAATGAATTCCGCACTTTGGAAGGCTTTTGGCAGTGTTAACAGAAGCTATCATGCGAGAATTATAGAAAATCGTAACATCGTAACGAAAATTCTGAACTTAATACATGCAATGTACGTGGATTTTATATGTTGAATCCTACACAAGGGTAACTTGTCAAATCCTTTCGAAGTCATTACTGGAGTAAGGCAAGGCAATATAATGCGCATGGCTTTGGTAGACGCGGTATCCAATGGACACCCTTTAAGCAACTCGAGGACTTACAATTTGCTGATGACGAATGTCTTCTAATCCAATGCTCAGGCCACCTTCAAGAAAATACTAATCACTGTTGAACCTCGGGCAGCTAGGCTGGAAATCAATATTATAAAGATTAGGATATGGCACAAACTCGTCTACACATTAGTGTAGAAAACGAGGTTATTTTATGTGTAGGTACCTTTAATTATCTTTACAACTTTTTCTATAGAAAACTTTTAATTAACTTTTTTTATTTAAAGCTTTTCTGTACAATATTTTATTTAAAGTCTTTCTATATAAAAATTTTCGAAAATTTTTCTATAGAAACATTTTATCAAAACTTTTTCTATAGCAAAACTTTATCAAAGCTTTTCCAATAGAACAGTTTTTATTAAAATTATTTCTATAGAAAATTTTTATCAAAACTCTTTCTTTTGCAAAATTTTTTCAAAAATTTTGCTATAGAAAAATTGTCTTAAAACTTTTTCTTTTGAAAAATTGTTTTAAAACTTTTCTATAAAAAAAAAAATTATCAAAACTTTCCAATAGAAAAACTTTTATCAAACTTTTTCTATTGAAAATTTTTATTTTAAGGTTTTCTATAGAAAAATTGAATCAAAATTAGTAGATTAGTCTCTAAATGGGGTCGGACAATGTTGATGCATCTGTTACTATGTACCACCCATAAATATCAAGGAATTAGAAGTTCTTGATGTTCTGGGCCTGAAAATACAGTGCGAGGTCCGTTGGACTCAACACTTCTTCCAAATGTTGAAAGAAACATCTAAGTGTCTCGGTTTTTTTTTTTAATGGTGAAAGACATACTTCTCATCTTCTGATCTGGTTACTATTTATACCACTTGCATCTGAACTAAAATGGAATACAACTCTCAAGTATGGCTTCCAAGTCTGTTTTTGAGTTACTTTACCGTGTACATGAAAGGGCGTAGGTGTTTATTGCTGACAGTAGGGTAGCCAATTCCTTTGATTCACTTAAGCATCGTCGAAATGTGGGCGGAGTTTCAATGTTTTATCGATATTTCAATTCTCCTTTCTACAACCTTTTTACCTAGTATCCTCACAATACAAAGCATAAGTATGGTTTATCCCCGAGTGTTGGTCCAATTAACACAAAAAATTTCAATCTCAAAATAACCGAAATGAAATCGCCGAAACCAAAATTGTTCCTCGTCTCTAATCGAAGGAATAAATACGAATTATTTTGTCTTTGCAAAACATAAAAAAAGCGATATTATAGTCTATACAGAATTAAACAAACAACATTTGTATACCCTACACCACCATAGGTGGAAAGGGTATTATAAGTTTGTGCTGATATATGTAACGCATAGAAATATTTGTCTTAGACCCACCTTTTAGTATACCAATAGGCTTAAAATCACTTTCTGAGTCGATTTAGCGATGTCAGTTCGCCCGTCCCTCTGGACGGCTTGGACCCCCATGTAAACCATGTAATCAAAATACAGGTCAAAATTCTAAAGATAATTTGGTGAAATTTGGCACAGATCATTTTTTTGATACTGAGACCATGGCTATTGAATTTCGTCATTTCATCGGTCCATTATTTATGGTACCTCCCATAGGACCCACTTCCCGGAATTGATATTTCGGCCACAAATATCAATATTTTTTCATGAAATTTAAACCAAATACTGCTTATATAAGTCAAAATGACTGTACCAAATTCCGTTAAAATCGGTCCACATTTGACCATAGCTCCCATATAAACTCTTCTGTCAAAACACACTAAATGAGACAAATTTAGAGATAATCGGTTCACATTTGACCCCAGCTCTCATATAAGTCCAAATGATGGAAACATTTTAAATATGTAAGTTTATCGTATCGTATGGTTGTGCTTGGCCGACTATAGCAATTTCTTACTTGTTATACCCACCATCAAAAATAATGGGGGGTATATTGAGATTGTCATTCCGTTTGTAATTTCCTTAATATTGGTTCAAAAATCAAAAACGATATATATTCTGAATCCTTATGAAATTCTAAGACGATTGAGCTATGTCCGTCTGTCTGTCCGTCTGTCTGTCCGTCTGTCTGTCTGTCTGTCTGTTGAAATCACGATAACGTCTAAACGAAGAGCTAGCTAACTAAAACTTAGCAAAAACATTCTTTATCTATGAAAAAATTTTGGTATTGAAATTGGGCAAAATCGGTTAGCATTTGGCCATAGCTCCCGTATAACCTCGTCTAGGCTAATCGCTTATTTGCTAATAAATGACAAATTATGACAGTTATGATGACAAAATTTGGTATCTAGAAGTTTTAGATAAGCACTAGGCAGCATATAAAATTTCATCGAAATCGGTTCACATTTAGCCATAGCTCCCATACAAAAAACTTACGAAAACAGGCTAAATTTCACCCAAAATACACTTAAATGCCAATAAATCTAAAAGTATAACAGATATAACTACTGAATTTAACACAAGAAAGTCTTATATCAATGCCAGCCAGTGTGCAAAATTTTGTCACAATCGGTCACTATTTGACCTAGCTCCCATATAAAAAACTTACGAAAACACAAAAATTCAAAAAGAAAAGGGGATTTATGTCCGTCTGTCCGTCAGATAAAATCGTGATAGCTCCTTAACTACAAGAGCTAGTAAGATAAAATAAAGCACAAGGAAGTCTTATGTCAATGCCAGCCAGTGTGCAAAATTTCGTCAGAATCGGTCACCATTTGACCATAGCTCCCATATAAAAAACTTATGGAAACACAAAAATACATAAAGAAAAGGTTGTTTATGTCCGTCTGTCCGTCAGATAAAAGCACGATAGAGCCTTAACGAAAAGAGCTAGAGGGACAAAATTTTACAAAAGTATTTTGGATATCTTGAAAAAGATGTGTGTTGAAAATGGACAAAATCGGTTCAAATTTAGTTAGAGCTCCCATATAACCCCGCCCCGGGAAACACATTAATGCTGATAAATTGAATACAATTGTAATAGCTATGACGATTAAATTTAAAATAGGGAAGTTTTATGCAATTTTTGATCAGTTTATCACATTTTATAGGAATCAGTCCATATTTGACTTTAGCTTTCATGTGAAAAACACTCACGGAAACCAACAATTTTAGCAAAGGCCAGTTAAAAGCTATTAAATTAGAAACTATGATAGCTATGGTCACTAAATTTTGCAAGAATAAGCTCTCTATATATACCAGCCAGTGTGTAAAATTTTGTTATAATCGGTCAACATAACATCCCCTTTTTATATCTACAATCAAAAAGATTTGGAGGTACATTCATTATATTAAGATTGCACCTATGAAATTAGATAGGCATCAATCAATGTTCAGCCCAGACTTTATATATGATGAATGCATTGGGAACTCATAACGAAATATAAGGACCTGTCGTATTACTATTAACGTGTTTAGCCTAACTACATATTAATCACAACGAAAAGTATTTAACAACTTATTAATGTAAAACTATCAGTTGTGTGATGGAAAACGTTCGTTTTCAAATAGATCGATTTCAGATATATTTTTGAGATTAATTTCAGTTATTTCCCCAACAAATTCAAACCAAATGAAGGATAATATATTAGTCAAAAGGATTAAAGCTCAAATTTGGGGGGAAATAACCGAAAATGATCTCAAAAATATATCTGAAATCGATCGATTTGAAAACGTTCGATTTCCATCACATACCTGTATACCTGGTTATGAGACCGAATTTTGATCAAAGTAAATACTGGGGAAACCACTAAAATATTTTTGAATGTTGAACTATAAAGCTACGGAAACCTAATTTAGTCCAAAGGTTTTACCAACAATACCAAATAGCTTAGCGATTTTTCCAGTTTTGGTGCAGATTTTGAATTAGCTGCACCCTTGTAGATATATGAGATATGTTTCTAAATTTAACACAACTTGATGGTGGGTATATAAGATTCGGCACAGCCGAATATAACACTCTTACTTGTTTTTAGTTGTATCTTTTCTTTATCATTGCTTTTTTCGGCAACTTAGACTGTTTGGGCACCCAGTGTGCTTTTTCGACGACCACCACTGTGCCTTAATAAATGATGTAATTGTTATCATAATAAAATATTGTTGTTGTTATTATTCTTTGTTAATATTTATTATTTATGTACTATTAATTAAAACACGAAAATACTTACATATGAAAAAATATAAAAGCGACAGAGAGACGGACAGAAAAACCAACAAACATATAACCAAAATAACAGCAGCAGCAACATACTACCAACAACTACTATAATTTATTATAGAAAACAACAAAAAAAATATGTATAAAAACTGCAATTTTTTGAAAAATAAACTTTCAAAAAAATTAAAACCGAAAAAAAAATAACACAATAAAATGCAACAACATGAATGGCATGGATTGCGTTTCACAAAGGAAAAAAACGTCAATCATTGCCAACAATTGTAGCAAAAAATTTGTGAAAAAAAATTAATACAAAAATGAAAACAACAGCAACATCAACATCGGCAGCAGCAGTAACAGCAACATTAGCACAAACAACTAAAAGCGGCAAACAGCAGCAGCGGCAGCAACATAAAATAATAGTAAAACCACAGTTTGTACTCCGATGGAGGGACGGGCGGCCTGACTGACAAACACTCTCATCGTCATCGTAGTACATTCTCAAACAAATATCTAGTACAATTTTAAAACCAACAAAAACTACAACAACAACAACATTACTTAAACCAAAAACAACAATTATAAAAATATGAATGCAACATATATTTATATACTTATTGTACATTATATTCATTCCATTCCATTTGTTGCTATTTCAAATTTTATTTAGTTTTTTGTGCTTCTTTCGATAGCATTAATAGCAACATAGACAAATGCGAGGTTTGGGTGAGAAGTTTTGGTTGTGAAAAAAAGGGAAAGATAAGAGATTTGTGAAAATCGAACTATTTGTTATCTTATATTCTTAAACGAGCAATAATTGTATATATATATATATATATATATATATAGTACCTGGTAGACCGAGCCTTGCTCGGAGCTTTATGATAAGCATTTTGAGGAAAATTTTAAAGTTTTTATATATTTTATATTATAAAGTGCTAAAATAAATTTAGAGGAAAGACATTGTAGAAATATTCAGTTAATTTTGAATTATTTGATTTATTTTGTCCGACCAACACATAGTTTGCATAGTTTACAGTTTAACTCATTTTGAATAATTTTGGAAATTATTCATATCAACAGAAACCTCTGTCGACTCATGCGCAACAACTTTGCTAAAGATTATAGTCTGATCAAATGCACAGTTTACGATTTAATTCATTTTGAGTAGTTTTCTGTGGCGCCACCTGTCGGACTTTGCTTATTCCAATTCATAAAACTTCTTCGGCTTATCCGTAACAACTTTGCTGAAGATTATAGCATGATTAAATGTACAGCATACGATTAAATTGACTTTGAGTAAATTTCAGTAGCGCCACCTGTCGAAATTTCTTCATACCAACTAAGAAACCTTCGTTGGCTCATGTGCAACAACTTTGCTAAAGATTGTAGCATGATTAAATGTACAGCTTACGATTAAATTGACTTTGAGTAAGTTTCTGTAGCGCCACCTGTCGGAAATTATTCATACCAACTAAAAAGCCTTCGTCGGCTCATGCGCTACAACTTTGCTAAAGATCATAGCATGATCAAATGTACAGTTTACGATTTAATTAATTTTTAGTAATTTTCAGTGGCGCCATCTGTCGGAAATTAGTCTTATCAACTTTAAAACCTTCGCCGGCTCATCCGCAACATCTTCGCTAAAGAGCATAACACAATCAAATTCACAGTTTACTATTCTATAAAGAACATACATACAGACAAACATTCATTTGTTTAAAATAATACTAATTTTTCCCCCTTTTTATTCCCTAATTTCTAAAAGTTCCATATATATATTTGGTACTTTTTTGGTGCCAATTGAATTCGGTACATTTTTTTAAAACGCATTTAACATAATGTATAATGTTCCTATTCATATTACTTTGGAGATGTTAAGTTATCATTTTATCCCTTTTTTACCCATTTTGGCTCCAAAATCAAAAAAGTACCAAATACGTGTTTCATGTTTTTTTTACATCTATTGATTGCAGTACCAAGTTTCTTTCTATATTCTTTAGTTTAAAATATAAGAGTGGGTTAAAAAGGTGCCAAAAAAAACTATTTTCACCCCTTTTTACCCCCTATCGGTCATAGTTTCAAAAAAGTACCAAACACCTGTCCGCTTATTTTCAAAGCTGTTTAAAACGTAATTTTAATTTTGTTTCTATACCTATTACTTTAGGAGACATAGCGTTTTTGATTTTTTCCCGTTTTTACCCGTTTTTACCCTCTTAAAGGTAAAAGTTCCAAAAGTCCCTTCTTCTTCGACCTATACATCAAAAAAGATACCCACTGTCCAAATTTTATCAAAATCGTTAGAGCCGTTTTCGAGATAGCCAATTTATATATATATATATATATATATATATATATATATATATATATATATATATATATATATATATATATATATATATACAATTATTGCTCGTTTAAGAATATAAGATATAGAATGGCTATCTCGAAAACGGCTCTAACGATTTTGATAAAATTTGGACAGTGGGTATCTTTTTTGATGTATAGGTCGAAGAAGAAGGGACTTTTGGAACTTTTACCTCTAAGAGGGTAAAAACGGGTAAAAACGGGAAAAAATCAAAAACGCTATGTCTCCTAAAGTAATAGGTATAGAAACAAAATTAAAATTACGTTTTAAACAGCTTTGAAAATAAGCGGACAGGTGTTTGGTACTTTTTAAAAACGGGAAAAAATCAAAAACGCTATATCTCCTAAAGTAATAGGTATAGAAACAAAATTAAAATTACGTTTTAAACAGCTTTGAAAATAAGCGGACAGGTGTTTGGTACTTTTTTGAAACTATGTCCGATAGGGGGTAAAAAAGGGTGAAAATAGTTTTTTTTTGCACCTTTTTAACCCACTCTTATATTTTAAACTAAAGAATATAGAAAGAAACTTGGTACTGCAATCAATAGATGTAAAAAAAAACATGAAACACGTATTTGGTACTTTTTTGATTTTGGAGCCAAAATGGGTAAAAAAGGGATAAAATGATAACTAAACATCTCCAAAGTAATATGAATAGGAACATTATACATTATGTTAAATGCGTTTCAAAAAAATGTACCGAATTCAATTGGCACCAAAAAAGTACCAAATATACATATGGAACTTTTAGAAATTAGGGAATAAAAAGGGTGAAAAATTAGTATTATTTTAAACAAATGAATGTTTGTCTGTATGTATGTTCTTTATAGAATAGTAAACTGTGAATTTGATTGTGTTATGCTCTTTAGCGAAGATGTTGCGGATAAGCCGGCGAAGGTTTTAAAGTTGATAAGACATATTTCCGACAGATGGCGCCACTGAAAATTACTAAAAATTAATTAAATCGTAAACTGTACATTTGATCATGCTATGATCTTTAGCAAAGTTGTAGCGCATGAGCCGACGAAGGCTTTTTAGTTGGTATGAACAATTTCCGACAGGTGCCGCTACAGAAACTTACTCAAAGTCAATTTAATCGTAATCGTAATCATGCTACAATCTTTAGCAAAGTTGTTGCACATGAGCCGACGAAGGTTTCTTAGTTGGTATGAAGAAATTTCGACAGGTGGCGCTACTGAAATTTACTCAAAGTCAATTTGATCGTATGCTGTACATTTAATCATGCTATAATCTTCAGCAAAGTTGTTACGGATAAGCCGAAGAAGGTTTATGAATTGGAATAAGCAAAGTCCGACAGGTGGCGCCACAGAAAACTACTCAAAATGAATTAAATCGTAAACTGTGCATTTGATCAGACTATAATCTTTAGCAAAGTTGTTGCGCATGAGTCGACAGAGGTTTCTGTTGATATGAATAATTACCAAAATTATTCAAAATGAGTTAAACTGTAAACTATGTGTTGGTCGGACAAAATAAATCAAATAATTCAAAATTAACTGAAAATTTCTACAATGTCTTTCCTCTAAATTTATTTTAGCACTTTATAATATAAAATATATAAAAACTTTAAAATTTTCCTCAAAATGCTTATCATAAAGCTCCGAGCAAGGCTCGGTCCACCAGGTACTAATATATTAATAAGGAATGACAATCCAAAATTCGACTTGTTCGTCCTTTCGCTACTGTAGGTGGAAAGGGTTTTATAAAGCTGTGCTGATGTATGTAACGTATAGAGATATTGGTCTTATACTCACCTTTAAGTACACTAATAGACTTAGAATAACTCTCAGATTTCATTTAACGATATTAGTCCATCTGGTCGGCAGGCTGGACCCAAAATCTTGTAATCCAAGCACAGGTAAGATAAGGTTATGAAATTTGTCTCAGACATTAGTTTTCATAGTTTCATAATGACCATTGCTGTTGAAAATGGCTAAAATCGGTTCTTTTTTTTTGGTATCTTCCATGGATCTGGCTTTCAGAAATTGAGATTTTGACCATACATTTTATTTAACATTTGGACCAAATGTAATTAAACTTGTTACTCTAGTTGGTATTGTTGCCTAATTCATAAGTATAAACTTGGTTGTCGTCAATATTAAGATTTAAAATGTATTAGAAATTATTATATTTAAAAAATTTCAGGTGGTAAAAGGATACTAAACTTTAAGGAAGTCAATCGATTTTTAAAACTGATGATAACTGGTAAAAGAAACATGAGCCATTTTCTTTTGCTACAACATCAAGTGAAAACTGATCGAGATCGAATCGGCTGCTGACTCCATGCCTTAAACTGATTTTACATTTTTGCTCTGGGTATAGTGGAATTGACTGGAAATCACCTACTACCTACTTCCCTACAGTCTTACTCTTAATTCGATTGTGCATTTGATAACTACCTTCTAACTCATCTATATAAAGTTTGGTCATCACTGTGATCATAATATGCTACTACTAAAAATGGGATGTTATATATATATATAAGAATTATAGCCAAATGTTGACCGGTTGTAATTTTACACACTGGCTGGTATTTATATAGAGCTTACTCGTATTCTTGCAAAATTTTGTGGCCATAGCTTTCATAAATTTAATAGCATTTAACTGGCCTTTGCTAAATTTTTTTTTTTTGGTTTCCGAGAGTGTTTTTTATATGAGAGCTATAGTCAAATATGGATTTGATATACTGACTTATAGTTGCATAAAACTTCTCTATTATAAATTTAGTCATCATAGCTAATACAAGTGTATTCAATTTATCAGCATAAATGTGTTTCCCGGCTCGGGGTTATATGGGAGCTCTAACTAAATGTGAACCGATTTTGTCAATTTTCAATACACACAAAATTTCAAGATATCGAAAATATTTTTGTAGAATTTTGTTTCTCTAGGTCTTTTTGTTAAGGCGCTATCGCGCTTTTATTTGACGGGCAGACGGACATAACCCCCCTTTTCTTTTTGTATTTTTGTGTTTCTGTAAGTTTTTTATATGGGAGCTATGGTCAAATGGTGACCGATTGTGACAAAATTTCGCACACTGGTTGGCAATAACATAAGACTTTCCTTGTGCTAAATTTAAAATTTAAATTTGGCCAAAACTATTACACTTTATCATTTATTGGCAATTAAGTGTATTTTAACTAGAATTTAGGCTGTTTCCGTAAGTTTCTTGTACGGGAGCTATGGTTAAATGTGAACCGATTTGGATGAAATTTTATATGCTGCGTAGTACTTATGTAAAACTTCTATGTATTAAATTTTATCATTATAGCTATTATAATTTAGTACCTGGTTGACCGAGCCTTGCTCGGAGCTTTATGATAAGCATTTTGAGGCAAATTTGAAAGTTTTTATATATTTTATTTTATAAAGTTAATTTTGAATTATTTTATTTATTTTGTCCGACCAACACATAGTTTGCATAGTTTACAGTTTAACTCATTTTAATAATTTTGGAAATTGGTCATACCAACAGAAACCTCCGTCGACTCATGCGCAACAACTTTGCTAAAGATTATAGTCTGATCAAATGCACAGTTTATGATTTATTTCATTTTAAGTAGTTTTCAGTGGCGCCACCTGAAGTTATTCAAGTTATTCATGCGTAACAACTTTGCTTATGATTATAACATGATCAAATGCACAGTTTACGATTTAATTCACTTTGAGTAATTTTCTGTGGCGCCATCTGTCGGACGTTGCTCATTCCAATTCATGAACCTTCGTCGGCTTATCCGCAACAACTTTGCTGAAGATTATAGCATGATTAAATGTACAGCTTACGATTAAATTGACTTTGAGTAAATTTCAGTAGCGCCACCTGTCGAAATTTCTTCATACCAACTAAGAAACCTTCGTCGGCTCATGTGCAACAACTTTTCTAAAGATTGTAGCATGATCAAATGTACAGTTTACGATTTAATTAATTTTTAGTAATTTTCAGTGACGACATCTATCGGAAATTAGTTTTATCAACTTTAAAACCTTCGCCGGCTTATCCGCAACATCTTCGCTAAAGAGCATAACATGATCAAATGCACAGTTTACTATTCTATAAAGAACATACATACAGACAAACATTCATTTGTTTAAAAGGTATAACATTACTAAATTTTTCCCCTTTTTATCCCCTAATTTCAAAAAATTTCCATATGCATATTTGGTACTTCTTTGGTACCAATTTTTAGTAATTTTCAGTGACGACATCTATCGGAAATTAGTTTTATCAACTTTAAAACCTCCGCCGGCTTATCCGCAACATCTTCGCTAAAGAGCATAACATGATCAAATGCACAGTTTACTATTCTATAAAGAACATACATACAGACAAACATTCATTTGTTTAAAAGGTATAACATTACTAAATTTTTCCCCTTTTTATCCCCTAATTTCAAAAAATTTCCATATGCATATTTGGTACTTCTTTGGTACCAATTGAATTCGGTACATTTTATTAAAACGCAGTTAACATAATGTTTCTATTCATATTACTTTTTGAGATGTTAAGTTATCATTTTATCCCTTTTTTACAAATTTTAGCCCCAAAATCAAAAAAGCACCAAATACGTGTTTGAAGCTTCTTTCACATCTATTGATTGCAGTACAAAGTTTTTTTCTATATTCCTTAGTTTAAAATATAAGAGTGGGTTAAAAAGGTACCAAAAAAAGTATTTTGACCCTTTTTTACCCCTTATCGGACATAGTTTCAAAAAAGTACCAAACACCTGCCCGTTTATTTTCATAGCTGTATAAAAATTAATTTAAATTTTGTTTCTATACCTATTACTTAAGGAGATATAGCGTTTTCGATTTTTCCCCTTTTTACCCGTTTTTACCCTCTTAGAGGCAATGGTTCCAAAAGTCCCTTCTTCTTCGACCTATACATCAAAAAAGATACCCACTGTCCAAATTTTATCAAAATCGTTAGAGCCGTTTTCGAGATAGTCATTCTATATATATATATATATATATATGTATAGTACCTGGTAGACCGAGCCTTGCTCGGAGCTTTCTGATAAGCTTTTGAGAAAAATTTTAAAGTTTTTATATATTTTATATTATAAAGTGCTAAAATAAATTTAGAGGAAAGACATTGTAGAAATATTCAGTTAATTTTGAATTATTTGATTTATTTTGTCGGACCAACACATAGTTTACAGTTTAACTCATTTTGAATAATTTTGGTAATTATTCATATCAACAGAAACCTCTGTCGACTCATGCGCAACAACTTTGCTAAAGATTATAGTCTGATCAAATGCACAGTTTACGATTTAATTCATTTTGAGTAGTTTTCTGTGGCGCCACCTGTCGGACTTTTTTATTCCAATTCATAAACCTTCTTCGGCTTATCCGTAACAACTTTGCTGAAGATTATAGCATGATTAAATGTACAGCATACGATTAAATTGACTTTGAGTAAATTTCAGTAGCGCCACCTGTCGAAATTTCTTCATACCAACTAAGAAACCTTCGTCGGCTCATGTGCAACAACTTTGCTAAAGATTGTAGCATGATTAAATGTACAGATTACGATTAAATTGACTTTGAGTAAGTTTCTGTAGCGCCACCTGTCGGAAATTATTCATACCAACTAAAAAGCCTTCGTCGGCTCATGCGCTACAACTTTGCTAAAGACCATAGCATGATCAAATGTACAGTTTACGTTTTAATTAATTTTTAGTAATTTTCAGTGACGACATCTATCGGAAATTAGTTTTATCAACTTTAAAACCTTCGCCGGCTTATCCGCAACATCTTCGCTAAAGAGCATAACATGATCAAATGCACAGTTTACTATTCTATAAAGAACATATATACAGACAAACATTCATTTGTTTAAAAGGTATAACATTACTAAATTTTTCCCCTTTTTATCCCCTAATTTCAAAAAATTTCCATATGCATATTTGGTACTTCTTTGGTACCAATTGAATTCTGGTACATTTTATTAAAACGCAGTTAACATAATGTTTCTATTCATATTACTTTTTGAGATGTTAAGTTATCATTTCATCCCTTTTTTTACAAATTTTAGCCCCAAAATCAAAAAAGCACCAAATACGTGTTTGAAGCTTCTTTCACATCTATTGATTGCAGTACAAAGTTTCTTTCTATATTCCTTAGTTTAAAATATAAGAATGGGTTAAAAAGGTACCAAAAAAAGTATTTTGACCCTTTTTTACCCCTTATCGGACATAGTTTCAAAAAAGTACCAAACACCTGTCCGTTTATTTTCATAGTTGTTTAAACATAATTTAAATTTTGTTTCTATACCTATTACTTAAGGAGATACAGCGTTTTCGATTTTTTCCCCTTTTTACCCGTTTTTACCCTCTTAGAGGCAAAGGTTCCAAAAGTCCCTTCTTCTTCGTCCTATACATCAAAAAAGATACCCACTGTCCAAATTTTATCAAAATCGTTAGAGCCGTTTTCGAGATAGTCATTCTATATAAATAAAATATTGCTCGTTTAAGAATATAAGATTATTTATTAACAAATAAGCAATTAGCCTAGACGAGGTGAACCGATTTTTCCCGATTTCAGTACCAAAATTTTCCAAGATATGAATAATATTTATGCCAAATTTCAGTGACCTTTATCCTTTAGTTAAGGTTTTATCGTGCCGACAACAGTCAGATAGACTGACTCAATCGTTTTGGTTTTTGAGCCAATATTAAGCAAATTACAAACGGAATGACAATTTCAATATACCTCCTATTCTTTTTGATGGTGGATATAAAAAGGGCATGTTATATATATATAAGAATTATAGCCAAATGTCTGTAATTCTATATAGTCTCTACTATTATTCAATCTTCGGTCTTTTCTAAGTATGGTCTGACTTATACTCTCGACTAAAGTCTGATCTATAATTTTGACTTTTGTCTGATCTTTAGTCTCGAGAATAGTCTGATCTGGACTATAGTCTAAAGTATAATTCCGACTTTAGTCCGATCCTAAGTTTCAAGTATATTAAGGCTGATCTACAGCTGATCTATTGTCTGAACTCTATTCTGGACTATAGTCTGACTTATGGTCTCCACTATATTCAATTCTTTAGTCTATACACTAGTCAGACTTGTAATGTTGACTTTAGTCTGATTTGTGGTCTCGCCTATTGTCTGATCTATGGTTTCGAATATAGTCTGATCTATAGTCTTAACTTTAGTATAATTTATAGTCTAAACTTTGTTCTCGACAATAGTCTGAACAGTGGTATCGTCTATAGTATGATCTTAAGTCTCAACTATAGTCTGATTTGTGGTCTCGCCTAAATACAATCTATGGTTTCGACTATGTTTGAATTGAAGCTATTATAACTAAGTCTGAACTATAGCCTTGACTATAGTTTGATCTATGGTCTCAACTTATATGTGATATAAAGTCTCCATTTTGCTTTGATCTATAGTCTAAACTCTAAACTCTATTCTCGATTATCTGATTTCTATCCTCGGCTTAAGTCTGATCCATAGTCTTCTTTATTACATTATTTATTTCTTGCTTTATATACCACTGGAGTTATATAACCTCTAAAGGCTCTTGAATTAGAAGATTTTATAAATCAATCCATAAGTCACACACGGCGATTATAGTTGACCAACTTTTTCAGAACTCTCTTTGAACTTTTAAGATTTCGTCATAGTAAGTTAGTCAAGAATCACTTTAATGTACACTTTATGCAAATATTTTCTGGAATTACTCTCAAATGACTACCAATATTCCCTTATCGTTTTAAAGACGAGTAGATCAATTGTAATAATTTATAAAGATTAATGTTGGGTTTATATAACTCAAGCGGCTGACGATTGAGTGAAATTTACATGTGCTTTGTTATTGTTACAAAAACAAAATACATGCAAATTTCACTCAATCGTCAGCCGCTTGAGTTATATAAACCCCACATAATTATAGAATTTTTTTTTTAGATCGGGCTTTCGGATTTAATTTAAGTAATAAAAACACATAATATTCAAAATATGTATACAATTTTTATTTAAGTCGATAGAACGATATAAAGGGTTTTTCAATAAGAGCGTTACAAGGGTTATTTTTTTTTAAATAAAACAAAAACAGTTTTGGATATCAATGAAATTCTTTATTCCTGTAAAAGCACGTTTGATGCTATTTTGTATGGAACTCGATTTGATTTGATTTTGCTTGACTACCACGGGTACGCTTGCAGAAGTCCAGATGTTGAATCCAATTTTCGACGGTTTTTATGCATAAATCGGCCGGTACTGCTGCAATTTTAAGTTCGATAATAGTACGAAGTTCATTAGTCCTCGCTGGGTTGTTGGAATGGACTATAGACTTGACGTAGCCCCACAGGAAATAGTCTAACGGCGTCAAATCGCACAAATCGACTGGACCATTTCGTGTGATAATACGTTCTTCAAACTTGGTTTTCAATAAATTGGAATCAGTTAAAATCATTTGTTCTCCAAGTCCATATCATCCAATTGGAACCAACAATATTCGGTTATCATTAAACGGAGTTGAGTAACGTGCCGGTCTTGATCAGTACGGAAGAAGTACGGCCCAATGACGCCGACGGCCCATAAACCGCACTAAACCGTAATTTTTTTTGGGATGTAATGATGACTCATGGAGTACGTGTGAATTGCCATTTAGCCAGAAATGAGTCTCATCGCGAATCCGAATTTCGGAAGTAAATTTTAATAATTTCAACTCGCTGTCGGCTCGTTTGTCTTTTTATCCTAAAATGGAAAGCCTTACTGAAGAGAAATGTCCAAAGAGCAACAAGAAATATGGCGTCGTCTGTTGTCTCTGTCACCGTACTTTTGTAGCGTCCCTGTTAATTTCATATAAATGTGGCCCGGAGATATGCCTCAAATGGTTCAAACTCTGCTAACAATTTTGGGTACCTTTCATATTACTGCCCTTCCGAAATATAGATTTTGATCCTCTGCAGTTACAAATTTAATTGCATTTAAATAAAGATCTTCATAAATACTATTTATAGTAGCCGATTTTCATGGAATCGGATCTTATTTGACCATACCCGCTACAGAAGAACAACCCTTTAATAACCCAGAAATACAAAAAATTCTTCTAAATCTAAAGATAATTGAATTTGTATACCTTTTACCACCATAGGTGGAAAGGGTATTATAAGTTTTTGCTGATGTATGTAACGCATAAAAATATTTGTCTTAGACCCACCTTTTAGGATACTAATAGGCTTAGATTCACTTTCTAAGTCGATTTAGCGATGTGAGTCCGTCCGTCTGGCTAGACCCCCATGTAAACCATGTAATCAAAGTACAGGTCGCAATTCTAAAGATAATTTGATGAAATTTGGCACAGATCATTTTTTTTTTGATAGTGGGACCATGGCTATTGAAATTAGTCAAAATCGGTCCATTGTTTATGGTACCTCCCATAGGTCCTCTTCCCGGAATTGATGTACTGTCCTCAAATATCAATAATTTTCATTAAATTTAAAAATATACTGCTCGTGTAAACCTAAATCAGTGTACCAAATTTCGTTTAAATCGGTCCACATTTGACCATAGCTCCCATACAAACTCTTCTATCAAAACGCACTAAAATCACTAAAACACTCGTAAATCTGCAGAAAATGAGAATTTTAAATTAATTTTTTGCATACATAATTTTTGTAAAAATTGTAATCAATTTGCCAAATTTCGAGATAATCGGTCCACATTTGACCCTAGCTCTCATATAAGTCCAAATGACGGAAACAGCTTAAATATATAAGTTTTGAGAAAATGTTGTCTTTATATATAACAAGTAAGAGTGTTATATTCGGCTGTGCCGAATCTTATATACCCACCATCAAGTTGTGTTAAATTTAGAAACATATCTCATATATCTACAAGGGTGCAGCTAATTCAAAATCTGCACCAAAACTGGAAAAATCGCTAAGCTATTTGGTATTGTTGGTAAAACCTTTGGAGTAAATTAGGTTTCCGTAGCTTTATAGTTCAACATTCAAAAATATTTTAGTGGTTTCCCCAGTATTTACTTTGATCAAAATTCGGTCTCATAACCAGGTATAGTTTTACATTAATAAGTTGTTAAATACTTTTCGTTGTGATTAATATGTAGTTAGGCTAAACACGTTAATAGTAATACGACAGGTCCATATATTTCGTTAGGAGTTGCTAATGCATTCATCATATATAAAGTCTGGGCTGAACATTGATTGATGCCTATATAATTTCATAGGTGCAATCTTAATATAATGAATGTACCTCCAAATCTTTTTGATTGTAGATATAAAAAGGGGATGTTATATATATAAGAATTATAGCCAAATGTTGACCGATTATAACAAAATTTTACACACTGGCTGGTATATATAGAGAGCTTATTCTTGCAAAATTTAGTGACCATAGCTATCATAGTTTCTAATTTAATAGCTTTTAACTGGCCTTTGCTAAAATTTTTGGTTTCCGTGAGTGTTTTTCACATGAAAGCTAAAGTCAAATATGGACTGATTCCTATAAAATTTGATAAACTGATCAAAAATTGCATAAAACTTCCCTATTTTAAATTTAATCGTCATAGCTATTACAATTGTATTCAATTTATCAGCATTAATGTTTTTCCCGGGGCGGGGTTATATGGGAGCTCTAACTAAATTTGAACCGATTTTGTCCACACATCTTTTTCAAGATATCCAAAATACTTTTGTAAAATTTTGTCCCTCTAGCTCTTTTCGTTAAGGCGCTATCGTGCTTTTATCTGACGGACAGACGGACATAAATAACCTTTTCTTTATGTATTTTTGTGTTTCCATAAGTTTTTTATATGGGAGCTATGGTCAAATGGTGACCGATTGTGACGAAATTGCACACTGGCTGGCATTGATATAAGACTTTCTTGTGCCAAATTTAGTGGTTATATCTGTTATACTTTTAGATTTATTGGCATTTAAGTGTATTTTGGGTGAAATTTAGCCTGTTTTCGTAAGTTTTTTGTATGGGAGCTATGGCTAAATGTGAACCGATTTCGATGAAATTTTATATGCTGCCTAGTGCTTATCTAAAACTTCTAGATACCAAATTTTCATTCATCATAACTGTCATAATTTGTCATTTATTAGCAAATAAGCGATTAGCCTAGACGAGGTTATACGGGAGCTATGGCCAAATGCTAACCCATTTTGCCCAATTTCAATACCAAAATTTTCTCACAGATAAAGAATGTTTTTGCTAAGTTTCAGTTAGCTAGCTCTTTTCGTTTAGACGTTATCGTGATTTCAACAGACAGACAGACAGACAGACGGACAGACAGACAGACGGACATAGCTCAATCGTCTTAGAATTTCATAAGGATTCAGAATATATATCGTTTTTGATTTTTGAACCAATATTAAGGAAATTACAAACGGAATGACAATCTCAATATACCCCCCATTCTTTTTGATGGTGGGTATAAAAAGAACACATTTGACTTTAATGGTGAAGGGTATCGTATGGTCGGCCTTGACCGACTATAGCACTTTCTTACTTGCTTTTTTACAGTATTTTTGAGATCATTTGAAAAAAAAGCTTCGGGCACCCTGATCTTGAAGAATTAAGAAAAACTTAAAGATTTTTCACTTGACCCAAGTGGTGAAGTGTATAAAATAGTTGCCTTGACAGGCTATAGAACCTTCTTACTTGTTTGTACATTTCAATAAAATCTTGTACAAAACTTTGTACTATTATTGTTATTCAGACTTATCTGACAACCCTCGCACTTACATTCATAAATACATATTAATGTTTATTATTAAAATTTTTTGTTACATTCTTGGGCAAATAAATAATAAACAAGTAAGAGTGTTATATTCGGCTGTGCCGAATCTTATATACCCACCATCAGGTTGTGTTAAATTTAGAAACATATCTCATATATCTACGAGGCTGCAGCAAATTCAAAACATGGACCAAATTGGAAAAAAGTTGTTACGCTAGTTGGTATTGTCAGTAAAATATTTGGAATAACTTCGGTTGCAGTAGCTTTATAGTTCAACATTCAAAAGTGTGTAAGTGGTTTCCCTAGTAATTATTTACTTTGAAAAAAATTCGTTATCGTAACCGGGTATGGTTTTACATTAATAAGTTGTTAAATACTTTTCGTTTAGCTTAATATTAAGTTAAGATAAAGAAGTTGATAGTAATACGACAGGTCCATATATTTTGTTAGGAGTTCCTAATGCATCTACCATATACATAATCTTAATACGCTGCTTGTACTTCCGAATCTTTTCGATTGTAGATATAAAAAAGGGGATGTAATATAAATATATAAGAATTATAGCCAAATGTTGACCGATTTTTTGGTTTCCGGAAGTGTTTTTTATATGAAAGCTATAGTCAAATATGGACCGATTCCTATAAAATTTGATATACTGACCAATAGTTGCATAAAACTTCTCTATACTAAATTTAGTCGTCATAGCTATCACAATTGTACTCAATTTATCAGCATTTATGTGTTTCCCGGGGCGGGATTATATGGGAGCTCTAACTAAATGTGAACCGATTTCGCCCATTTTCAGTACACAACTTTTGTTACATATCGGAAATACTTTTGTAAAATTTTGTCTCTCTAGCTTTTGTAGTTAAGGAGCTGTCGCGCTTTTATCTGACGGACAGACGGACATAAATATCCTTTTCTTTTTGTATTTTTGTGTTTCTGTAAGTTTTTTATATGGGAGCTATGGTCAAATGGTGACCGATTGTAACAAAATTTTGCACACTGACTGGCATTCACATAAGACTTGCTTTTGCAAAATTTTGTTGCTGTAGCCCTTTCAGTTAAGGCGCTATCGCGCTTTTATCTAACGGACAGACGGACATAAACCCCCTTTTCTTTTTGTATTTTTGTGTTTCCGTAAGTTCTTTATATGGGAGCTATGGTCAAATGGTGACCGATTGTGACAAAATTTTGCACACTGGCTGGTATTCACATAAGACTTATTTGTGCTAAATTTGGTGGCCAAAGCTATTACAATTTAGCATTTATTGCCATTAAAGTGAATTTCAGGTGGAATTTTGGCTGTTTCCGTATGTTTTTTATATGGGAGCTATGGTTAAATGTGAACCGATTTCAATGAAATTTTATATGCTGCCTAGTGCTTATGTAAAACTTCTAGATACCAAATTTTGTCATCATAGCAGTTATAGTTTGTCATTTATTAGCAAATAAGCGACTAGCATAGACGAGGTTATACGGGAGCTATGGTCAAATGTTAACCGATTTTGCCCAATTTCAATACCAAAATTTTCTCATAGATGAAGAATCTTTTTACTAAGTTTCAGTGAGCTAGCTTCTTTCGTTTAGGCGTTATCGTGATTTCAACAGACAGACAGACAGACGGACAGACAGACGGACATTGCTCAATCGTCTTAGAATTTCATAAGGATTCAGGATATATATCGTTTTTGATTTTTGAGCCAATATTAAGGAAATTACAAACGGAATGACAATCTCAATATACCCCCCATTCTTTTTGATGGTGGGTATAAAAAAAGATAGAAGCACAAAAAATATTTATAAACCCACTTTTGTTTTATGCAATTCAATGGTAATATTAGTTTTTATTTTCTGGTTTTGTGATGGTGGCAGGAAAAAAAAACATAAAACAATTTATTTAAAATATTCACACACATATAATTCGCATATTCTTAATTTACAGCTCCATTGTTTCAAAAAAAAGGGAATGTGGTTTTTTTGTTCGATAGAGTAGTCTACTGAAGCTTACAAAAAACTATTGATATGATATTCATAAATTTTTAAAATTTAAAAGGGATTTTATTTGAAATTTACTTAAAATGTCCAGTCGATTTTGGAGGTTAATCTGGATCAAATGTGGTCTCTATAGGCAAAAACCTATTTAAAGACCTTGTATTTCAAAATAATGATATCTAAAGATCTATCTTAGGTTAGTCTTTTAGGTGGTTATTTAACTCAATTAGGCTATGAAGTCCATTGAGTTATTCGGAACCATCAGAAATAACTTTAAAATATCATATGTCGCGACGAGTCGCCCAACATCGATGCTGGCAAGATTTTCCATGTTTCAATGAAATTATATCCCAAAGCTAGGAACCTTTAATGAGTTTTATTTTATTGTTACTACAGGTTCTTCAAAGTTTTCTAGATGAAACCTTCATATTTCAGTTCTCAACTCAGTTTGATAGTCTGCCAGTCGACCAAATTGAGATGAGTTGAACACCGCAATAGGGGCACCAAATACCTAAAATAAATCATTTAAAGTAGTTATTCGAAATTCCTTTCTTCATTTTTCATTACAATTTCCAAGTCATAAAATTAAAACTTTCCCTTGAAATTTTTCTGATTTGAAATTTATGTCTTTTCTAAGAAAAAATATTAAAAATCAAAATTAACTCCGGCATAATAAAATTTTTATGATTTTCTTAATTTTTAATAATTAATATTTATAAGTTTATTAACAATTTACTGCTTAATCTTTTAAATTACAAATATTTTTCTTAATTTTCTTCAAATCCATTTTGTTTTAGTTGTTATTTTCCACAATCTACGTATAAGATTTGAAACTGAATGTGGCTGAAAACTATAAATGAAAAATCGCAACATAAAACTTTAATTTTATTTCATCTCATAAATCAAAATTATGCCGCTTTAATGTTTTTTTCCTCTATGAGTTGTAGAGATAAGTCTACTGAAAATTACAAGAATAATAAAAATAAGGCAGAAAAAAAGTTGTAATGCACTGGAAGTAGATAATATTGTAACATGCGATTGAAGCTGAGCTAAACAAAAATCTGGGTTTGATATTTTTGCTGCAATAAAAAAGTGGGAACAATTTTCAATAATTTTTAAAAATTCCAAAAATTAACTATTTAAAGGAAATTTTTCGAAAATTTACTATTTTTAGGGAATTTTTCGATAATTGACTTTTTATAGGAATTTTTTCAAAAATTGACTATTTATAGGAAATTTTTTCGGAAATTGACTATTTATAGGAAATTTTTCGAAAATTGACTATTTATAGGAAATTTTTCGAAAATTGACTATTAATAGGAAATTTTTCGAAAATTGACTATTTATAGCAAATTTTTCGAAAATTGACTATTTATAGGAAATTTTTTGAAAATTCACTATTTATAAGAAATTTTTCGAAAATTGAATTGTTAAAGGAAATTTTTCGAAAATTGAATTGTTAAAGGAAATTTTTCGAAAATTGACTATTTATAGGAAGTTTTTCGAAAATTTACTATTTCTTGGATTTCTTTCGAAAATTTACTATTTCTTGGAAATCTTTCGAAAATTGACTATTTATAGGAAATTTTTCGAAAATTGACTATTTATAGGAAATTTTTCGGAAATTTACTATTTCTTGGAAATCTTTCGAAAATTGACTATTTATAGGAAATTTTTCGAAAATTGACTATTTATAGGAAATATTTCGAAAATTGACTATTTATAGGAAATTTTTCGAAAATTTACTATTTCTTGGAAATCTTTCGAAAATTGACTATAGGAAATTTTTCGAAAATTGACTATTTATAGGAAATTATTCGAAAATTGACTATTTATAGGAAATTTTTCGAAAATTGACTATTTATAGGAAATTTTTCGAAAATTGACTATTTATAGGAAATTTTTCGAAAATTTACTATTTATAGGAAATTTTCCGAAAATTGACTATTTGTAGGGAATTTTACGAAAATTGACTATTTATAGAAAATTTTTCGAAAATTGACTATTTATAGGAAATTTTTCGAAAATTGACTATTAATAGGAAATTTTTCGAAAATTGACAATTAATAGGAAATTTTTCGAAAATTGACTATTTATAGGAAATTTTTCGAAAATTGACTATTTATAGGAAATTTTTCAAAAATTGACTATTTATAGGAAATTTTTCAAAAATTGACTATTTATAGGAAATTTTTCGAAAATTGACTATTTTTAAGGAAATTTTACGAAAATTTACTATTTATAGGAAATTTGACTTTTTAAAGGAAATTTTTCTAAAATTGACTATATGAAATTTTTCGAAAATTGACTATTTATAGGAAATTTTTCGAAAATTGACTATTTATAGGAAATTTTTCGAAAATTGACTATTTATAGGAAATTTTTCGAAAATTGACTATTTATAGGAAATTTTTCGAAAATTTACTATTTATAGGAAATTTTTCGAAAATTTACTATTTATAGGAAATTTTTCGAAAATTTACTATTTATAGGAAATTTTTCGAAAATTGACTATTTATAGGAAATTTTTTGAAAATTGAATATTTATAGGAAATTTTTCGAAAATTGAAGATTTATAGGAAATTTTTCGAAAATTGACTATTTATAGGAAATTAATCAAAAATTGACTATTTATAGAAAATTTTTCGAAAATTGACTATTTATAGGAAATATTTCGAAAATTGACTATTTATAGGAAATTTTTTGAAAATTGACTATTTATAGGAAATTTTTCGAAAATTGACCATTTCTTGGAAATTTTTTGAAAATTGACTATTTATAGGAAATTTTTCGAAAATTGACTATTTATAGGAAATTTTTCGAAAATTGACTATTTATAGGAAATTTTTCGAAAATTGACTATTTATAGGAAATTTTTCGAAAATTGACTATTTATAGGAAATTTTTTGAAAATTGACTATTTATAGGAAATTTTTCGAAAATTGACTATTTATAGGAAATTTTTCGAAAATTGACTATTTATAGGAAATTTTTCGAAAATTGACTATTTATAGGAAATTTTTCGAAAATTGACTATTTATAGGAAATTTTTCAAAAATTGACTATTTATAGGAAATTTTTCGAAAATTGACTTTTAATATGAAATTTTTCGAAAATTTACTTTTTATCGAAATTTTTCGAAAATTGACTTTTTATAGGAAATTTTTCGAAAATTGACTATTTATAGGAAATTTTTCGAAAATTGACTATTTCTAGGAAATTTTTCGAAAATTGACTCTTTATAGGAAATTTTTCGAAAATTTACTATTTATAGGAAATTTTTCGAAAATTGACTTTCTATAGAAAAATTTTCGAAATTTGACTTTTTATAGGAAATTTTTCGAAAATTAACTATTTATAGGAAATTTTTCGAAAATTGACTTTTTATAGGAAATTTTTCGAAAATTGACTTTTTATAGGAAATTTTTCGAAATTTGACTATGTTTAGGAAATTTTTCGAAAATTGTCTATTTATAGGAAATTTTTCGAAAATTGACTATTTATAGGAAATTTTTCGAAAATTGACTTTTTATAGGAAATTTTTCGAAAATTGACTCTTTATAGGAAATTTTTCGAAAATTTACTATTTATAGGAAATTTTTCGAAAATTGACTATTTATAGGAAATTTTTCGAAAATTGACTTTTAATAAGAAATTTTTCGAAAATTTACTTTTTATAGAAATTTTTCGAAAATTGACTATTTCTAGGAAATTTTTCGAAAATTGACTCTTTATAGGAAATTTTTCGAAAATTTACTATTTATAGGAAATTTTTCGAAAATTGACTTTTTATAGAAAAATTTTCGAAATTTGACTTTTTATAGGAAATTTTTCGAAAATTGACTATTTATAGGAAATTTTTCGAAAATTGACTATTTATAGGAAATTTTTCGAAAATTGACAATTTATAGGAAATTTTTCGAAAATTGACTATTTATAGGAAATTTTTCGAAAATTGTCTATTTATAGGAAATTTTTCGAAAATTGACTATTTATATGAAATTTTTCGAAAATTTACTATTTTGGACACTTGGAAAATATGTTTAGTACAACAGACATCGCACCAGAGCTCGAGTTACTGATTTCTCAATACCATAGATTGTAACTAGTAAAGCATAGTGATACTTATTATTCATACAACATTTTGTGAATTAATCACATGTATCATAAACATGTCATCATACAACTATCGTAAATCATAATATTGAGCTTTTTAGAATTAAAATTTAAATGCTTCTAATTACTTCGTGAACTAACTAAAGCCAATTATTACCTACAAATAATAAATTATTTCAATATAATTAAACAATTTCCGACGGTAATAACTAAAAATAAAATAATTTCATATATTTCGCTTTGAAATGTATTATTAAAATTAATTCTTATGATACCCTTCACCAACATAGCTGGAAAGGGTATATATTGGTTTGTGCTGATGTTTGAAACGCATAGAAATATTGGGCTGTGAGCCACCTTTTAGTATACCAATCGACTTAGAATCACTTCCTGAGTTGTTTTAACGATGTCCGTCCCGGTGGCTGGCCCGTTATCCATATAGGCTTGTTATCATTCTACTTTAAAAAAAACAGTCGTAACTTTAAAGATAATTTGATGAAATTTGGCTCATAGGCTCATATTTTGGTCCAAGGACGATCCCTATTATTTTTGGGCGAAATCGTATTACTATTTCGTGTACCTCTATTGCCTTCCGGGATTAGAGTTTTTGGTCCTTTACATCCACAAATTTAGCTGTATTTTAATAGTATTCATTAAAAATATTGCTTATCATAAGTTTAATTAGTCTTTTTAATTTTGTGGAAATCGGGCCATTTTTGACCATACCTCCCATACAAGACACATTCTCAAAAGACGTTTATATACATATAAAAGCACAAAAACGTTAATAACTCTAAAGATAAATGCATTTGATTACTTAAACTTTGCACAGATAAATATTTTATAAATATGAACCAATAACCAAAATTTGGTATCAATCGGTTCACAATTGACTCTAGTTCCCATATCAGGCCCTTAGCCGGAAATTATATAAATATCGAAATTTTGAAAAAATAGCACATAGTATATGTATGTATATCTCTAAGACTTAAGAAAAACTTGTTTAATTGTTGTTCCATATTTGACCTTAGTAGTGAAGGCTATTATATAGTCGGTTTTGACAGACTATAGCTTTTATTACTTGTTTTAATTACTTTTGGACAAGTATTGGTCCCTTATGGAGCAAAGTAATGTACGAATTATTTCTGATATAAACTTTATACTTAAACACGGATAAATATTTTATAAATATAACCCTATAACCAAAATTTGGTAACAATCGGCCATCGGAAAATCGGAAATGCTATAAATCTCGAAATTTTGAAAAAATAGCAAAAAGTATAAATATGTATGTATGTTTCGAAGACTTAAGAAAAACTTGTTTAATTGTTGGTCCATAATTGACCTTAGTAGTGAAGGGTATGATATAGTCGGGCTTGGTCGACTATACCTTTTCTTACTTGTTTTATTTTCAATACTAGCTTTTTTTTCTAAAAATTTAAATGAGTTTTATTGCATTTTAACAATGTATTACAAGTAAGAAAATGTTTGTAGATTTTTTTTTTGTTAAACATAAGATAATTAAATATTTATTCATTTTGTTCTAAATAGTTATAATAAAAAGAAACACTTTGTATTTTATTAAACCCATGTACAGAAATATTTAAATCGTTTTTTTTATACCCACCATCAAAAAAAATTGTCATTCCGTTTATAATTTCCTTAATATTGGCTCAAAAATCAAAAACGATATATATTCTGAATCCTTATGAAATTCTAAGACGATTGAGCATGTCCGTCTGTCTGTCTGTCCGTCCGTCTGTCTGTCTGTCTGTCTGTCTGTCTGTCTGTCTGTCTGTCTGTCTGTCTGTCTGTCTGTCTGTCCGTCCGTCTGTCTGTCTGTCTGTCTGTCTGTCTGTTGAAATCACAATAACGCCTAAACGAAAGGAGCTAGCTCACTGAAACTTGGTAAAAACATTCTTCATCTCTGAGAAAACTTTAATATTGAAATTGGGCAAAATCGGTTAGCATTTGATCATAGCTCCCGTATGACCTCGCCTTCGCTAATCGCTTATTTGCTAATAAATAACAAACTATAATAGCTATGATGATAAAACTTGACGCATAGAAGTTTTGCATAGGCCCTAGGCAGCATACAAAATTTCATCAAAATCGGTTCACATTCAACTATAGCTTCCATACAAAATATTTATGAAAACAGCCAAATTTTACCTAAAATACACTTAAATGCCAATAAATCTAAAACTATAACAGATATAACCACTAAATTTAGCACGAGGTGGTTTTATGTCTATGCCAACGAGTGTGCAAAGTTTTGTCACAATCGGTCACCATTTGACCATAGCTCCCATATAAAAAACTTACGGAAACACAAAAATACAAAAAGAAAAGGGGGTTTAAGTCCCTCTGGCCGTCAGATAAAAGCGCGATAACGCCTTAACGAAAAGGGCTACAGCAACAAAATTTTACAAAAAGAAGTCATATGTGAATGCTAGTCAGTGTGCAAAATTTTGTTACAATCGGTTACTATTTGACCATAGCTCCCATATAAAAAACTTACGGAAACACAAAAATACAAAAAGAAAATACGGTTTAGGTCCGTATTTCCGTCAGAGAAAAGCGCGATACTTCCTTAACCACAAGAGCTAGAGAGACAAAATTTAGCAAAAGTATTTTGGATATGCTATAGAAATTGTGTGCTGAAAATGGGTAAAATCGGTTCACATTTAATTAGAGCTCCCATATAACCCTGCCCCGGGAATCACATTTACGCTGATAAATTGAATTAAATTGTAAAATCTATGACTACTAAATTTAGAACAGAGAAGTTTTATGCAGTTAGTATGTCAAATTTTTATAGGAATCGGCCTAGTTTTGGTCATAGCTTTCATATAAAAACCGCTCCCGGTAACCACTTAAATGCCACAAACGCCAGTTAAAAGCTATTAAATTATAAACTATGTCAGCTATGGCCACTAAATTCTGCACAAATAAACTTTATATTAATACCAGCCAGTATGTTAAATTTGTAACAATCGGTCACTATTTGACCATAGCTCCCATATAAAAAACTTACGGAAACACAAAAATACAAAAAGAAAAGTCCGTCTGTCCGTCAGATAAAAGCGCGATAACGCCTTAACGAAAAGGGCTACAGCAACAAAATTTTACAAAAAAAAGTCTTATGTGAATGCAAACCAGTGTGCAAAATTTTGTTACAATCGGTTACTATTTGACCATAGCTCCCATATAAACAAAAAACATACGGAAACACAAAAATACAAAAAGAAAAGTTTGTTTATGTCCGTCTGTCCGTCAGATAAAAGCACGATAGCGCCTTAACGAAAAGAGCTAGAGGGACAATATTTTACAAAAGTATTTTTGATATCTTGAAAAAGATGTGTGTTGAAAATGGACAAAATCGGTTCCAAATTAGTTAGAGCTCCCATATAACCCCGCCCCGGGGAACACATTAATGCTGATAAATTTTAATACAATTGTAATAGCTATGACGATTATATTTAAAATAGGGAAATTTTATGCAATTTTTGATCAGTTTATAAAATTTTTTAGGAATCAGTCCATATTTGACTTGAACTTTCATATAAAAAACACTAACGGAAACCAAAAATTTTAGCAAATTCCAGCTAAAAGCTATTAATTTACAAACTATGACAGCTATGGCCACTAAATTTTGCAAGAATAAGCTCTATATATATACCAACCAGCGTGTAAAATTTTGTTACAATAATTCTTATATATATAACATCCCCTTTTTATATCTGCAATCAAAAAGATTTGGAGGTACATTCATTATATTAAGATTGCACCTATGAAATTAGATAGGCATCAATCAATGTTCAGCCCAGACTTTATATATGATGAATGCATTAGGAACTCCTAACGAAATATATGGACCTGTCGTATTACTATTAACGTGTTTAGCCTAACTACATATTAAGCACAACGAAAAGTATTTAACAACTTATAATTGCAAAACTATACCCGGTTATGAGACCGAATTTTGATCTAAGTAAATACTGCTGAACTTTAAAGCTACGGCAACCGAAATTAGTCCAAAGGTTTTACCAACAATACCAATTAGCTTAGCGATTTTTTCAGTTTTGGTCCAGATTTTGAATTAGCTGCACCCTTGTAGATATATGAGATATGTTTCCAAATTTAACACAACTTGATGGTGGATATATAAAATTCGGCACAGCCGGGTATAACACTCTTACTTGTTTTTTTTATACCCTTTACCACTATAGGTGGAAAGGGTATTATAAGTTTGTGCTGATGTATGTAACGCATGGAAATATTTGTCTTAGACCCACCTTTTAGTATACTAATAGGCTTAAAATCATTTTCTGAGTCGATTTAGCGATGTCAGTCCGTCTGGCTGGCTGGCTGCACCCCCATGTAAATCTTGTAATCAAACTACAGGTCGCAATTCCAAAGATAATTTGATGAAATTTGAAACAGATCATTTTTTTTGATAATGGCTATTGAAATTCCTCAAAATCGGTCCATTATTTATGGTACCTCCCATAGGTCCCACTTCCCGGAATTGATATATTGGCCACACATATAAATATTTTTTCATGCAATTTAAATCAAATTGTGCCTATGTAAACTAAAATCACTATACAAAATTTCGTTAAAATCGGTCCACATTTGACCATAGCTCTCATACAGACTCTTCTTTAAAAACGCACTAAATGAGACAAAAATCACTAAACGCTCGTAAATCTAAAGATAATGAGAATTTTAGGTTTATTTTTTGCATATATAATTTTTGTAACAACCGTAATCAATTTGCTAAATTTTGAGATAATCGGTAAACATTTGACCCTAGCTCACATATAAGTCCAAATGACGGAAATAGCTTATACATATAAGTTTTTAGAAAATTTGTATATGATAGCAAAATTTAGCAAATATTTGTCTAGGAAAAAGAACACATTTGACCTTAGTGATGAAGGGTGTCGTATGGTCGGGCTTGACCGACTATAGCACTTTGTTACTTGTTATACCCTTCACCACCATAGGTGTAAAGGGTATTATAAGTATGTGCTGATGTATATAACGCATAGAAATATTTGTCTTAGACCCATCTTAGGCCTAGAATCACTTTCTGAGTCGATTTAGCGATGTCCGTCCGTCCGTCCGTCTGGCTGGCTGGACCCCCATGTAAACCTTGTAATCAAACTACAGGTCGCAATTCTAAAGATAATTTGATGAAATTTGGCACAGATAATTTTTTTGATAATGGCTATTGAAATTCGTCAAAATCTGTTCATTATTTATGGTACCTCCCATAGGTCCCACTTGCCGGAATTGACGTATTGGCCACAAAAATCAATATTTTTTCATGAAATTTGAAACAAGTATTGCTTATGTAAACTTAAATCACTGTATCAAATTTCGTTGAAATCGGTCCACATTTGACCATAGCTCCCATACAAACTCTTTTCTAAAAACGCACTAAATAAGACAAAATTCACTAAAACGCTCGTAAATCCGAAGATAATGAGAATGTTTATATGATGGCAAAATTTAGAAAATATTTGTCTTAATACAGGAAAAATAACACCTTTGACCTTAGTGGTGAAGGCTATCGTATGGTCGGGCTTGACCGACTATAGCACTTTCTTACTTGTTTTTTTTTTTTTGTTTTTGATTTGAAATGTTTCAAATGATCGCATTGGTTTCACTTTTTGTACTCGTACTCGTTCTTATTAAAATCAAATTTTTTGTATTTTGAAAGTTGTTTAATGGCCCTCCAAGAGCACGGTATGAAGTTCCTACTGATTGCAAATATTAACGTAGGAACTCTATACCTCGCTTATGGCAATAACCAGTTAAAGAATCGTTCGATCAATCCATCGATCGATCCGATCGTTGTTTGTTTCACTTATTCACTTATATTCTTTCTCTCCAACGTTTCAATCTTTATTTATTTTTTTTTTTTATTTTTTTAAATATTTATTTTTGTATTTGTTAAATATTGTTTTGTTAAATGTATTTATTTAATTATAGAGCAAGAACAAATAAACAAAAATTTATACAAACAAAATATTTTATAATTTGTTAATAAACAACACACTTATGGTTTAAATAACAGATAAAAATATTAAATAAATTTAGATAATTAAGGAAAAAAATGCAATAGTTAACTTTTAGTAATTTAAGAAGAATGTTTTTGAGAATTTTTTTAAATGTTTCATAGAATTCTGGAGGTACTTTTTTTTTGCTTCTGATCATTAGCGGTGACTGTACCTACTAAAGATCAGCTTCTATCTCAATAACAGTTAAAACTAAAGCTTTAGTTCGAGATCAGGTAATGATTCGTGTTATGATATAGAGCTTTTATTAAGGCTCTAGTTCTGTTTGTGTAAATTAGATTCCACATTATATTCCATTACCAAACTTTGCAAAACTTCTAATTCCAGGCATAGTTTAGATTCTAGTTTAAAATCTATAGCATTCTTTAGTGGAAGATTATAATCATGCTTAAGCTTTGATTACAATTTAGGTTAAGGCTTATACCAAAGACAAAGAGCTATGAAAAACACACAAACAAACATACATTTCATGAGCACGTGTGTGTGTCTTAGCTTACTCTCATTGGATAATCGTCTTCATTAGTTGTTTCCAAATTAGAGTAAAATTGGTGTACTGCCTTTTTAATGGGATTTTTCAAAACTACCATAAGGTAAATCAATGTATGATTGTACAAAGTGCTCAAGCTTTGATTACAATTAAGGTTAAGGCTTATACCAAAGACACGGAACCATTAAAAACTCATAAACAAATATACATTTCATGAGCACGTGTGAGTGCCTTAGCTTACTCTTATTGGATAATCGTCTCCAATAGTAGATTCCGAATTAGAGTAAAGGCGGTTTTGAAAAATCCCATCAAAAAGCGCCCTCAGTACCAATTATCTGGCTAAAGTTCAGGTCAAACCCGTGCTCAAGGTTTTCGCCTTTTAGTTCCTTAACTCTTAACCAGGTTCTAAATCAGGTTATGGATCAGATCTTAGCCCCGGTTCTTTTACCGGATAAAGCTTTTATAACAGCTTTTTATTCAGGTTCTAGTTGTATACTCTGATCTAGATTCTAAAGTTGAAGTTTAGGCTTTAGTTTTTCTAGTTCTGTTCTAGTTCTGTTCTAGTTCTGTTCCAGTTCTGTTCTAGTTCTGTTCTAGTTCTGTTCTAGTTCTGTTCTAGTTCTGTTCTAGTTCTGTTCTAGTTCTGTTCTAGTTCTGTTCTAGTTCTGTTCTAGTTCTGTTCTAGTTCTGTTCTAGTTCTGTTCTAGTTCTGTTCTAGTTCTGTTCTAGTTCTGTTCTAGTTCTGTTCTAGTTCTGTTCTAGTTCTGTTCTAGTTCTGTTCTAGTTCTGTTCTAGTTCTGTTCTAGTTCTGTTCTAGTTCTGTTCTAGTTCTGTTCTAGTTCTGTTCTAGTTCTGTTCTAGTTCTGTTCTAGTTCTGTTCTAGTTCTGTTCTAGTTCTGTTCTAGTTCTGTTCTAGTTCTGTTCTAGTTCTGTTCTGTTCTAGTTCTGTTCTAGTTCTGTTCTAGTTCTGTTCTAGTTCTGTTCTAGTTCTGTTCTAGTTCTGTTCTAGTTCTGTTCTAGTTCTGTTCTAGTTCTGTTCTAGTTCTGTTCTAGTTCTGTTCTAGTTCTGTTCTAGTTCTGTTCTAGTTCTGTTCTAGTTCTGTTCTAGTTCTGTTCTAGTTCTGTTCTAGTTCTGTTCTAGTTCTGTTCTAGTTCTGTTCTAGTTCTGTTCTAGTTCTGTTCTAGTTCTGTTCTAGTTCTGTTCTAGTTCTGTTCTAGTTCTGTTCTAGTTCTGTTCTAGTTCTGTTCTAGTTCTGTTCTAGTTCTGTTCTAGTTCTGTTCTAGTTCTGTTCTAGTTCTGTTCTAGTTCTGTTCTAGTTCTGTTCTAGTTCTGTTCTAGTTCTGTTCTAGTTCTGTTCTAGTTCTGTTCTAGTTCTGTTCTAGTTCTGTTCTAGTTCTGTTCTAGTTCTGTTCTAGTTCTGTTCTAGTTCTGTTCTAGTTCTGTTCTAGTTCTGTTCTAGTTCTGTTCTAGTTCTGTTCTAGTTCTGTTCTAGTTCTGTTCTAGTTCTGTTCTAGTTCTGTTCTAGTTCTGTTCTAGTTCTGTTCTAGTTCTGTTCTAGTTCTGTTCTAGTTCTGTTCTAGTTCTGTTCTAGTTCTGTTCTAGTTCTGTTCTAGTTCTGTTCTAGTTCTGTTCTAGTTCTGTTCTAGTTCTGTTCTAGTTCTGTTCTAGTTCTGTTCTAGTTCTGTTCTAGTTCTGTTCTTTTTCTCGAGTGTTGTTTTTCAATGTCTGTTCTGTGTTTTTTCAGATAATTCCCAACAACTTAACTATAATAATCGGCAAATATTGACGATGACAAAGAAAGAGATAAAATTGTTGTCTCTGTATTTTTATGCCTATTTTTTTCCTACAAAAAAATTATCTTAAATTTTGTTTTCTTTTATTTTTGTATAGAAAAATTTTGCATTTTGTTATAGTATTTTTTTTTTTTTGGTTTTTAGACTGAAACACACCCATTTTTTTTATTTGAATTTTGTTATTTTTATTTACATTGTTTCGGGTAAATATTTAATCACACACAGGGAACAGACAGACGGACGCACTTATTGTTGGTGTAGCTGCTATTTTTTTTTTTTTTTTTTTTGTTTTTTTTTATTAAATTTGCATTTATTTAAGTATTTTGTTGTTATGATTTCAAAAAAATAAAAAAAAAAATGAAATAACGACACATTCAACAAAGTGGAACGAACGAATGATCAACAGAAAATGCACACAATTTTTCAAATTTTAAAGCTTTTTTCGGAATCACAAAAAATTTAAGTAAAAAATTGACTTGATTTTTAGAACTCGAGTTTTGCACCAACGCATGACCACGTTCACTGATTGCCCAAGTTAAACTGAGCTTAAACGTTATGGAGTAAAGAAAGAAATAAAAAAAATTTGTTTGAACAAATCCATCGTTGTCGAAAAGTCAGCAACATTCTAACTACTCGTACATGGAGACAACCCAAGCAACACTCACTCACTTTTACAAATGACTGACAGACAGCATGAACTGACTGATGATGATGATGATGATGATGATGACGACGATGATGTTGTTGATTTTAATGTTGCTGACTCTCTATTTTCTTGCCGATGACTGACTGTGACGACGAGACTACAATCATGATAAAAATCTCATAAAGTTTTATTTTATAATTTTCCATTCTTTTCTGGCTTTATTTTTTTGTCTGACTTAAACGAGGCGTTATTTTTGAAAATTTTTTGAAAAAAAATTTCATTTAAAATTTAAGTCAAAACTAAGTCAAAGATTTGTAAAGTAATAAACCCTTTTTCATAAACGTTTTTCAAAAGAAATCACATAATTTTCATTATCAAATCCGATTTACTATAAATAAACGATCATAAATTTGTCTTCATTCAATCATAATCATTTGTTATCTTAACTTTATATTCTAGTTTTTATTACTTTTAGTAGAGGGATTAATTAGTGGCTACATTTACATAAATTTCCCATCTAAGTGTGTTTTGTACAAAATCGTAAAATAATAAATTTATTTAAAACTATTATATGGTCATAAATCGTTGGACAGGTTTTTTTTCTAAGATGCGCATCAAATATTTATAATAAATGATTTGAAATGTTTATAGTACGACTTCATTTAAATATTAATTAAATTTATTTATTTTATATGGAAAAATCGTGTAGGCTAAGCCCTGCAATAAAAAGTTGTTACGAAAACCTAGATATAAATATTTATTTATTTACGTAAGTATGTACCTATATATATACCTATATATGTACCTATAGATATCGGGTGTTTTTTATTGAGGTATAGAACTTTAAGTTGGCATCACTTTTTTAACTGGCGGCCGTTTTGTTAGCTGTCAAGTGATTAATATTTAGTTTGGTTTGCCATTTCATCATGAACAGGTTGACAAAAGAACAAAGCTTGCAAATCGTGCAAATTTATTTCGAAAATAATGGTTCAGTTCGCGAAGTTTACCGCAAGCTCCGTCCATTTTATGGTCGACATAATCGTCCATCAGAGCAATTAATTCGGTTAACCATGGATCGTTTTCGCACTACGTTTACTCTATGTGATAATACGCATCCGCAGCGACGTCGAACAGTGCGCACCGAAGAAACAATTGCCGCTGTAGAGCAAAGTGTTGAAGAGGACCCGAATGAATCGATTCGCCACCGTGCACAGCAATTGGAGCTTTGTCCATCAACTTTATGGAAGATTTTGCATAAAGATCTTAGCTTGCGACCTTACAAGATCCAGCTTGTGCAAGAATTAAAGCCGCGAGACCATGCAATGCGTCGTGATTTTGGTGTATGGGCCGAAAATGAGATTGATCTCGATGCTGATTTTCATCGCAAAATTTTGTTCAGTGATGAGGCTCATTTTTGGTTGAATGGCTACGTCAACAAGCAAAATTGCCGCATTTGGAGTGAAGAGATTCCACATGAGACCCTTGAGACGCCATTACATCCACAAAAACTGACTGTTTGGTGTGCTCTGTGGGCTGGTGGAGTCATTGGGCCATACTTCTTCCGAAATAATGCTGGAGAGTCAGTTACCATTAATGGAGACCGGTATAGAGCCATGATAACCGACTATTTTGTTCCCCAATTGGATGGCATGAATGTGGATAAGTTGTGGTTCCAACAAGACGGCGAAACATTCGATGAGCGCATAATTTCGCGGAATGGACCAGTCAATTGGCCACCAAGATCGTGCGATTTGACACCACTGGATTATTTTCTTTGGGGATATGAGAAGTCGCTCGTCTACGCCAACAAACCAGAAACGTTAGGGGACTTGGAAGCCAACATTCGTGGCGTTATTGCCAACATATGCTCGAAAAAGTAGTTGAAAATTGGACCTGTAGAATTGGCTTTATTCGAGCCAGCCGCGGCGGCCACATGCGCGAAATCATATTTAAACATTAATGGCATAAAATTATCCTTCCAATAAAGCCAAAATGATTGACATTAAAACGATTTTCTTGTGTTTTATTTCAATTCGAAGTTCTATACCTCTAAAAAAAACACCCATTATAAGATATAAATACATTTATTTTTCAGAAAGATTTCAGTTTAATCTTGATCAATTTTGGTTTCCTAGCTATCTCTCTTCAACTAAATACGATATGGGTCAATTTTGTTTCTCTATATATCCCCCTCTCAACTAAATGTAAAAGCTTTTTATAAACTTAATCCCGTAGAGGTTAGTCTTAGTACTTAAGTGGATTGATCATTAAACAAGATTTGTTAATAATCGTAAAATCGAATCCTTATCGTGGAAAGCTAATATATCTAATAACAACTTTATCCCCTCGAAGCCCTTTATCGGTGTTATCAGCAAAAATAATGTATAACAATACATACATTTTTTTCTATGTTAGAAATTTTTTATTCGAATTGTATGGCTTTTTCAACAGAATATTTTGACACTAGGTCTAAAAGCTTACAGCCTGTTCACAAAACTGTCAAACGTTAGAAGGCAATCGAATACTAGCCTACGGATTAAGCTCTAAATTGAGTTCATTTTCTTTTTTCGTTTGGAAGTAAAAGCTTCGTAATAAAATATCAAATAATAGTATTGCCATGAAATATTTTATTACTTTTCTAAAAGCTTTTCCTGTAAAATTTAAGACTTTTGTAAAATGATGTTAACCCTAAAATTAAATAAAATCAAAAATAAAAAAAAAAATAAAAATATTTTACTTTTTTTTCAAAATTAAATTAAAAATTTTTTCAATGATGTTCTGTTTATGAGAAGGACAAGTATTAAATAAAAAAAGTTTGGGTTTTAGGAACAAGTTCCCTGATTTCGATAGACCGGATTCCAAAGTAACTAGAAACGATAGAACATTGTGACACTCCAGTGGCTCAATAGAGTTGTATACCGACGAGCACGTTCACCCTTTCCTACACTCGGTCGAGTAGCTCCTACAAAGACCCTATTCTGAGACATGTATTGCGTAAGAAGATTTGAGTTTGGGAACGAGTTCCCTAATTTCGTTAGGGCACATTCTAGAGTAAAAACGATAGAAAAGTGTGACACTCCAGTGGTTCAATAGAGTTGGTTACCATGCTGTCATCAATGAGCAATTTCGCATAGACCCTATTCCGAAACATGTATTGCGTACCGGTGAAACACAACTCTCATGTATGGGGCGGTGCTTCAAAGTATATTTTTTAACTTCTTGACCGAGTACAGGAGAGAGCAAAAGTGCTCATCGGTAACAGTAGGTTATCAAACTCTATAGAAGAACTGTTATATCAACACTTTTTCTATAGAAGAACTGTTATACCAACACTTTTTCTATAGAAAAACTGTTGTACTAAGATTTTTTCTATAGAAAAACTGTTATACTAACACTTTTTCTATAGTAAAACTGTAATACTAACACTTTTTCTGTAGAAAAACTGTTATGCTAACACATTTTCTATAAAAAAAATGTTCCACTCACACTTTTTCTATAGACAAACTGTTATACTGACACTTTTTCTAAAGAAAAACTGTTATACTGACAATTTTCTATAAAAACTTTAAAACTGACACTTTTTCTATAGAAAACCCGTTATACTGACACTTTTTCTATAGAAAAACTGTTATATTGACACTTTTTTTATAGTAAAGCTGTTATACTGCCACTTTTTCTATAGAAAAAAACTGTTATACTGACCCTTTTTCTGTAGGAAAACTGTTATACTGACACTTTTTCTATAAAAAAAAAACTGTTACACTGACACTTTTTCTATAGAAAAACTGTTATACTGACGCTTTTTCTATAAAAAAAACTGTTATACTGACACTTTTTTATCAGGAAACTCGGTCTCGATACATAAACTTTCTTACGCAATACACGTCTATCTATTAGAGCTCATCCTTTCGTAGTCAATTAACCAGTAGACAGACGATACTCTACAGATGGACGATACGCTAGCCGTACAGTTCGTATGTAGAATTTGCTTCCCGCAGGAGTTTTTCCATCCAGTTGCAATATAGGGAAGTTTAAATCAAATGTCCACAAACACTACCTATTCCCCCTCCCACAACCTTTTCCTAGTTTCAACACAATGCATTGTTTTGTGTTCAGGTCCTAATCAAAAAAAAAAAATAAAAACCGTTTTTTTTTTGTTTCTCAGGCGATTAGAATTTTTTAATTGCCTGATTTGATATTTACTTTCGTCTATACATTTCATTTACGAACCAAAATTTGTAAAGCTTTTTCTCGTTTCACTCAAAAAAACATTTCAAAAACCAAAAGTTCAATTTTTTCGTAAGTTGACGTACAATTTGAAAAAATTGTAGTTTCAAAAACAGGCTGTAAATTTTTATACAAATTAACCCCTGCGTACTCATGGGCCCATGGGTTCGCAAGGGTTAATTTGTATGAAAAATGGGTAGAAATATATATTAGAATTTTGGTTAAAATCGAATGTCATTCCCTTTTATTACCAGGGTCAAAAGTAACATTTTTTAAATATTAATTTTTTTAAAAAAGTAGTAGAAATTGAATTTATATTTGAATATATTTTTATGCAAATTAACCCTTGCGTACCTATGGGCTCTAGATAGTTCTCATACCTAGCCCATGATAACGCAAGGGTTAATTTGTTATACCCTTCACCACCATAGGTGGAAAGGGTATTATAAGTTTGTGCTGATGTATGTAACGCATAGAAATATTTGTCTTAGACCCATCTTTTAGTATACCAATAGGCTTAGAATTACTTTCTGAGTCGATTTAGCGATGTCCGTCCGTCTGGCTGGCTGGCTGGACCCCCATGTAAACCTTAAATTCAAACTGCAGGTTGCAATTCTAAAGATAATTTGATGAACAGGCACAGATCATTTTTTTGATAATGGCACCATGGCTATTGAAATTCGTCAAAATCGGTCCATTATTTATGGTACCTCCCATAGGTCTCACTACCCGGAATTGATATATTGGCCAAAAAAATCAATATTTTTTCATGAAATTTAAAACAAATACTGCTTATGTAAACATAAATCACTGTACCAAATCCGCCCACGTTTGACCATAGCTCCCATACAAACTTTTTTCTCAAAATGCACTAAATAAGACAATATTCACTAAAAACGCTCGTAAATCCGAAGATAATGGGAATTTTAAGTTTATTATACATAATTTTTGTAACAACTGTAATCAATTTGCCAAATTTCGATATAATCGGTCCACATTTGACCCTACCTCTCATATAAGTCCAAATGGGGGAAACAGCTTAAACGTACAAGTTTTGAGAATATGTTTGTATGATGGCAAAATTTAGCAAATATTTGTCTTTGTACAGGAAAAAGAACACCTTTGCCCTTAGTGGTGAAGGGTATCGTATGGTCAGGCTTGACCGACTATAGCACTTTCTTACTTGTTTAAAATTATCTTTTTGTTAAATAAATTTAAAGGCTTTTTATCACTTTTTATTTAAAATCTAAAAATTTTCTAAATTTGATCATATCTTGAAAACTATATTGAGTGATCTTTTAGTTGATCGTATATTAAACTTGTCATGATGTAACCAATGACTATAAAATTAATAAATCAATAATTAAAATTTGAAGGTTTTTTGATTACTTTTTTTATAAATTTTTTAAATTTGATCATATCTTGAAAACTATTTTGAGTAATACATAAAATTTTGCTAATGTAAACTCATTGGGATAAGAGAATAGGTAATTCTTTATTAAATTATATACCCAAGAATTTGATTTAGATCTATTAAGTTTTGAAATTTGATCATATCTTGAAAACTAGCCCTTGTGATCTCTAAAATGATCTTATTAACAAATTCTATGTTGTCGGCGGCGTTTAAGCTCTTTGTGTAAAATTTACAAGTTTTTAAGATATTTAGATACTATGTACTTAAATAAAGAAATCCAAATAATTCCACTATAAATTTTCATAGGCTCTTTGATTATATCTATGATCATTAACTATTTAAGGCTAAGCAAAACCTCCATAGCAACCAATTTCGTTTTTTTTAAAGCCAGAGTTTCTTCACATGTGTCTAATATCTTTTTACAGTAGTTCGATCCTATTTTCTTTAAATACTGCAAATGCCTAGATTTTATGTAGCGTAACATTTGCTTTTTATCAGCTGATTAAATTTAAATTATTCACTATAAGAATTTGCGCAGTTTGCGAAGCGTATCAAATTTGTTAAGCTAAAATCTTTTTTTTCCTATTTAATGTATAAAATAATTTAAAATTCTTTAGCTGAATCTATTAACTTTTATCTATCCTATTCTAGTAAATAAATATAATCTTATTAGAATTTTTATTAGTTTTCTAAAAGAATATATTAGTTAGAAATTCTAATAAGTTATTCAATAGCTATTAAATCATTGACAGGTAGTCAAAACTACCCTCTGAACTGAGTGCCTTAGGCTGATGAACACCCCCTGTAAAGGGGAGGAGTTAATGGTGAAAATGTGAGGAAAAAAAAAAGTAATAGATAAATAGAAAAAAAAAAACAATAACAAATTGTTAGAGAAAATCTATAATCGAAAATAAATAACATATGGGTGGAAATTCCTTAGTTTTCTTGGATAGTTAAAAATGGTGTTTTAAGGGAAATTTTCCTTTTTTGAAAATCGATATTGCTAATGTGTGACAGTTGCAGGGGTTGACTTTTCAGGGAGTGAAAAGAAAATGTCGGATATAGATTTTGGGAGGTTAATAAAAGGAAATATTTACGCGCTTATTCATAATCGAAATATAATGTTCATGGAAACTAATAAATCAAATTTTCCAAAAAAAAAAAATTCCGACAATAAGCCTTTGATAATTGTATAACTATTTTATGAATTTGGGGATTAGATTCTTATACGAAAAAACTTAGTTTGAAAAAATTGTGTTTACAAATACAATGGTTGCCTTTAATATTTCAATATTATGCAATCCTTGCCACCTGCTAACTAACAATTTAATACAATATAATATTTAATATTTCAATATTATGCATTCCTTGCGTTGCCACCTGCTAACTAACGTTTTTTATCGTAAAGTTAGTCCCAATTTTCGTTAGGGCTTGGTCGATAAGACGGGTCAACAGACAAAACTACATTCCAATTTAACTATTTTTTAATGTGTTATAGTTCCCTAAATCCAAAAATACCAAAAATTCACAACTTTTTTTCATCGATTTTCTTTTCCTAAAATATGGATTTTTGAAGAGGTTGTAGTAGTTAATTTGCCATATCTTGAAAATGACCTATCCAATTTTATTGTTAATACGTCAATGGATAAATAACAAAATTACCATTAAGACGTGCTAACATAAGTTTTTAGTGAGATCAACGGTTCTGGAGTTATTTAGATTGCAATATCATAATTATTTATTTTCTTTTTTTGCAAAATCAAAAAAATTTATTTTTTCAAAACCCATAAAATATTTAAAATTTCTCAACTCAACATCATTACTCGACGATCGTAAAACTATAAATAACTATTCCCAATCTTACAAGCTTTTTATGATAAATATTAATCGATTTGGAGTGATTTTATTAAGAATACAGTAAAAATACCCAATTTTTGCGAACAATTTGTCATATGGAGCCATTTTTTTAATTAAAGTCCACAATTTTTGAGATACTTTCATGAGACTTGGCCTGAAATACTTTTTTTTTTTTGTTATAAGGTCAAAGCCTGTTGAAAATTAATCAAAAAAAAAAAAACAAAAAACATAAATTTTGGGGTATCTCTCAAACAATTTTCTTCCCGGAATATATATTTTTTAGTTTTACTATCGTCAAAGCCAAAAATTAGCTTTTATCTTAATGCATTTTGGCACAACAATTTTTTCTGGCAGTGAGATCATTCTCATGAAAATGGGCCGAAATCGTTACATTATTTCGGGTATCTCCCATACGTCTCACTTTCCGGAATGGAGATTTTGGCTATAAAATTTCTCTTGATTTTTCTGAAATTTAAAAGAAATATTGCTTATACAACCAAATTTTGTTCAAATCGGTCCATATTTGACCACAAGAGCTTCTGAAACAAGAGCTTCTGAAAAAAGCCATAAATATATGTCGAAATTAAAAAAGGTTCTAATTCTGAAGATAATGACAATTTTATGTATATTTCTTGCAAACATAATTTTTATATAAAATTTAATTACTGTACCAAATTTTGTTGAAATCGGTCCATATTTGACCATAGCTCCCATACAATTTTTTCTGACAAAAATCACTTAAATGCTTCGAAATTCACAAAAACGCTTCTAAGTCCGAAGATAATGACAATTTTAGGTTTCTTTCTTTAATCGAATTCCCAAATTTTGAGAAAATTAGTCCACATTTGACCCTAGCTCTCATATAACCCCTAATAACAAAAATGGCTTAAATACAAAATTGGATATTTTCATTTCATTTACTTTATCGTTAATAAAATCATCATTTATTGATGGATTTTCGGGAATTGGGGTTATTTTATTAAGTATATTCACAATTTTAAGATCATGTAATAAAAGTGTTAGAAATCTTCGAGTTTTTATGATTTTTTTAAAAAATAAGAAAATTAAAATTTTCTATAAAAACAAATATTTTTTGCTTTGGATTGCAAATAACTCCGTGTCCGTTTAAGATATCAAAAATTGTTTTTAAGCTGCTAAAAGCAAATTTTATTCGCATTATATTCCGTCCGTTTCAATAGAATTGAACAATCAATTCCAATGATATGATAAAAACAATGGATCAATGACCCAATGAGAAAAATGGCTTAAATATAAAATTAGGTATTTTCACTTATTTTTTTATCTTGTTAATAAAATCATCATTTATTAATGGATTTTCAGGAAATCTTTCATATTTTACTAAGAATATTCAAAGTTTTAAGATCATGTAATAAGACTATGAAGCTTTTGCTATCTTCGATTTTTTATGAATTTTTAAAAATAAAAAAAAATTAAATTTTCTATAATCAAAAACTATTTTTTTACTTTGAAGTGCAAATAACTACGAATATGCTAAAGATATAAAAAAATGGTTTTAAAACGACTTAAAGATACTCTGCTTTCATATTCTGTGAATTTCAATATTATATAGCAAACCGTCCCAAAGATATGATAAAATTAGTGGATCAGTCTTTTTAAAGAAAATGCTAATTTTTAATAAAAAAATATTTTTTTTTATTTTAAAGGGCAAATAACTTCAAATATGTTAAATATACGAAAATATGATTTGAAAGCGACTTAAAGATAATATTATTTGCTATTATATTCTGTTTATTCTAACAAAATCGGGTAACCCATTCCAAAGATATGATACAATCAGTGGATCAACATTTTTATAGAAAATAAGATTTTTTTTTACTTTCAAGTGCAAATAAATCCAAATATTTTAAAGATATCAAAATTGTTTTAAAGCACCTAAAGAAAATTTTATTCTCTATTATACTATGTGACTTTAAAGCAAATCGAACAACCCATATCAAAGATATGACAAATTCAGTGGATCAACATTTTTATAGAAAATGAGAATTTTTTTATACAAAAAAAAATATTTTTTACATTAAAGAGCAAATAACTCCGAATACGTTCAAAATATGAAAGAATGGTTTTTGAGAAACTACAAGTAAATCTTATTCGCTATAATATTATGGAAATTTCAACAAAACAAAGTAACCCATTCCAAAGATATGATAAAATCAGTGGATCAGCCTTTTTTAAGAAAATTATAGTTTTTTATAAAAAAAATATTTTTTTTTATTTTGAAAGGCAAATAACTCCGAATACTTTAAAGACATGGAATAATTATTTTTAAAAGACTTGAAGATAATTTTATTTGCTTTTATATTTTGTAAATTTCAATAGAATCGAACAACTTGTTCCAAAGTTATAATAAAATTAGTGGATAAGCGTTTTAAAAAAAATTAGAAATTTTTTATAAAATTTTTTTACCTTGAAGTGCAAATAACTCCGAAGCCGTTGAACATATACAAATAAATTTAAAGCGACTTAAATATAGTTATATTATATACACTGTGACTTTCAATAAAATTGAACAACTGATCCCAAAGATTTTACAAAATCAGTGGATCAGCCCTTCAAAAAAATTGCGAATTATAAAGATATCATTTTTTTTTAAATCAACCAATTTAAAGATAATAAATTAAACTATAATGAATAAAAAATTAGACATAACAAGTAGTCTTCGATCTGTCCAGAATTAGAGATGCTCCTTCTGTTGATCATGGTCTAACCAACCATCGAAACGCGTCGGGGAAAGGTTGTACCTATCAACATTTTTTGGTTTTATGAAAAAAACTTTTTTTGCAATAAGAAGTAAATGTAATAAATTGGGATTTTAGTGCAATACACTTATGTAAAATTAAAGTAAAATCTTTGATAGCGGATTCTAGTGCAATGAACTTATGTAAAACTATCAAGATATTCATATATAAAGCAAAAAGTTAAATTTAGTGAAAAAGTGTAGTTGATTTAATTGAATCGAGAACGTATGTAGTTCGGGCAAGAAAGAATTTCTTGATCCAAATGATCCAAAATCGGTTGTTGTTCTGAGAAGCATTAATGCTGTGCGAGTGCTGATAATATAAGATCGTTTTGTAAATTAGACCAGTATAAAATGTATCTTGATTTGTCAAGAATGTAAAAAGATAAGTTTGATTTGGATACCATTTGAGAAGCGATCAAATTAAGGCTCGTTTCCAAAATGAAATACTTCATAACATGTGTATGATATTGTGACAGCTGTCATATCGTGAAATTTTCAGTACAAGCTTCGATGTTATATTAGATTGTATATCATATTTTTTCTAAAAATTTTACTTTTACTTTTTGTAAATTTTTTTTTAACTAAAATTTTCCAAAATTTCTTTTCCGCAAAAACCACTTTCAGCCCACTGTTATGCACATTTCAAGTGCCAACAACACTTGTACATTTTTCTAAATAATATAATGATAAAAATAGGAAAAAAATCCAAAACTAATAAAAACATTTTCATTTCATTTCAGTTCTATTTATTTTGTTTTTCCTCCTCTATATGCAAAAGTAATTAATACATTTCAATATTTTTTTTCTCCATAAAACATGCACCCAACAGTAGCAGATGGATGGAGCAAAAATCTATAGAAAAAAATTTTCATATTTCAATTCTTTTCTATTTTTTCATATTCGCATAAAAAAACTTGTTGCCATGTCGATATTTTTTTTTTTTCAATTTTTAGATTTTCATATTTTCGAAGAGTGCGAATAAAATAGAAAAAAATTATTATTAATAATAACGAAACAAAAATAAAACACTTTAATCGTTGATAAGTGCAATAGGAGGAAAAAAATAGCAATAAAATAAAATTATATTGTTTTATTCTATTTTAAATTTGATATCAGAAAATAAATTGAAAGAAAAATATGCAGCCATTGTTGTTAGGAGCAGGAATGATAAAAAATTCTATATTATATACTAAGAAGATTAAATGCAATCAAATTATTGAAATTATTTAGCTTAAACTAGTAAAAACATAAGCAATTAAATCAAAAAATATTCGAATTTTTACAAGAATCGATTTGAATTTTTTCATAACCATTAATAGCATTTGAATACACATATTATTTTTTGAATAAACTCAAAATATTGTTTTGGTAATGACTTTTGAACTATCCGTTTTAAGTAAAAATGAATAATTTCCACATGGTCCTATTGAATGAATGGCAATACCCGCAAATTTGAATATAACATAAAATATGATCATGGTAACACTGTTTTCATTCGTGTTTCATTTCCAAAATGATTTTGAAAAGTAAGAACAGTTTTGATACAAAACAAAAACTGATATGAAGAAGTTTCGATACTAGCCCTTTGATAATACTGAGTGGAGTAATGACAGGGACTAGTTTTGGGATTACTCAGATGTAAAATATTTATGAATTTCAAAATCCTCCTCTAGAACATTATATTTATACCCCTTTGGTTTGTGCTGATGTTTGTAACGCATATAAATATTGGTCTGAGACCCACCTTTAAGTATACCAATCGACTTAGAATCACTCCCTGAGTTGTTTTAACGATGTCCGTCCGGCTGCCTGGGCACAGGCTCATATTTTGGTCCACGGACGATTCCAATTCTTTTTGGCTGAAATCGGATTACTATTTCGGGATGCCTTCCCGGAATACATTTTTTGGTCCTTTACAGTCACAAATTTAGTTATATTTTAATAATATTCAGCACAAATATTGCTTATCATAACCTCAATCAATATTCCAAATTTTGTAAAAATCGGCTCATATTTGATCATACCTCCCATACAAGACACATTCTCAAAAGACATTTATATACACAGAAAAGAACAAAAACGTTAATAACTCTAAAGATAAATGCATTTGATAACTTAAACTTTGCACATATAAATATTTTATAAATATGACCCGATAACCAAAATTTGGTAACAATCGGTCCACAATTTACCCTAGCTCCCATATCAGGCCCTTAGCCGGAAATGATATAAATCTCGAAATTTTGAAAAAATAGCAAATAGTATATGTGTATATGTTTCTAAGACTTAAGGAAAACTTGTTTAATTGTTGGTCCATATTTGACCTTAGTAGTGAAGGCTATTAAATAGTCGGTTCTGACCGACTATAGCTTTTCTTACTTGTTTTAATTACTTTTGGACAAGTATTAGTCCCTTATGGAGCAAAGTAATGTACGAATTATTTCTGATATAAACTTTATACTTAAACACATATAAATATTTTATAAATATGACCCGATAACCAAAATTTGGTAACAATCGGTCCACAATTGACCCTAGCTCCCATATCGGCCCCTTAGCCGGAAGTGATATAAATCTCGAAATTTTGAAAAAATAGCACATAGTATATGTATGTATATCTCTAAGGCTTAAGAAAAACTTGTTTAATTGTTGGTCCATATTTGACCTTAGTAGTGAAGGCTATTAAATAGTCGGTTCTGACCGACTATAGCTTTTCTTACTTGTTTTAATTACTTTTGGACAAGTATTAGTCCCTTATGGAGCAAAGTAATGTACGAATTATTTCTGATATAAACTTTATACTTAAAAACGGATAAATATTTTATAAATATGACCCGATAACCAAAATTTGGTAACAATCGGCCCACAATTTACCCCAGCTCCCATATCAGGCCCTTAGCCGGAAATGATATAAATCTCGAAATTTTGAAACAATAGCAAATAGTATATGTATGTATGTTTCGAAGACTTAAGAAAAACTTGTTTAATTGTTGGTCCATATTTGATCTTAATAGTGAAGGCTATTAAATAGTCGGTTTTGACCGACTATAGCTTTTCTTACTTGTTTTAATTACTTTTAGACAAGTATTAGTCTCTTATGGAGCAAAGTAATGTACGAATTTTTTCTGAGATATTCAATCAAAACTTTAACAAATAGAAAATTGAGGGACATTATATAAATTTGAGCATGCTATGGCTTTGGTATTTGATATGCTATTACATAACATATCAAATTGTGTCGGGGTTCAATTTCTGTAATTATTAATTTCTATTGATTACCCCCAGCATTCTCCATTAGCGGAAAGCCCTACAGAATTAGCACGCGGTCGATGTAAAATAAATAAAATTGGATGTTGAACCAAAAGCTTAAAATATGCCTCTAAAAATAGATCTGACGTAAAATTACAAAGTTAAATTAGATACATCCGCCTGTTAAAATTGTAATATGGCTGTGAAAGTTAAGTCGGATAGATCATACGCTCCGTAAAGCAGTCAAAGAAATCTCCAAAAAAAAAAGGCTTAGACTGGAACCAAAAAATGAAACAATCGAGTTAGGAGACCAACAAAACTGTCGACAGTGCGAAAGAAGTGTAACGAAGTCAAAAATCGAGCAGACGATTAAAATTTTTGGAATCATCACGTTATGGCCCTAGGCTCCCTCAAATAGTAAATGGAACATATGTAGACGTTCGCAACAAAACGTAATAATTCCATCATAAATAATTTGAGTAAATTGAAAAATCCTTTTTTACTTTAAATTGTTAAAAAAAAAGTTCATATTATTTTTATGGAAATAATTAGTGCTTGAAGTCATAAGAGCCTGAGTTTTTTGTTTGATTAATTCGCTTTTCTAACCGACAAAATAATTTGAAAACATAAAAAGCTGCATTTTTGTGTGATCGATTTGAAAAGTTACGTTTTGAAATAATCGAATAAATTTTTTTTTATTTTTTTGTATAAAAACCTTATAAGAAAAAAATTTTTGTTATATAAAAAAAAATCAAAAACAAAAAATTCACTAAAAATCTAACAAAAATCAGTACAATTTCATACAAAAAAAAAGTAATCGCAAAATCATAGATACAAATGCATTTTTAAGTGAAAATTTTTGGTGAAAATTCAAATTTTAGAAAAATAGTTACGTTTTGGTGTGATCGATCGATTTTAAGATCTATTGGTGTTGGGTGGTTGAGGCCCTATGATCCACTGGGAGTCAAGGATAACAGAAGAAGATCTTTTGGTAAAGAACTGATAGGTTTTTTGCGATTTTATCAAGTGTAATTATGGACCCAATATGTAAAGCAAAACTGCATCATTAACTCAAAAAAAAAAAAAACGTAATTGTTATTTTTGTTGTGAACGTCTACATATCTCTTTTCAAAATTGAAAACTGTTGGAAAAAATAATACGTCAAAAAGCTTAAGGGGTATAATCGTTAAACTAGTCTGTAGCTCAAACCGTAGCACACTGTGACTTTTTTCACTTTTAGCTGGCCAAAATTCGAAAAAATTAAGTTCGCTGATCTTAATGATTTTTTGGTATGTGGTAGGCAAGAGTATGTCTGATTTAAAAATGTGTTGGAAAAACCAACAAAAACAATAACAATGAATAAAACGGTTCTCAAAAGTTCAGAATAAGAAAATTAGAAATAATATGTTTTGCAAACTTGCAATTTTAGTTAAATTGTTGCGATTGTAAAAGTTTTTATTAAGGAAATAATATATTATATAATTATAAATTATTGATGCTAGATGTGTTGTAAATAATATTGGTTAGTTTTAATTGAGACAAAAGTAAGTTAACTGATACAAAAATAAGTTAAACAAAATATATAAAAATTGAAGAATAAAAATAATATACAAACAATTTAAAAGAGTGCATAAAAATTGTCCGGCAAGGTGCAGCTGAATTACTTCCCGAAAATAATAATAGAGGTACATAGTTTCAAAATAAAAAAAAACTAGCTGCTAAGACCTGCTAGTTTCGGTTTTTTAGACAGAGAAAAATGGCGATTCCACGAAGTGCACTTTTTGAGGTTTGGCTAGAAAACAAAAATAATGTCGGAAAATGCACACTTCTAAATTATATAACAAACCGGATTGGAAAGGACGTTGACTACACAAAACTAAACAGTTTTGTAAAGACCTTGCGTTCCCGTTTCAATGAAAAATGGGCTTCTTCGTGCCGAATAAAAACTCAGTTTTTAAAAAAGGAAGCTATTTGGCTAGCAAAATGCCAGGATTTTACATCTTACCTTCTTGATGTTGAACCGAGTACTTCTAAAGACTGTAACAGAGCTGCAGGAAGACCTGCAATAGAATTCAACGAATTGTCTCACCGCACAAAAAGGCGAAGAGCCCAAGAGCTTTTGAATGCCACTGATTCTGAGCATTTGCTAATGGCTGCAGAAATGAAATTGAGATCATCAGGGAAAAGAAACTCAGCAAAAATAGTTCATCAATTGTCTAAAGCCTCCCCCTCAAGAGGCACAGCTCTTAAAAAAGCACAAACTTACCCAAAAGTTTTAGAAAGTATGTCTTCGGACCAAGCACTTGCGCTTATTATAGATACCGGCTTATCGACTAATCAATATTACTTACTTAAACAGCACACAGCAGATATAAGTCCAAAAATGTATCCCTCATATAACTACGTTAAAGCTTCAAAACTTAAGTGTTATCCTGAAAAAATATATATATCGGAAAACAAAGCAGAAATTGAACTTCAATCACTAATCGATCACACCTTAACTCGACTATGTGCTACTCAGTCAGTATTAGATGTTTTGGAATCCACACGCTTTAGTGAAATTGACGCAATTTTTAAATGGGGTTGCGATGGGTCTGATCAATCCAGTTTTAAACAAAAATTTTCTGCGGAAAATGTGTTCGACAGCAGTCTATTTTCTATATCAATTGTGCTTTTGCAGATAAGTTCATATATTGACGGAAAAGAAACATTAATATGGAAAAACTCTACTCCAAATTCAACCCGATATTGTCGGCCTATTAAATTCGTCTTTTCTAAGGAAACACGTGAACTTATTTCATTGGAGGTAGAAAACATTAACAGCCAAATTTCAAAATTACAACCAACGCAAATTAAAAATGAAAAACTTAATATCAATATTAAGAGTACTCTTGTTTTATGTATGATTGATGGCAAAGTGTGCAATGCATTATCGTCTTACAGATCAAGTCAGGTTTGCTATATATGTGGTGCTAAACCAAGTGAAATGAACAACTTACAAGTTCTTGCCAAAAAAATTTCCGATAGTTCAATGCTTGATTTTGGAATTTCGCCACTTCATTCGTGGATTCGTTGCATGGAATGCATTTTGCATATAGCTTATCGGTTAGAAATAAAAGTGTGGTCAGTAAGAGGCGAAGAAAACAAAGGCAAAGTCAAAAAAAGAAAAGAGTATATTCAGTCAAGATTCAGAAAAGAAGTTGGTCTGTTAATTGATATGTCAACACAAAACAAAGGTAACACTAACGACGGAAATACCTCAAGACGATTTTTTGAGAATTCTGAAAAAACATCTGACATTACTGGAATAGATATAAACTTGCTACGAAGATTTCATGTGATTTTGTCTTGTATAGGATCCGGAAACCAAATAAATCCTATTGCTTTTGGAAATTATGCAAAAGAAACAAGAGAACTTTACTTGTCAAAATATTCATGGTACTGTATGCCCGTAAGTGTACACAAAATTCTATTTCATGGCAAAGAAATTGTGAAATCTAGTATCCTGCCAATTGGTCAACTTTCGGAAGAATCTCAAGAATCGAGAAACAAAGATACTAGAAACTATCGTGAATTCTACACAAGGAAAACTTCCAGAATAGACACGAATACTGATCTTTTACACAGACTGCTAATTTCATCAGACCCCTATATATGCAGTCTACGAAAACTCCCGGCAATAAAGAGAAAAACATTAAGTCTAGAGATGCAATCCTTGCTGTTGGAGCCATCAACGGAAGAAGGCATTGACCAGATATAACGGATTAGTTTTATTTAATTTCTTTAATAAATAATTTTTGATATAATTTTAAAATTGGATAAGTATTTGTTTTTATTGTTAATTTTTATTGTATTTTTATCTATTTTTTATAATAATTTTAAATACTGCGTGAATATATGATATTAAAAACAATAAAAAATAATTTTTAATTTAAATATAGCTAGTTTTATAATTCTTTTTCATAAATATTTGATATTTTATTTCTCACACAAGCAAAAATGGGCGGATCCCGCCCATTTTTTGCACATATCACCCCTTATGTATAAGCACTATATGTACAAAATTTTATTTCGATATCTCTTTTAACACCAGAGTTATTAATTTTGGCCAGCTAAAAGTGGAAAAAGTCACAGTGTGCGTAGCTCTAACACAAACGGCTTGACCCTAAGCTTTTTAAAACTTATCTAAGAATATACCCTTTTCCATGATAAGTTTAAATATTTTTAAATTTGAAATATGTTTTGTATGAAACAAAACTCTAATTTAAGGTCAATTCTAAAATTAACTATAATAGAAAATAGATTATGAATAAAAACACCTGTTGAGGGCATAATTCTATGTGATAAGAAATATTGTTATTTTAAGAAATCTTAAAATGTTTTCTATAGCAAAGCATTTTCAAGGGGCTTTTATCTAATTAGTTATCTGCTAGTTATCTGTCAGAAGCAAAGACCAATTTTTTACTTATCAAATCACTGATATCGGTTCACAAGTTAACGAGATATACGACGATAACAACAAAATGTGCCTAAATTTGATAAATTTAATAGGAATTAAAATTGTTTGGTCGATATTCCGAATATGAATAATTAAATTAACTTTGCTATAACTTATGCATATTAAACTTTGACAAGATTTGTGCAATCGAAATAAACACAATTCCATTTTCTATTATAAAAAAGTTAATTATGTACGAAAAGAAAAGTTAGAATTAATCAATACCAAAAAATGATACTTAAAAATTGATTAAAAAAGTTTCTTAAAATAAGGCAAGACATACATAAATAACTCATTTGCTTTAGAAGCTAAGGTGACATAGTCCTACCAAATTAATGTCTAAACTCTTAGCCTAATTGCAATAACAAAACCAACTGCATAATTTTGCATATTAGACAAAAATCGATAATGAACAACATGATTTTGTACAAGAAAATTTTCTAAAACATATTTCAAAATTTGAAATATGTCTTAGAAAACTTTATATTAGAGGTATTCGTTGCTCTGATTGATTAAAATGAGAGATAAAATTTGTTTATCTTTTATAATTTATCTCCTTAGCCTTACAAGCTAAGGTCACATATTCCTATTAAATTAAAGTCAAAATTCTTGGCTTTATTCTTATGCAAAAATTAACTGCATAATTTTGCATATAAGGCAAAAAATAGATCTTGAATGACATGATATTTTAAATTTGATGTATTTTTTAAGAAAACCTAATATTGCAGTCATTGATAAAAAAATTGATAAAAAAACACATGTTCTAACCTTTCAACTTTAACCTGTATATAAAAATCATCTGAATTTAGCCATTAACAATGTGAACGCTTTAAGGTTTGTTTTTAGAAATTTTAGATTACCTAAATTTGTTGATGTTTTCTAATGTGGCCAATCGAAAAACTTAATGTTCTTTTAAAAAAATCACATCTTCTCTTGATTCAAAAATTTTGTCTAGAATGAGTGTAATAAGGCATTTACATTACCTCGAAATCTAGTATTTACTAGATTTTGTTCAAAATCTATTTGATTTTGACTAGATTTCCCATACAAAAATAAATCTAGCTATTAAGTAGATTTTGGCAAAATCTACTTAAAATCTAGTAGTACTTAATGATGCAGCCATGTTTTTCTTCTAAAAAGTACTAAAAAATACAACTCTGTGTAAATTAAAATGACATTTCAATTGAAAGGAAATCAAAACAAAAGAAAAAAGTGCGACAAAATTAATAAAATAAATTAAATTTGAAATAAATTTGGATAAAAAATGTAAAAAATAAATGGGGAAGGAAAATAAATTAAGTTTGAAAAATTTTGGTTGCGTTTTATATCATTAAACTAATTCTGTTATGGAAATAAAATCTACCAAATATAAAAAAATTGAGTGTAAACGATCTAGATTTTGATTGAGATTTGAAATCAAATTTACTAGATTTTAGAGTAGTGTAAATTCCCTATAACACAAAATTTGAAATTAATCGAAAAACGTTTTGGAAATGGTCTTAAAGTTTAAAGACTGGCTAAAAATTTGAATTTCCTATATTAAAATATTTTTTAAACATGAATAACTTTTTCAAGCGAACTACATATAATTGTCAAAATCGAATGAATTATATTAAAATTATAACAATTTTTTAAAATAATTGATGAATTTTTATATTTAAACAATTTAGGTGATATTTAACTGGATGTAACTCCAATTTTATTCACATAATTTCAACGTGTTATATCTGATTCGAAGGGTAATTTGGTTGACAATGTAAGACTGTAATATTAAGGTATGTGATGAATATTGATTGTTTTCAAATCGTTCGATTTCACATATATTTTTGAGGTAATTTTCGGTTATTTTTCCAAAAAATTCAAATTAAATGAAAGATCAAATATTTTACCCTTTCGACTGATATTTTATCTTTCATTTGGTTTGAATTTTTCGTAAAAATAACCGAAAATTACCTCAAAAATATATCTGAAATCGAACGATTTGAAAACGATCGATTTTCATCACATACCTGATTAGTTAAAAGGGATATATCTGAATTGAAAAATTTTGTATTATAAAAATTTTGAAATTTTTCAATAATTTTCTTTACGGTTTTTTTGGTAATCCTGTATGCAAATTTTAGAAACTATTTAAATAATTCAAGACCAACTTGTTATTAAAGATATGATCAAGACCTGTTAAAGACTAACATTTTGGTGTTTCAAAAATTTAATTCCTATTATCTATAAATTGTCAATAATTAAGATCATCTATTTAACTGAACACTTAAGCGAAATTGAAAACGAGAATTAAATTGACACGGAAAACTCATTTAATGACATTTAACAGTGGATGACACTATAAGCTGACGAAGTCCATACATTTTATATCGATTAATTTAAAATTTTGTTTCTTCAAGTTTTAGAAACTATAGAATCTCTATCTATCTAAGACCAACTTTTTATTTAAGATATGATCTAGAACACCTGTTTAAGACTTAAATTTGCAGGTTTTCGAAAATTCAATTGCTATTTTTTTATAAATCGTCAATAGTTAAGATCATCTATTTAACTGAACACTTAAGCGAAATTGAAAACGAGAATTAACTTGACACGAAAAACTCATTTAATGACATTTAGCAGTGGATGACATTGTAAGCTGACGAAGTCCATACGTTGTATATCTAGTTTGGAAGGCAATTTAGTTTACAAGTTTTATAGTGTAATATCAGGTAAAAGTGAAATATCTCAATTGAAAAATTTCGTATTATAAAAATGTTGAAATTTTCCAATAATTTTCGATTAATGTAAAATTTTGTTTCTTCAAATTTTAGAAACTATAGAATCTATCTAAGACCAACTTTTTATTTAAGATATGATCTAGAGCACCTGTTTAAGACTAAAGTTTTCAGGTTTTCGAAAATTCAATTTTTTATAAATCATCAGTAGTTAAGATCATCTATTTAACTGAACACTTAAGCGAAATTGAAAACGCGAATTAAATTGAAACTGAAAACAAATTTACAACCTTTAACTTAAATCTTGGCTCAACTTAAACTTGTTACTTTCAGTTTTAAATTGTTTTGAAAAAATTAAAGAATTTTTATAATTTGAAGAATTTTAGTGATATTAAACTGGATGTAATTTCAATATTCTTTACTGTATTTCAAAGTTTTATATCTTGTTCCAAAGGCAATTTCGTATACAATATATGACTGTAATATCAGTTTAATAAGACATTTTTGAATTGAAAAATTTCGTATTATAAAAATGTTGAAATTTTTCAATAATTTTCATTACAATTTGCATAATTTGAACAATTTAAGTGATATTAATCTGTCCTTAACTCCAATATTGTTTACCTAATTTGAACGATTTATATCTGGTTCCGAAGGCAATTTATTTGACAATATAAGACTGTAGTATCAGTTAAAAGAGGAATATTTTAATTGAAAAATTTCGTATTTTAAAAATTTTGAAATTTTCCAATAATTTTTATCACGATTTTCGGGTAATCGATTAATATAAAATTTTGTGTATATGTATAAGTTTTAGAGACTATAGAACCTATCCAAGACCATTTTTGTATTTAAGACATGGTCTAGAGCACCTGTTAAAGACTAAAATTTTCGGGTTTCAAGAATTCGATTCCTATTATTAATAAATCGTCAGTAGTTAAGATCATCAATTTAACTGAACACTTAAGCGAAATTAAAAACGAGAATTTAAAATTTCGTATAAAATCAATTAATGTGAAAGTTTGTTTATGTAAGTTTTAGAGATCCAATTTTTTATTTAATATTTGCTTAAGACTAAAATTTTTAGGTTTTCAAAAATTCCAAATCGTCAGTAGTTAAGATCATATTTAACTGAACACTTAAGCGAAATTGAAAACGGGAATTAAATTGGAACTGAAAACTCATCTAATGACATTCAACAGTGGGTGACACAATATTCTGTCGAAGTCCGTAGCAGGGCAGAAAATGCAGTTTTTTGTCTATATATCTAAAATTTTAATTTTTTTGTTTTAAACTTGATCAAAAGAAGATCTATCATATCTGTTATACAAACATTTTTCATTACCTCTTTAAGAACTTAGAAGTTATTGTTAGAATTGGGAAGTAATTTTGTATGATATTTAGGTAAAAATTTTACTTTGAAATAAATGTAAGCTATGGTAAGCGGTAGGACCCTTTTATAGGCAACATTTTATGGTTATAGTATGATATGGTTATAGTAGAGCTATTTTAGACTAGAATCTAAAATTTTCGGGTTTAGAAAATATAAGTCCCTATTAGAAATAGCCCATTTTATGTATGTCTATGAGAATATCTTGAAATTTTTCTCAATAACTTGATCTATAGCAGATTTTTTTACTATATTATATTTGTTCTTTAAAATTTGTCTGATTCTTTATTAGCTCAGAAGTTATTGTTAGGATCAAAATTCTACTTTTTTCGTTTATCTAAAAATTGGCTCGATTTCATAATATCTTCGATATTTAAGAAGATATTATAACCTTATTATGTTCTTCAAAATTTGTATTGTTCTTTATTAGTTAAGAAGTTATTATTATTAGGATAAGAATTCAACTTTTTTCGATTTTCTAAAAATTAGGTATGATATTTAAGTAAAAATTGTACTTTGAAATATAAACTATGGAAAGAGGTAGAACCCATCTAAAAGCAACTATTTATGGTTATAGTATGATATATTTTTAGTAGACCTATTTAAGACTAGAATTGAAAATTTTCGGGTTTTTAAAATGTAAGTCCCCATTAGAAATGAGCTATGTTTATGTATGTCTATGAGAATATCTTGAATTTTTTCTTAGTAACTTGATCTATAGCAGATTTTTTCTACCTTCTTATATTTGTTCTTCAAAATTTGTCTTATTATTCATTACCTCAGAAGTTAATGTTAGGATCAAAATTCTACTTTTTTCGTTTTTCTAAAAATTGGGTCGATTTCATAATATCTTCGATATTTAAGAAGATATTATAACCTTATTATATTCTTCAAAATTTGTATTGTTCTTTATTAGTTAAGAAGTTATTATTATTAGGATAAGAATTCAACTTTTTTCGACTTTCTAAAAATTAGGCATGATATTTAAGTAAAAATTGTACTTTGAAATATAAACTATGGAAAGAGGTAGAACCCATCTAAAAGCAACTATTTATGGTTATAGTATGATATGTTTTTAGTAGACCTATTTAAGACTAGAATTAAAAATTTTCGGGTTTAGAAAATATAAGTCCCTATTAGAAATAGCCCATTTTATGTATGTCTATGAGAATAAATATCTTGAAATTTTTCTTAGTAACTTGATCTATAGCAGATTTTTTTTACCTTATTATATTTGTTCTTCAAAATTTGTCTAATTCTTCATTAGCTCAGAAGTTATTGTTAGGATCAAAATTCTACTTTTTTCGTTTATCTAAAAATTGGCTCGATTTCATAATATCTTCGATATTTTAGAAGATATTATAACCTTATTATGTTCTTCAAAATTTGTATAGTTCTTCATTAGTTAAGAAGTTATTATTATTAGGATAAGAATTCAACTTTTTTAGATTTTCTAAAAATTAGGTATGATATTTAAGTAAAAATTGTACTTTGAAATATAAGCTATGGAAAGGGATAGGACCCATCTAAAAGCAACTATTTATGGTTATAGTATGATATGTTTTTAGTAGACCTATTTAAGACGAGAATTAAAAATTTTCGGGTTTTTAAAATGTAAGTCCCCATTAGAAATGGGCTATGTTTATGTATGTCTATGAGAATATCTTGAAATTTTTCTTAGTAACTTGATCTATAGCAGATTTTTTCTACCTTTTTATATTTGTTCTTCAAAATTTGTCTTATTATTCATTACCTCAGAAGTTAATGTTAGGATCAAAATTTTACTTTTTTCGTTTTTCTAAAAATTGACTCGATTTCAAAAACATTAAAATAAAAATTATACCTTTTATTTTGGATTATTTTAGGAAGTTTTTCATTTTGTTAAAATTTTTGTAAATCTAATTGTTTTTCCAAATTTTTCTTAGTTTTAGGACAAACCAATTTTCATGCTTGCTTTCATTATACACTTTCAAATTTTTACTTTAAGTAAATTTTTGAAAATTTATTTTTGAATATTATAGTTTTTTTTTGTTGTTGGATTATCAGATTTTATAGTTTTTTTTTGTTGTAAGATTTTCAAATTTTCATGAGGATCTTTCTTGTTGGGAGTTTTTTTTTGTGATTATTTTATTATAAAAATTTTTATCATAGTTTTTTTAAAATTTTTTTTTGAAATTTGCTTATTTTCTTTGAAATTTTTGAGTTCAGTTTTTATTATTTTTGGCACAAGTTTACACTTATCATTTTTTTTTTCTTTTCTAATGATACGTTTTTATTTATTTTTTTTCTTTTTTTGATCAAGAAATTTTCAAAATTAAAATGACTGACGTTTATTTCGTTGTTTTTTTGTTGGAATTAATAATAATTGCATATGTTGCAGCGTTAAAGGCAAAAAGTCAACTGACTTAAGTTAACAGAAGAATCGCCAAGACAGGCTGCTGGCCTGACATTATGCGAAAGAGCCGAGCCGCCAGAGCAAACAGAAGTTTTCAGTTAAGAAGTTATGAGGCAAGCGAAGGCAGCAAAAATAATATATAGAAGTTGTCAGCAGCAGCAATAGAAGTACACAGTTAATGTGTTAAGAGCAGCAGCAGCAACATTAGCAGCAGGGGCAGCAGCAGTTGTTAGAGTAACAGAAAACATTTACAAACATAACGGTTTGTGTGCATGTATTTAGGATATGAAGAGAGCAAAAGAGCAAGCGAGAGAGATACATTAACAGTAATTTTTGAAAAAAACGAGAGATGATTTAATAAACGTATGAGTAATTTTGATTTTAACTACAAGAGTATTTGCTACGCTCTTTTTTGGGGGGCTCTTCAAATGTTTTACTAACACTTTTTCGTTAAATTAAAGCTCTTTTTTCACTTTAGCAAAAGTTTAACGCTCACTTTAATGTTTAATAACAGTTTTTCTGGTTAAAATTTGCTCTTTTAAACTCAAGTGTATGGGTTTTTGAGAAATTTTAAATAAGTGTGAGTGAGAGAGCAAAATAGAGAGGGAGAGAGAAGGATAGGTTTTAGGTGTTGGTGTGTGTTAAACCTGTAATACAAGTGCATTAAATTTAAAAACTGCACTAGCGTTTTTTTTTTGTACTGGATTTTTTTTTTTGGAAAATATCAGCCCAAAGGTTCATATCAAAAAAATAACGGTCTTTTTAAGGTCTTAGGCCTTTTTTCGCGTAAATTTATTTAAAAGGATAATACTCTTAAGGTTAGAAAGTATTTTGTAATATTTTATCAAGTGTAAGGCACTAGATTCCCAGAGTTTTTTTTTTTTTGAATTCAGTTTTAAAGAAAATTTTCTTTAGCGAATTTTTGAGCTTAAGTTTTCGTTTACTTTTTTTAATATTTTTTTTTTTTTTAATTTTGGTTTACTAAAGTTTTTTTAATAAATTAAAAAAATTATTTTGTTTTTTAGGAATATCTTTTAATTTTCAAAGTTTTCTTTATTTTTTTTTTTTAATCTTAAACAAACACGTTTTCCTTTATTATTTTTTCTTTTTTTTTTAAGAAAATTTCTCAAGAGGAAAAATTGAATTTCTAACAAACGTTTTTCTTTTTTCTAAGTTCGTTTCGTTTTGTTTTCGCCGTTAAAATAATATGTAGTAAACGCGACAACGGTTGTCGCAAGACTAAAATTTCCTATAAACATTTAGCTAACATTAAGGCCTTCCGTATAAAATACACGTACCCAACCAAACTCACTCCAGTCTACCCTCAAAATCTATCTTACAGATACGAGATATGAGCAAATGAGTTCTTTATTTCAATTAAACAGAGAGTGAGTGAGCATAGAAGTGAGTTAGGGAGTAACAAAAAAAAAAAGTACTGTTAGCAAATAAAAATGGTGGTAGTTTTCAAGAAACAAACACACACACACATACTTTTTTCCCATACACAAGCCCACAAAACAACACTCATTACACTTAAGCTTGCAGTAATGCATTATGTAGTCCATATTAAAGAATGCATTTAAAAAGAGTTACTAAACTACAAAAATCTCCCCAGTTTTTCACTCAACAGAAAAATGAGTGTAATATCTCCATAAAAAAAACACTCAAATACTCCTCTTCTTTAAAACAAAAACCCCTGAATTATAACTCAAAAATATTTAGCTGAGCACTAAACTCAGTACAAATTTAATTTTGTTGAAATTTTAATAATGGAAAAAATAACTCATAAGAATAAAATCTAGAGAGCGACCGAATTTGTTTCCAAGTCCTCAACCACGAGACTCAATTTAATACAAACTACAAAATACCGATAGTTTTTTTTTCCTCATTACTCAATAATACTCGTATAATACTTCTGTAAAAGCTACAACCAACAAAAAAAAATCTTTAAACTTAGTGGTTGTTGTGTTATTCACAAAACTAACTTTTGTGTAGCTTTGTCGCCCAAGCTTTTACTTTTTGTTCGCTTTTTGAATTTCCTACAAACACTAAAAATCTTATTAGTGCTTTTTCGCTTTTTCAAGAGGTGTGTTTGCTAAGTGTAGGCTTTTCATAATTTTTTATTTCGAAAAACAAAAAAAAAAAACAAATAATAATTTCTTGCTGCCTTTGCCTACATCAGAGGTGAAAGCTATATGCCTTTACATATCGAAAAAAATCGCCTATTTGTTGGCGTAAAAGAACCATTATAAATGTTGTTTTTTTTTCTTCTTCTCTGAAAATTGCCTGCTTTTTCCGTCGTCATTACGTCTTCTTTTAATGTTTTTCTTACTCGTAGCATCATCCATTTGCCGCAAAAACATCGGGAAAAATCAACAGCAGAAATCGACAATAACAACATCAACTGAAACCTAAAAACAACATTTGCTACGACATTACGCATGATTAAGCGTTTTTTGTTTCATAAAAAAACTAAATGTAAACAACGACGAGGGCTAGCTGGAAAGTTTCGCGATTTTTGGTCAAATCTGTGTTTCACCGAATTACCAATCATAGATCTTCTTAAATTTTCCTAAACCCTATTTTCTTATCTTCAAATTACAAGACCGAGGGCCTGTTCGGAAATGCATCACTGCGCTGCATCACGACTTTGAGCGCTTGATAATAAGCTATCAGTATTATTTAACTCCAAATTTTTTACGCAAGTAGAAAGCAGTGCTGCCCAAAAATATGTACGCCTAAACAGCGCATCATAGTATTTCATGCTGCAAAGTTTGCAATTTCCGAACAGGCCCCGAATTCGGACATTTTAAGGAATTTTCTTGCAGCTGTGATGATTGTCAAGTTCATCACATCGTCGTGCTCTATCTGCCATTTTACACATTTTGAGTTAATGATGCCACTTTAGGTTTTCGACCCTACATTTTTCAAATTTGCAATCCGTTTTTGGCTATCTCGTCTAGTTTCTGAGATAAATAGTGTCTGTTTTGTTCTATTTTGCTTTGTAGTTTTTTAGAAAAATCAACTTAAAACTTCAAGATCGATTTTCTCAAAATGCTTTTTTTTTTGGCGTATAGAGCACATAAACTCCCGCAAGACAATATGTTATCACAATCGCAGCATTACATAAGACAATTCTTAACAAATTGAAAAGGCTCAGAATTCGAACACTTTTCGGGATTCCATCGCAGCTGTGATGATTGTGATAGTTTATCGTATTTGATCACAAAAGCTTTCGATCTATTTTCTTGATATCGACGAATTGCTAACATGTTAAAATTCATAATGGAAAAATATGGTTTTATAGTGCCTGTTTCTTCGCGTTAACTTTACATTAGTATATACAAATTATAAGAGCTTCTGAATTTTTGTTGATATAGGGAAACTATTAACATTGCAAAAGTTTTCCAGCGGCAGTCAATCTTATCAAGAAGGTCCACATTTTTTTTGTAGATTTTTTGACATGTAAGTTTGACGATTGCAATAGATTTCAAATAATTCTCGGCATGAATTTTTTGTTATAAACAAAGAAAGAAAATAATATGAAATTAATTTCGATTTTCAACAACTTTTCGCAGCATTTGAGGTCGTATTTCGGCGATAACTCTTCGAATGTTGATTTCCAGCTGTATAATATTTTGTGGTTTACCGACGTAGATAAGTGGCTTAACATGACACTAAAGAAAATTTTCTAATGGGGTTACAGCACATGATCTTCGTGGCCAATTAATTGGGCCATTAAGTGAAATTAGTTTTTCATCAAAAGCTTGTTGGAGTAATCAAATGAGCGCCCGGCATGAATTTTTTGTTATAGACATATCGAGGTATCGATCTTTATTGGAAAGAAAATAATATGAAATAAATTTCGATTTTCAACAACTTTTCGCAGCATTTGAGGTCGTATTTCGGCGATAAATCTTCGAATGTTGATTTCCAGCTGTATAATATTTTGTGGTTTATCGACGTAGATAAGTGGCTTAACATGACACTAAAGAAAATTTTCTAATGGGGTTAAAGCACATGATCTTCGTGGCCAATTAATTGGACCATTAAGTGAAATTAGTTTTTCATCAAAAGCTTGTTGGAGTAATCAAATGAGCGCCCGGCATGAATTTTTTGTTATAAACATATCGAGGTATCGATCTTTATTGGAAAGAAAATAATATGAAATAAATTTCGATTTTCAACAACTTTTCGCAGCATTTGAGGTCGTATTTCGGCGATAAATCTTCGAATGTTGATTTCCAGCTGTATAATATTTTGTGGTTTATCGACGAAGATAAGTGGCTTAACATGACACTAAGGAAAATTTTCTAATGGAGTTAAAGCACATGATCTTCGTGGCCAATTAATTGGACCATTAAGTGAAATTAGTTTTTCATCAAAAGCTTGTTGGAGTAATCAAATGAGCGCCCGGCATGAATTTTTTATTATAAACATATCGAGGTATCGATCTTTATTGGAAAGAAAATAATATGAAATAAATTTCGATTTTCAACAACTTTTCGCAGCATTTGAGGTCGTATTTCGGCGATAACTCTTCGAATGTTGATTTTCAGCTGTTTAATATTTTGTGATTTATCGACGTAGATAAGTGGCTTAACATGACACTAAAGAAAATTTTCTAATGGGGTTAAAGCACATGATCTTCGTGGCCAATTAATTGGGCCATTAAGTGAAATTAGTTTTTCATCAAAAGCTTGTTGGAGTAATCAAATGAGCGCCCGGCATGAATTTTTTGTTATAGACATATCGAGGTATCGATCTTTATTGGAAAGAAAATAATATGAAATAAATTTCGATTTTCAACAACTTTTCGCAGCATTTGAGGTCGCATTTCGGCGATAACTCTTCGAATGTTGATTTTCAGCTGTTTAATATTTTGTGGTTTATCGACGTAGATAAGTGGCTTAACATGACACTAAAGAAAATTTTCTAATGGGGTTAAAGCACATGATCTTCGTGGCCAATTAATTGGACCATTAAGTGAAATTAGTTTTTCATCAAAAGCTTGTTGGAGTAATCAAATGAGCGCCCGGCATGAGTTTTTTATTATAAACATATCGAGGTATCGATCTTTATTGGAAAGAAAATAATATGAAATAAATTTCGATTTTCAACAACTTTTCGCAGCATTTGAGGTCGCATTTCGGCGATAACTCTTCGAATGTTGATTTTCAGCTGTTTAATATTTTGTGGTTTATCGACGTAGATAAGTGGCTTAACATGACACTAAAGAAAATTTCCTAATGGGGTTAAAGCACATGATCTTCGTGGCCAATTAATTGGACCATTAAGTGAAATTAGTTTTTCATCAAAAGCTTGTTGGAGTTATCAAATGAGCGCCCGCTGTATGGCGTCCTGTTGGAACCACATATTAGCAAGATTAATGCCACGTAATTGAGGTACGAACAAAATTGCGATTCATGTTGCTAAACCGTTTACCATTAATAGTAACATTGTTACCATTATCGTTTTTAAAGACATATGGCCAATGACTCCGCCAGACCAAATAGCGCACCAAACAGTAATTTTCTATGGATGTGTTTCGACAAAAGCTTGTGGATTCTCTACACTCTAGATAAGAAAATTCTAAAAGTATCCCAGCAAAACTTTGGTAATGGCAAGTACTCTGGTAACTGGTTTCCTTGTAATGTCTACAATATACCCTCCAAATAACTAATAAGTTATTACAGAAGTACTTATTTGTAATTAAAATGGTAATTTGGACTGAATGGCCCAGGTTCGAATCCCACCAAGACCTACAATTTTTTTAAATTTTTTTTTATTAAAAAAGTCTTTTTAAATGATTTTTGAATTTTAAGAATTTAAATATTACCTTCTGTAAAAGAATTTTGGAAAACTAACTCACGGTAATGAAAAAACACCATCATAAGTTAATTTTGATTATGTAGGCGATGTTGGATACCAATCAGAACCGTTTTGGTTCTGATTGGTCTTAACTTGGTAAGCCCAGACATATTTTGGTCATTTTTTATCTCAACAGTGGACTATAAAACAACAGCTTGGCCTATAAAATTGTAGAATATTTACACAAGATCAAAGTCTACGGAATTCTAAAGTATGCTCGGACTTTGACCTTATCAGGTTTTAACTATAGGCCATTAAAGTAAGTAAGAGTCAATGTTATATAAAAACTTATACAAAAAGGAAGATTTAAATTGTTTAAGTTTTAAAATAATTAAAAAAAAACTTCTTTATTGTTTACTATTATTAAACGTTTACAAAAAATCATATAGAAATATTTTTCCAAAAATTACAACAAAGCAAAAAAATCAGGGGAAACAAAGTTATTGTCACATGATTTTGGATCTAAAAATAAAAATTGTATATATTAATTATAAGCTGCTAAGTTTTCAACATATGAAGTAGCTCAGTGGAAGAGTCTCCGCCTAGCACTCGTAGGGGTCTGGGTTCGAGCCCCCATGGGGGCATACAAAAAAAATTTGTATTTCGTTTAAAAATATGTTTTTTTAAATAAAACAACAACAACAAAAGTTTTTGTTTTTGTTTTCCAATTGCTAACCCAATTCATTACTTTTCTGAAATTGGTAAGTACTTGCCTCCAATGACATCCCCATGTTAATGTAATGACTTAAACAGTAAATGAGTAAGTAGTTCGTGTTCAATAGTTTTGCTGTTTAACTCATTATTTGGTAATGAAAAGTTTTGCTGGGTATACCAATCCAGTATCTCATCGTTCGTTCTTTAGTAAATGAATTTAAAGAATGTTTACAAAATTCTGTTCATATTTGATCAAGCCAGTTTAGAATTTTAAAAAGATAAACTTGTTATCTTCGAGAAAAGCGGCCTATACCTGACCCAAACTCTAATATTCCGGTATGTGCTGCAAATCGAGCGTTTTCAAATCGTTCGATTTCTGATATATTTTTGAGATAATTATCGGTTATTTCCCTAAAACAAATGAAAACTTGGGCTTTAATACTTTTGACTGATATCATATCTTTCATTTGGTTTGAATTTTTTTGTAGAAATATGGTAAATTATCTCAAAAATATATTCGAAATCGAACGAACATACCGGATTGACTTAAATGCTTTAAAGATATTATCTTAAGCATAACAAAATCTACCATTGTGGCTAAAGGTATTCCAGATTCGGTTGAGTCTTGATTTCTTCTCATCCTCTGTTTTGCAGAAATCAATCCACTGTTTTTTTCTTTTGATCTTATATGGCAGAGTTCGAAAAACTACATGTGTATATTTAAAATCATCCAAAGTGATTCTTAACCAACAAGAAGGTTTTTTTTTGAATAGTTAAGTAATGTTTATCAGGTTAAATGGCTGATGGCATAAGGATCTTAAACACTTTCGTCAAATGCGATCACAATGAAAAATATTAAACTCATCTATATCCCTTTGCTTCCATTCTTCAAAAATTTCTTTAAACTTCTATATCGATGTTCAGTGAATTGTATTAATTTAGGTCTTGGGGCAATATTTTTATATAGTTGAACAAATCAATAGTTTTTTGAATATATGAAACTTACTCGGATCAGTGATAGCGGTCTTATAGATTTCTATACCGGTTTTTGGTGAGGACGTATATGTTATGTGTAACATGCATGAATTAATATCTTCTCTGAATACTTTCGTTTCATATGCGGAACAAAGAACCCTTTCTTCCACATCTAATTCGATGCGTAAGAAAAGAAGACTTCTAACCCAACCCTCATACCAGAACATAACTAAAATTTTCAAATGTCTTGTCATTATTCTTCAAACAGCTTTTAAAAATATCAACAGCAAAAAAAACACAACAAACACACAACAACAATTATAACAAAAAAAAAATGAAAAGAAGAAGACACCAACTAATCATAGAATTTCGCGCCTTTATTTCTAATAACCCAGTCAGCATTTTTGTTATTTTCTGATCATATTTGACTCTTTTTCGACTGCCGCTGACGATTAAAACAATCGAATATGCTATCATTTTCGATTCGAAAAAGACTGTGTCTTCGGGAGAAAATGGTACCCTAGCCGCGACTCCCTTGAGAGAATCTTTTATGAGCACCTTTATGAATCTTTTACGAGTCATTTTTGAGTCATTTTTGACTCAATTTTGATTATTTTTTCAGTTGATTTAGAAAAAAAGTAACATTGCCTTTAAAATTGTACATATGTAGAGCGTATTTATTCGAATTGAGTTACCTTAGAGAGAGAGTAGAGAGATGAAGTGTGGTGTAAAGTCTATTTTTAGAACACTGAAGAAGTTGCGCTATTTCTTGTTATTTTATTTATTTTTTATCGACGGCCGCGAACTGGGATCGAACTCAGGCTAAAAATGATATCTTATGTTTAGTAGTCGGCGTGCTAACCCACTTAGCTACAGCACCCATTATCTATGCGCGTTAAAAAGTATTTCAAAACCAATACCATAGGAGTAACCTTTTTATCATCTAACTGTGCAAAATCTGTTTGCAAAATAGCGTTAAAAACTATCGAATTGCAATCTCTTAAATGTTTGATTTTTAATGAATATGCTTTTTGTTATTGTATTTTTAAATAGTAAGTTTTAATGCATAAGTGCAAATCTACTTCGACTAGTTTTTTAATCGCGCAGACGACAAATCGTTTTTTGGTCTTCCAAACTGGTTGAAAAAGACTCATTTGGGTGATTTTTCAAAAAATACTCTTCTAAATGCTAACTGGGAAATATTCACATGTAGAAAATTATTTATATGAAAACAACAAATTGTGCCACACAGTCAACAAACAAACAAACGAACATACATACAAACAAACACATAAAACATAAAAGTATTAGATACTTGACACACGCATTCCCAACAATCAAGTGTGAGGAGTAAATATGAGTATGAATGTGGCACAGTGTCTTTAGATGTGTGTTTTTAAGCAAAAATAGATATATCAAAAATGCCTAAACACACACACGCACACACTTTTAAAGCGTGATTGTATAGAAAAATGTATCTGTGTTAAATTATATGGTACGAGTGTACACTTGTCGCTCTGGAGAAATTTTACAATCAATAAAATATGAGTATGATTTTTGTTTTGTTTTTATACCCACCATCAAAAAGAATGGGGGGTATATTGAGATTGTCATTCCGTTTGAAATTTCCTTAATATTGGCTCAAAAACCAAAAACGATATATATTCTGAATCCTTATGAAATTCTAAGACGATTGAGCGATGTCCCTCTGTCTGTCTGTCTGTTGAAATCACGATAACGCCTAAACGAAAGGAGCTAGCTCACTGAAACTTTGTAAAAACATCTATGAGAAAATTTTGGTATTGAAATTGGGCAGAATTGGTTAACATTTGACCATAGCTCCCGTATAACCTTGCCTACGGAAATCGCTTATTTGATAATAAATAACAAACTATAATAGCTATGATGATAAAATTTGGTATATAGAAGTTTTGTATATAAAATTTCATCAAAATCGGTTTACAGTTAGTCATAGCTCCATACAAAAAACTTACGGAAACAGCCAAAATTTCACCTAAAATACACTTAAATGCCAATAAATCTAAAACTATAATAAATTTAACCACTAAATTAAGCATGAATAGGTCTTATACCAATGCCAACCAGTGTGCCAAATTTTGTCATAATCGGCCACCATTTGACCATAGCTCCCATATAAAAACTTACGGAAACACAAAAATACAAAAAGAAAAGGGGGTTTATGTCCGTCTGTCCGTTAGATAAAAGCGCGTTAGCGCCTTAACGAAAAGGGCTACAGCAACAAAATTTTACAAAAGAAAGTCTTATGTGAATGCCAGCCAGTGTTCAAAATTTTGTAACAATCGGTTACTATTTGACCGTAGCTCCCATATAAAAAACTTATGGAAACACTAAAATACGGTTTATGTCCGTCGTTCCGTCAGAGAAAAGCGCGATAGCTCCTTAACTACAAGAGCTAGAGAGACAAAATTTTATAAAAGTATTTTTGATATGTAACAAAAGTTGTGTGCTGAAGATGGGCGAAATCGGTTCAGATTTAGTTAGAGCTCCCATATAACCCCGCCCCGGGAAACACATGAATGCTGATAAATTGAGTACAATTGTAATAGCTATGATGACTAAATTTAGAATAGAGATGTTTTATGCAACTATTGGTCAGTATATCAAATTTTATACGAATCGGTCCATATTTGACTATAGCTTTCATATAAAAAACACTCCCGGAAACCAAACAATATTTAGCAAGGACCAGTTAAAAGCTATTAAATTAGAAACTGTGTTAGCTGTTGTCACTAAATTTTGCAGGAATAAGCTATATATAAATACCAGCCAGTGTGTAAAATTTTGTTACAATCAACATTTGGCTATAATTCTTATATATATACCCAGCAAAACTTTTCATTACCAAGTAATGAGTTAAACAGCTAAACTATTGAACGCAAACTACTTACTCATTCACTGTTTATGTCATTACATTAACATGGGGATGTCATTGGAGGCAAGTACTTACCAATTGCAGAAAAGTAATGACTTGGGTAAGCAATTTGAAAACAACAACAGCAACAACTTTTTTGTTATTGTTTTATTAAAAACATATATTTTTAAACGAAATACAAAATTTTTTTTATGATCCCATGGGGGCTCGATCCCAGACCCACCGACTGCTAGGCAGAGACTCTTCCACTGAGCTACTTCATATGTTGAAAACTTAGCAGCTTATAATTAATATAAACAATTTTTATTTTTAGATCCAAAATCATGTGAAAATAACTTTGTTTTTCCCTGCTTTTTTTTTTTGCTTTGTTGTAATTTTTGGAAAAATATTTTTATAAGATTTTTTGTAATTATTTTAAAACTTTTTTAAAATTATTTTAAGACTTAAACAATTTAAATCTTCTTTTTTGTATAAGTTTTTACATAAGATTGGCTCTTACTTACTTAAATGTTACAACCTGTTAAGGTCAAAGTCCGAGCATATTTTAGAATTCCATGGATTTCGATCTTGTGCGAATATTCTCCAATTTTATAGGCCAAGCTTTGAAAAATGTTCCTCTACTTGGTCTTTCTATCAAAGTTTCGGACATCCTCCTCTAATATTAGGTAGTGGGACATTTCAATTCTAATTTTATCCTCTTCATTGTATTTTTTTTTTTCAAGAGCTGGTTACTAGCCCGTAATCCTAACCCATTTTTATCGATCTTATGGAACAACTCTCGGAACATGATAACTCACAATATTAATGGGTGTTAAACTAGCTCCCCGGGTGATACCGTGAGGAGGTGTGTGTCCACAGTTGAGATGAAGGATGACCCAGATAAGTTGGGCTTACCAAGTTAAGACCAATTAGAATCGTGTTTGTTATTCAACATCCCCTACATAATCAAAATTGACTCATGATGATATTTTTTCATTAACGTGAGTTAGTTTTACAAATTTTTTTTACAGAATATAATATTTAAGTTCTTAAAATTCAAAAATCATTTAAAAAGACTCTTTTAATAAAAACAAGTAAGAAAGCGCCGACCATACGATACCCTTCACCACTAAGGTCGAAGGTGTTATTTTTCCTGTGTAAAGACAAATATTTGCTAAATTTTGTCATCATACAAACATTTTCTCAAAACTTATATATTCAACCTGATTTGGCAGATTGATTACAGTTGTTACAAAAATTATGTATGCAAAAAATAGACTCAAAATTTCCATTATCTTTAGATTTACGAGCGTTTTAGTAATTTTTTGTCTTATTTAGTGCGTTTTTATACCCACCATCAAAAAGAATGGGGGGTATATTGAGATTGTCATTCCGTTTGTAATTTCCTTAATATTGGTTCAAAAATCAAAAACGATATATATTCTGAATCCTTATGAAATTCTAAGACGATTGAGCTATGTCCGTCTGTCTGTCCGTCTGTCTGTCCGTCTGTCTGTCTGTCTGTCTGTCTGTCTGTCTGTCTGTCTGTTGAAATCACGATAACGTCTAAACGAAAAGAGCTAGCTAACTGAAACTTAGCAAAAACATTCTTTATCTATGAGAAAATTTTGGTATTGAAATTGGGCAAAATCGGTTAGCATTTGGCCATAGCTCCCGTATAACCTCGTCTAGGCTAATCGCTTATTTGCTAATAAATGACAAATTATGACAGTTATGATGACAAAATTTGGTATCTAGAAGTTTTAGATAAGCACTAGGCAGCATATAAAATTTCATCGAAATCGGTTCACATTTAGCCATAGCTCCCATACAAAAAACTTACGAAAACAGGCTAAATTTCACCCAAAATACACTTTAATGCCAATAAATCTAAAAGTATAACAGATATAACCACTAAATTTGGCACAAGAAAGTCTTATATCAATGTCACAATCGGTCACTATTTGACCTAGCTCCCATATAAAAAACTTACGAAAACACAAAAATTCAAAAAGAAAAGGGGATTTATGTCCGTCTGTCCGTCAGATAAAATCGTGATAGCTCCTTAACTACAAGAGCTAGTAAGACTAAATTAAGCACAAAGAAGTCTTATGTCAATGCCAGCCAGTGTGCATTTTCGTCACAATCGGTCACCATTTGACCATAGCTCCCATATAAAAAACTTATGGAAACACAAAAATACATAAAGAAAAGGTTGTTTATGTCCGTCTGTCCGTCAGATAAAAGCACGATAGCGCCTTAACGAAAAGAGCTAGAGGGACAAAATTTTACAAAAGTATTTTGGATATCTTGAAAAAGATGTGTGTTGAAAATGGACAAAATCGGTTCAAATTTAGTTAGAGCTCCCATATAACCCCGCCCCGGGAAACACATTAATGCTGATAAATTGAATACAATTGTAATAGCTATGACGATTAAATTTAAAATAGGGAAGTTTTATGCAATTTTTGATCAGTTTATCAAATTTTATAGGAATCAGTCCATATTTGACTTTAGCTTTCTTGTGAAAAACACTCACGGAAACCAAAAATTTTTGCAAAGGCCAGTTAAAAGCTATTAAATTAGAAACTATGATAGCTATGGTCACTAAATTTTGCAAGAATAAGCTCTCTATATATACCAGCCAGTGCGTAAAATTTTGTTATAATCGGTCAACATTTGGCTATAATTCTTATATATATAACATCCCCTTTTTTATATCTACAATCAAAAAGATTTGGAGGTACATTCATTATATTAAGATTGCACCTACGAAATTATGTAGGCATCAATCAATGTTCAGTCCAGACTTTATATATGATGAATGCATTAGGAACTCATAACGAAATATATGGACCTGTCGTATTACTATTAACGTGTTTAGCCTAACTACATATTAATCACAACGAAAAGTATTTAACAACTTATTAATGTAAAACTATACCTGGTTATGAGACCGAATTTTGATCAAAGTAAATACTGGGGAAACCACTAAAATATTTTTGAATGTTGAACTATAAAGCTACGGAAACCTAATTTAGTCCAAAGGTTTTACCAACAATACCAAATAGCTTAGCGATTTTTCCAGTTTTGGTGCAGATTTTGAATTAGCTGCACCCTTGTAGATATATGAGATATGTTTCTAAATTTAACACAACTTGATGGTGGGTATATAAGATTCGGCACAGCCGAATATAACACTCTTACTTGTTAAAGAAGAGTTTGTATGGGAGCTATGGTCAAATGTGGACCGATTTCAACAAAATTTGGTACAGTAATTTTAGTTGATATAAGCAGTATTTGTTTTAAATTTCATGAAAAAATATTGATATTCGTGGCCAATATAGCAATTCCGGGAAGTGGGACCTATGGGAGGTACCATAAATAATGGACCGATTTTGACCAATTTCAATAGCCATGGTTCCATTATCAAAAAAATGATCTGTGCCAAATTTCATCAAATTATCTGTAGAATTGCGACCTGTAGTTTGATTACAAGGTTTACATGGGGGTCCAGCCAGCCAGCCAGACGGACGGACGGACGGACGGACATCGCTAAATCGACTCAGAAAGTGATTCTAAGCCTATTGGTATACTAAAAGGTGGGTCTAAGACAAATATTTCTATGCGTTACAAACATCAGCACAAACTTATAATACCCTTTCCACCAATGGTGGTGAAGGGTATGAAAAAAAATAAAAAAAATTGTTGCCCTTAGTGGGATTTGAACCGGGGCCATTCAGTTTAAATTACCATCTTAATTACAAATAAGTACTTCTGTAATAACTTATTATTTATTCGGATGATATGTTGTAGTCGTTACAAGGTAACCAGTTATCTGAGTACTTGCCATTACCAAAGTTTTGCTGGATATATTTCAAAATTTAACACAACTTGATGGTGGGTATATAGATAAGATTCGGCACAGCCGAATATAAAACTCTTACTTGTTTTTGTTGTTTTTGTTATTATTATATTGTGTTGCCAAAAATAATTACACTTTCTTTTCTAAATGCCACATTGAGTGCCAAATAACTGTTAAATTCTTTTGAAAATTTAAGTATTTTTATGCTTTTATGATAAATACTCGTAAGTTTTTGGATTCTTTTTAACATACAAATTAATAAATCATTTTGCCGTCGGCAAAACATACATAACTATTAGATGTGTTTCTTTTCTTTTAGACAATTCTATGGAGCTGTTGTTGGGTTTTAAATGTTTTGAAATAAAATTGTGGAATTTTATAAATATTTATTTTAATATCATACATTTTTCAATTTAGAAGAAAATCTATTGGATGAGAAAAAACGAAATTTGTTTAAATATATTTGAACTAACAGATATAAATGTTGAAAGCACATTTTAGAGAACAATTCGAACTATTGCTTAACTCCAATTTCTTAAAGCTTATAACTTCATATATTGCGCTTAATTTCTTCTACAGATTTTTTTTTTTTTTTGGAGACTTTAAAATTCCGTCGGGAGTTCTACAATGTTGCACTGCACAATTTAGATTTTCCTAATCACTACAATAAGGTGTTTCGATTGTTCTAACTATAAACAAGTAAGAAAGTGCTAATTCGGTCCATCCCCACCTTAAGATACCCTTCACCACTAAGATCAAATGTGTTCTTTTTCCTATATAAAGACAAATATTTGATAAATTTTGCCATAATACAAACATTTTCTCAAAACTTATATATTTAAGCTGTTTCCGCCATTTGGACTTGTATGACAGCTGGGGTCAAATGTGGACCTATTATCATGAAATTTGGAAAATTGATTATAGTTATCACAAAAATTATGTATGCAAAAAATAAACTTGAAACTCTTATTATCTTCAGATTTACAAGCGTTTTAGTGGTTTTTGTCTCAGTTAGTGCGTTTTGACACAAGAGTTTGTATGAGAGCTATGGTCAAATGTAGAACGAGATCTGTCAAACCGAGTTGTTAAAACAATTTCTTTCTTTTCAGTTGAAATTTTGATGTTGACGAAAATGCATCGCTTAGGTATCACACAACGCATAAAAATTATCAAAACATACAACAAAAATGAGGATTCTTTTTTAAACAGCTATGAAAATAAGCGGACAGGTGTTTGGTACTTTTTTGAAACTATGTCCGATAGCGGGTAAAAAAGGGTGAAAATTGTTTTTTGGTACTTTTTTTAACCCACTCTTATTTTTCAAGCCAAAGAATATAGAAAGGAACTTTGTACTGCAGTCAATAGATGTAAAAGAAATATTGAACACGTATTTGGTACTTTTTTGATTTTGGGGCCAAAATGGGTGAAAAAGGGATAACATGATAACTTAACATCTCAAAAAGTAATATGAATAAGAATTATGTTAACTGCGTTTTAATAAAATGTACCGAATTCAATTGGTACCAAAGAAATACCAAATATGCATACGGAGCTTTTTGAAAGTAGGGCATAAAAAGGCGAAAAAATGAGTAATGTTATAACTTTTAAACAAATGAATGTTTGTATGTATGTTCTTTATAGAATAGTAAACTGTGAATTTGAACATGTTATGCTCTTTAGCGAAGATGTTGCGGATAAGCCGGCGAAGGTTTTAAAGTTGGTAATACTAATTCCCGTTAGATGGCGCCACTGAAAATTACTAAAAATTAATTAAATCGTAAACTGTACACTTGATCATGCTATGAACTTTAGCAAAGTTGTAGCGCATGAGCCGGCGAAGGCTTTTTTATTGTAAATACTTTCCGACAGGTGGCGCTACTGAAAATTACTCAAGATCAATTTAATCGTAAGCTGTACGTTTAATCATGCTATAATCTTTAACAAAGTTGTTGCGGATAAGCCGACGAAGGTTTATTAATGGGAATGACCAAAGTCCGATAGGTGGCGCCGCTGAAAATTACTCAAAATTAATTAAATCGTAAACTGTGAATTTGATCATGTTATAATCATAAGCAAAGTTGTTACGCATAAGCAGACGAAGGTTTCTTAGTTGGTATGAACAACTTCAGGTGGCGCCACTGAAAACTGCTCAAAATGAATTTAATCGTAAACTGTGTATTTGATCAAGCTATAATCTTTAGCAAAGTTGTTGCGCATGGGCCGACGGAGGTTTCTGTTGGCATGACCAATTTCCAAAATTTTTAAAATTAGTTAAACTGTAAACTATGCAAACTGTGTGTTGATCGGACAAAATAAGTAAAATAATTCAAAATTAACTAAATATTTGTACTATGTATTTCCTCTAAATTTATTTTACTACTTTATAAAATAAAATATATAAAAAATTTTAAAATTTGCCTAAAAATGCTTATCATAAAGCTCCGAGCAAGGATCGGTCAACCAAGTACTGGCACATTATTGAAGAATAAAACTTGGAGAATATGTGGTTTCAATGTGGGGTCACATGCCACACAACTCGGGCGAATATGGCTTTATTGCAAGAGACTTTTCCTAGAGCGTAATTTCTCGTCTTGGTGATATCAACTGGCCACCAAGATCATGCGATTTGACACCATTAGACTTTTTTGTTGGGCTGTGCGAAAGACCGTGTTTATGCAGATAAACCTTTAACTCTTGAGAACTCAAAAAATAACATTCGTCAAGTTATGGCTGATATACGTGTAAAAAAGTGGTCGAAAATTACCTCAAAAGAATCAATGCTTGCAACATTTCGCGTGGTTCAGTTACTAGTTTGAGTCTGTATAACGTCTTTGGAAAATTCTGCTTTTTGGAAGCAGCTTGCAATACTTTCTGCTTTAATATGGATAAATGATTCTGAGTCAATTGGTTAACTTAAGGGTCTCATACCAATACTTCTATGAGTTGTATATTAGGGTGGAGCGAAAAACATCTTTTATTGAAATTCGATATGCCTGGATTCAAAATCGATGCTTTACGTCCTAAGAAGCTCAGAAAAAAAATTTTGTCTTCCTAGGTCAATGTCCTGAGGTGGCGCACAGGACATTTATTTCTGGGACCCATTTGTATGGGGAAAAATGGGACTTTTTTCGGTTTTTGTTAAATTTAACCAATAAATTAATGTTTTTGGCAAAACTAATAATTGGATGTAGAAGACAACTAAATCAGCTTTGATTAGAGTTGTAAAAACTAAAAATCCATGCAGTAGTTTTTAAGTTATTGCAATTTGCCCCAGAAAATTCGTGTCCCTTTCAAAACGCCTAGGGATATGCAGCAAAAAAATTATTTCTAGAGTACAGAAATTACAAAGTAAGACTTTCCTTATCATCTTAAGACTTATAAATACTAAAAAGTTTAAATTTATTAAAATATAATTAAATTTACATAGTTTCTTTTATACTGGAAAATGGTACTTTTTTTAAGGACCGTTTCAAAACTCGCGTTTTAAATTTTAGAAAATTTTGTTAAAAAATATTCAAAATTTCAAAAGTTTTGAAGGGCACGTGAAAATAATGGGGTTGTAAACCGTGGCTCTCTATTTGAACGAATGTTAACGAAGTTATCCAGGTCATACCACGAGGAGGTCAGTTTCCACAGTTGAGATGAAGGATGTACCAAAATATTTCTGGGCTTACCAAGTTTAGACCAATCAGAAACCTTGCTTGGTACCCAACATCCCCTACATGTGCCAAAATGTAACGGCCCGGTTGTTTTTATCGAAAGTACCCGAAATAATGCACGAATTGGCCAGATTCAAAAGGCAAGCCTCCAGTTTTAGGACTGTTTACAGGAAATTTTTAAAAAATTTATTAATGTTTAGGAGTTTTTTCAATAATTTTGTTTTTTTGTATAGGAAAGTTTTAAAAAATTTCTTATATTTATTCGAAATTTTTGAAAAATTTCCTACTTTTATAGGAAATTTTTTAGTTTGATAGGAAATTTTTCAAAAATTTTTTTTTTTATAGGAAATTAAAAAAAACTCCTATTTTTGGTCATTGCCGATAACGCAGCAATACAGGGTTAATTTATCGGCAATGACGAAAAATACGAGCTTTTTTTTAATTTCCTATAAAATAAATAAATTTTTGAAAAAAATTCCTACTAAATTAAAAAACTTCCTATAAAAGAAGGAAATTTTTGAAAAATTTCGAATAAAAACACGATTTTATTTAAAAATTTCCTATAAAAAAAACCAAATTATTGAAAAATTTCCTAAAAATTAACAAATTTTTTTAAAATTTCCTATAAACAAGAATTTTTTGAAAAATTTCCCATAAAAATAAGATAATTTTGCAAAATTGTCTAAATAAGACCTTCTTGAAAATAAGAAATTTTTGAAAAATTTCCTCTAATAATAAGAAATTCTTGTAAAATTTTATTTTAAATCAAGAAATTTTTAAAGAAATTCCTTTAAAAATAAAAAATAAAAATTTTAAATTTCTTCAAAAGTAAGAAATTTTTGAAAAATTTCCTATAAAAATAAAAAAACTTTTGAAAAATCTTCTAAAAATATTAAGAAAGTTTTGAAATATTTTTTAAGAAAAAGAATTTTTTTTTTTAATTTCCTATAAAAGTAGGAAATTTTTGAAAAATTTTCTATAGAAATAAGAAAATTTTCAAAAAGTTTCTAAAAAAATTTGAAAACTTTCTTAAAAAAAAAAACAAAGAAACTATCAAAAAAAATGTTATAAGAATTTTTGAAAAATTTTTTTTAAAAATAAGATATTTTTGAAAAATTTTCTATAAAAATAAGAAATTTTTGAAAAATTTCCTCTAAAAATAAGAAATTTTTTAAAATTTCGTATAGAAATAGGAAATTTTTGAAAAATTTCTTATAAAAATGTATTGAAAAAATTTCCTACAAAAATAAGATTTTTTTTTTATATTTCCTATAAAAATAAGAAATTTTTGAAAATTTTCTTAAAAAAATAAGAAATTTTTGAAAATTTTCTTAAAAAAATAAGAAATTTTTTAAAATTTTCTTAAAAAAATATGAAATTTTTGAAAAATTTCTTAAAAAATGAGAAATTTTTAAAAAATTTCTTAAAAAATAAGAAATTTTTGAAAAAAAATCGTAAAAAATAAAAAATTTTTGAAAAATTTCTTATAAAAATAAGAAAGTTTTTTAAAATTTCTTATAAAAATAAAATTTTTTTGAAAAATTTCTTATAAAAATAAGAAATTTTTTAAAAACTTCTTCTAAAAATAAGAAATTTTTTAAAAATTTCTTACAATATAAAGATAAGAAATTTTCGAAGAATTTTCTATAAAAATAAGGAATTTTTGAAAATTTTTCTCTAAAAATAAGACATTTTTTAAAATTTCGTATAGAAATAGGAAATTTTTGAAAAATTTCTTATAAAGATGTATTGAAAAAATTTAATACAAAAATTAGAATTTTTTTATATTTCCTATAAAAATAAGAAATTTTTGAAAATTTTCTTAAAAAAATAAGAAATTTTTGAAAATTTTCTTAAAAAAATAAGAAATTTTTGAAAATTTTCTTAAAAAAATAAGAAATTTTTGAAAATTTTCTTAAAAAAATAAGAAATTTTTGAAAATTTTCTTAAAAAAATAAGAAATTTTTAAAAATTTTCTTAAAAAAATAAGAAATTTTTGAAAATTTTCTTAAAAAAATAAAAAATTTTTGAAAATTTTCTTAAAAATATAAGAAATTTTTTAAAATTTCTTTAAAAAAATAAGAAATTTTTTAAAAAATTTCTTAAAAAATGAGAAATTTTTAAAAAATTTCTAAAACAATAAGAAATTTTTGAAATAAATCGTAAAAAATAAAAAATTTTTGAAAAATTTCTTATAAAAATAAGAAAGTTTTTTAAAATTTCTTATAAAAATAAAAAATTTTTGAAAAATTTCTTATAAAAATAAGAAATTTTTTAAAAACTTCTTCTAAAAATAAGAAATTTTTTAAAAATTTCTTACAATATAAAAATAAGAAATTTTTGAAAAATTTTCTATAAAAATAAGGAATTTTTGAAAATTTTTCTCTAAAAATAAGACATTTTTTAAAATTTCGTATAGAAATAGGAAATTTTTGAAAAATTTCTTATAAAGATGTATTGAAAAAATTTAATACAAAAATTAGAATTTTTTTATATTTCCTATAAAAATAAGAAATTTTTGAAAATTTTCTTAAAAAAATAAGAAATTTGTGAAAATTTTTTTAAAAAAATAAGAAATTTTTGAAAATTTTCTTAAAAAGAAAGAAGAAATTTTTGAAAAATTTCTTATAAAAATATGAAATTTTTTAAAAGTTTCTTATAAAAATAAGAATTTTTTTAAAAATTTCTTATAAAAATAAAAAATATTGAAAAATTCCTTATAAAAATAAGAAATTTTTAAAAAATTTCTTAAAAAAATAAGAAATTTTTGAAAAAAATTTTATAAAAATAAGACATTTTTTAAAAATTTCTTACAAAAATAAGAAATTTTTTAAAAATTTCTTATAAAAATAAAAAAATATTGAAAAATTTATTATAAAAATAAGAAATTGAGAATACTCCGAATATTAAATTTCCAAGATCACTGATTTCTGTCAAGAAACATCCCCTAATTGTTTTAATTAATTGTTTTAAAAGGCAACTTTTTAATAATTTTTCCACTCATAAAATTAATAATATTATATTTATTTTTAAAATTTTTATCTTCGTTTTTGGTTGGGTCAACATTTTGCTGCAAACAGCAAAGCCCTCCATCAACACCACCACAAACACCAGCATAATCATCATCAACAATATCGGGAATGTCGTCAAAAGACAAACAACGGCAGCAAGAACAACTCGTCGTCGTCGAAAAAGAAGAAGAAAAAGAAATGGAAGACGACCAAGCCATCATGACGGACTCTTACTCTGTCCACACTTACACATAGAGTTCCATAGATATTCATGTGTAGAGCTGGGTATGTCGAAATGGATGTAGCATGTTTGCTATTGCCCGGTAGTTTAAAATGGGAGGATTAACTGAAATTATTTGGATTTTTTATATTTGTCTATGGTTAGAAGGCTCTTTCAAGGCAATCGGGAGTAGTTTTTAGACTACTGATCTCCCTAGTTTTAGAGGTGGTCCTTGGACCTGGAACCACTGGGCCTCTACTCATATAAACATCACATCAAACATACACAGTCATTTTCTCTAGCATGTTGTTCTCTAGTGGTTGTTGTTTGTTTTTCAAAAATGAATATCGTCAACAGCAACAATAACAACAACAATATCAGCAGCAACGACATCAACTTTGTAAAAGTAAGTTCGATGATCTGTTTACGATATTTTTGCTGTTGCTGCTGCTATTACTGTTGCTGTTGTTGATTTTTATAATTTTTTATTTTGTTTCTTCCTCGATCATACTTAGTATGATCGTATGTATGAATTTGCTTGGGCTGAATGTTGCTGCCTCTGCTGGAATAGCTGTTGTTATTGCTGCTGTTGTTGTAGTTGTTTGTTTTTAGCAGATATATATGGCGTTGTTGTTTTCTTTTGGTTTTATTGTTGTTCCTCCTTTTTTGCTGTTTTTCTCAATATATGAATTTTGTTTATCCATACGACGAGTTAACTCACACATTCCTAACCAGCAGTTTCATATGGAAACAACACCAGAACTAGTAAACTAGGGTAGGTTTCTGAATAACAGTCGTTACATGTTTCTAGGGTCATGAAACAGTGCTTAGAGACTCCTTTTGCAATCATAAATTTTACCAAAATCTTATGCATTTCATATAATTCTGGCGACATTCCCTTCCTTCAAAACTGCTGGGCATCTTCAACTACATACCTTGATATGTTAGTATGTTGGTATATATCGGCTGTTGTTATTTTATTGTTGGTCATTGACTGTTTCTGAAAAATATTTATTTTTTTTTTTTTTTTTTTGTAAAAACAAACCAGCCTATGGATGTTGTCATCAACATCATCATCATCGTCATCTTCATTATGAATGCCTCACGATCATCATCATTACCATGTTGATCATATTTAGAGTTTGTCAAATTGTAAATAACAACAAACAACAGTAGTTCCTTCAAGCTAAACCCCTTTTTTGATTAAAGAAATAAACCTAAAAATGAAAGTGATCTTTTGAAATCGGTTTGTTTACATTTGGGTGTGAGATCAGCACAAAAAAGATATAATTTTGATGAATTTATTTATGATATGAAATCGGAGTGTCAAATTGTTCTAAGATCAAGAGTTTGAATAGTTTTACCAAGAAATGGCCGAAATTCGCAAAATTCCAAACTATAAAAAAATAAATTTTTTGAAAAATTTCCTATAAAAATTAGAATTTTTTGAAAAATTTCCTATAAAAATAAGAAATTTTTGAAAAATTTCCTATAAAAATAAGAAATTTTTGAAAAATTTCCTATAAAAATAAGAAATTTTTGAAAAATTTCCTTTCAAAATAAAAAATTTTTGAAAAATTTCCTATAAAAATAAAAAACTTTCAAAAATTTCCTATAAAAATAAGAAATTTTTGAAAATTTTCCTATAAAAATAAAAAAATTTAAAAAATTTCCTATAAAAATAAGAATTTTTTTGAAAAATTTCCTAAAAAAATTAGAAATTTTTTAAAAATTTTCTATAAAAATAAGAAATTTTTAAAAAATTTCCTATAAAAATAAGAAATTTTTGAAAAATTTCCTATCAAAATAGGAAATTTTTGAAATATTAGCTATAAAAATAAGAAATTTTTGAAAATTTTCCCATAAAAATAAACATTTTTTGAAAAATTTCCTAAAAAATAAGAAATTTTTGAAAAGTTTCCTATAAAAATAAGAAATTTTTTAAAAAATTTGCTATAAAAATAAGAAATTTTTGAAACATTTTCTATAAAAATACGAAAATTTTAAAAAATTTCCTCTAAAAATAAGAAAATTATGAAAAATTTCCTATAAAAATAAGAAATTTTTGAAAAATTTTTGAAAATTGACTATTTATAGGAAATTTTTAAAAAATTTACTATTTATAGGAAATTTTTGGAAAATTGCCTATTTATAGGAAATTTTTCAAAAATTGACTATTTAAAGGAAATTTTTCGAAAATTGACTATTTGTAGGAAAATTTTTGAAAATTGACAATATATAGGAAATTTTTCGAAAATTGACAATTTATAGGAAATTTTTGGAAAATTGACTATTTATAGGAAATTTTTCGAAAATTGACAATTTATAGGAAATTTTTCGAAAATTAACTATTTATAGGAAATTTTTCGAAATTTGACTATTTATACGAAATTTTTCGAAAATTGACAATTTATAGGAAATTTTTCGAAAATTGACTATTTGTAGGAAATTTTTTGAAAATTGACTATTTATAGGAAATTTTTCGAAAATTTACTATTTTTAGGAAATTTTTCGAAAATTGACTATTTATAAGATATTTTTCGAAAATTTAATGTTTATAGGAAATTTTTCAAATATTGACTATTTATAGGAAATTTTTCGAAAATTTACTATTTATAAGAATTTTTTAGAAAATTTACTATTAATAGGAAATTTTTCGAAGATTGACTATTTATAGGAAATTTTTCGAAAATTGACTATTTATAGGAAATTTTTCGAGAATTGCCTATTTATAGGAAATTGTTTGAAAATTGACTATTTATAGGAAATTTTTCGAAAATTGACTATTTATAGGAAATTTTTCGAAAATTTACTATTTATAGGAAATTTTTCGAAAATTGACCATTTATAGAAAATTTTTCTCTATTTAACTTTAATAGGAAACTGGATCTTATAAAACCCACGATAATGCTAGTATATTATTTTTAGGAGATTTCTAATTTCTTGATCATAATTTCAAAGTCTGCGAATGATTCCAGTTTCCGTTTTTTTTTTTTTAATTTTTGGCTCTTTCATCACATAATATTCAAATATTTTATTTATTATAATAAAGAATAAATAAAAATTGTTGGCAATAAACGAAAGTTTTTGTTATTTCTAAAAAACACAGAAAATTATAACCGGATTTAACGGTATAAACCGCAAAGACATTTAAATGGATTTGTTTATTTTTTGAGTTTTTAAGAGGTTTCAAAGTCCCAATATTCCCATATACAAAAACGAATAAGAAAGCATTATAGTCGGTCAAGACGACCATATGATATCCTACAACACTAAGGTCATGTTTGGGCAAAAAAATTATAATTTTTTGGGAAAAATTATAATTTATTTAGGAAATTTTTCAAATATTTCTTATTTTCTTACGAAATTTAAAAAAAAAAATCTAATCTTAAAAGAAAATTTTTCAAAATTTTCTTATTTTTATAGAAAATTTCTTATTTCTATAGGAAATTCTTCAAAAATTTCTTATTTTTATAGGAAATTCTTCACAAATTTGTTATTTTAATAGGAAATTTTTCAAAATTTCTTATTTTGTAAGAAATTTTTGAAAATTTTCTTATTTATATAGACAATTTTTTATTTAAATTTCTTATTTTTATGGGAAATTTTTCAAAAATTTCCTATTTTTATAGAAAATTTTTCAAAAATTTCTTAATTTTATAGGAAATTTTTTAAAAATTTCTTAATTTTATAGGAAATTTTTTGAAAAATTTCATATTTTTATAGGAAATTTTTGAAAAATTTCTTATTTTTAAAGGAAATTTTTTAAAAATTTCTTATTTTTATAGGAAATTTTTCAAAAATGTCTTATTTTTTTAGGATATTTTTGAAAAATTTCTTATTTTTAAAGGAAATTTTTCAAAAATGTCTTATTTTTATAGGAAATTTTTTAAAAATTTCTTTTTTTTATAAGAAATTTTTCAAAAATTTCTTATTTTTATAGGAAATTTTTCAAAAATATCTTATTTTTATAGGAAATTTTTCAAAAATTTGTTATTTTAATAACATGAAGGTTGGATCGATATTTTTGTGTGTTACAAACATTTACACAAATCCCATTAAACTTATTCACTTATGTTGGTGTAGGGTATCAAAATCTGGCAAATACAAAAGCAAATGCTTGTAGATTTATTTCGAGAAGAACAAATTTAGCCAAAATTATACAAAAAACACTCAAACTCAAAAACTTCACACACTTCTTTAGAGAATTTATGTTTAAGGTGTTAACAACTTATGCGAATTAAATAAGCAAGCTTTGATGGACGGACTGACATGTGTTAAAATAACTGAAAAGCAACTTTGAACACGATTTTAAAAAAGTATGACCGGAGGTACGAATTGATGGTACAATTTGTTTAAATTATCATAAAGATGAAGCAAAACGTTACGGACTGATTTAAATGATAAAATATTTGCTTACAAAATGTTTAGGATTTTGAAAATATGCGAATATTTATGTGAAAAATAACTTTAGACTGCCTTCATAGGTTTATAATGTCAATAGGATAGAAAAATAACAATTTTTCTTCGATCACATTGAAATCTCAAATTTCAGTCTTAAATTTGTATCCATTTAAAAATTTATTAAAATCAATTTCCAAACAAAAACAAACCTTCAATCGTATTATTATGATTACAAAATAATCACTAAAATATTTATAATAATAATCATATTTTGATATTTATTTGCTGATCGTCATTATCATCCATTATCAGTATTTCAGTCATGTCATCGCGTACAAATAAAATTTTATATTTATTTCGTCTCCTTTATTTGTTAAGTTTGAGGTTCTTGAAACTTTCGTTTATATAAATAGAAGATATTAATATCGCATTTTCGTATTTTAATATTTGGCACATGTTTAACATTATTATTTTTTTTTTTTCTTCTTCAAATTTTATTGCTTATTGTTTAATTATGAATTTTGTTATTAATAAAAAATAATAATTTATTTGGTATTTAAAACTAAAAGGCATACAAACAAAACGCAAGTGGATTCTTGGGGAAATTATGACAGAAAAAGTCTGAAAATATGCTACCATAAAATCAGTACTGAAATTTAAATTTTTGTGAATAAAGTTTAAAAATTTATTAATATGATAAATTTGGTTCTTTTTAGCGCCCTTCGGCGTTATCCGAGTGCGTTGATGGTGAAGTTTGGAGAAAATATAATGCCATATACAACAAGTTTCCTTTCACAGCATAGCTCGATCCATCTTCCTCCGTTATCGTTTATTAATCTGAACCGTGCTTACTAATGTAATACACCAAATCGGTACTGTTTAAACCCTGTGGTTCATCCAATTCCTGAGTGTGTCGTATAATTGATCTTTATCGTTTTCAGACTCAATTTCATTTGAAGCGTAGACATATTAATCAAATTACAAGCTTTCGACTTGAGTTTGATTACCATTGGTCTGTCACTGACAGGAAACCATTGTACTACGGCCTTAGCTATTTTTTTCGATATCAGGAAGCCTACACCCCTACTATGCTTATCGCCATCCCGAGTAAAAAACACGGTGTTTTCATTCCGTATTGTTTAAGCCCTGTAATTCATCCAACTCCTGAGTCGTAGAATTTATCTTTATCGTTTTCAGACTGAATTTCAGTTGAAGCGTAGACATAATAATCGAATTACGAGCTTTTGACTTGACCTTGATTGCCACTAATCTCTCACTGATAGGAAACCATGCATTCATGGCCTTAGCTACTTTTTTCGATATCAAGAAGCCCACACCCCTCCTATGTTTATCGCCATCCGGGCGACCCGAGTAAAGAAACACGATATTTTTATTACATACCTCTCCATACCCTGTCTATCTTGTTTCTTGCACAGCCAAAAAGTCAATTTTATAACGCGACATTTCACTTCTCAGCTGTTTTCATTTTCCAATCTCGTATAACGTATCGTTCATGCCTATCCGGGCGATCCGAGTGAAGAAAAATTATATTTGCATTCCGTACCTCTCCCTGGCCTGTCCATCTTGCTTCTCGCACCACCAACAAGTCAATTTTGTTTTTATTTTATTACGCGACATTTCACGCCTAAGCTGTTCTTAATTTCCAATCTCGTATAACGGGCGCACGTTCCACGTCCCAAACATTAAGCTTTCCTTCATGCCTATATAAGGTTAAATAGTCCGATATCTTCGGATAGAATTGGTTTCAATCCTCAGAATGTTCTCGCGTAGAAAAGGTACCTCCTAAATTCTTGTGCCAGCTGTCGTAGCAGGAGGTGTCTCGTATGATTACCCCTTGAAGTAGTATATTATTTAGTGTTGTTTCTTGCCACGCTTAAAACATCGTAAGTGCTAAGTCGATATATATATACATACATATATATAAATATTTACCCGACAACATTCCAATAGGAACAAGGGGTACTTCTTTCAGACAATGATCTGCATCCGATTCTATTTTTAGACTCATTGAAAGGGACCTACGTTTTAACTCCGACTCCGAACGGCAAATGCATTAGTTAGGGAAGTTTTACATAGCCTTATACTCAATAACCAGTGGCCAGCTGAGTTATGAGGTGAACCGCCGCTTTTTTGAAAATTATTTTTTTTTCAAGTGGTTCTGGCCGATGGTTGAACTTGGGACCTCTTGAATGCTAGGTGTATGACTAACCTGCTATACGACGGCGGTTCACAATGGATGATGAGTCCAAAGACACAAGCCATGTTTGAACAGCCAGCCTCTCGACTAACATGTTGAACATATGCTGCAGTTTCATACTTAAGCAAGTAAGTTGAAATGGCTCTAGAATAACTTCTTCACATATAATCCCTGACCTGAAATCCCATACGGGTTGTTTACCTCATCTTCTACTAGGTTGTTCAGGTTATCAGGCTGTACCACGAAGAGGTAAAAGTAGGAAATGGATATAGTTCTTGCTTGGTAGCTGGAGACACCAGGCAACAACTGAATCCCATTATATCCCAAGATGATAATGACTATTAAACTCTATCAATCAATCGTGGATCTTTGAAGAGCAAACTCTCACAATCGATAGTAGCTCTTTAAATGTAATCTTCCAAATCAGTTTATAATCTTTTCGGAAGATACTCTCGTTGTCAATCATTGATCCTAAAGAGGAAACTCTGGCAATCAACCATGGATTCTTAAGAGAAAACTTTTATAATTTTCAATCGTAGATCTTTAAAGTAAAAAACTCTTGCAAGCAGCGTTCACTCTTGTGGATTTTTAAAGTGGGAATTCTCGCAATCAATCGTGGATCTTTGGATGGATCTCGTAATCAATCGTTGAGCTATGAAAAGGAAATTTTAACAACCAATCGTGGATGTTTGAAGAAGAAATTGTCGTAATCAGTCGTGGATCTTTGAAGAGGGAACTAACACAATCAACGGTGGAACTTTAAAGAGAAAACTCCCGCAATCAATCGTGTATCTTTGAAGTTGAAACACCTGCAATATATCGTGGATCTTTGAAGAGGAGACAATCGCAATCAATTGTGGATCTTTGCAATTAATCGTGGAGCTGTGAATAAGAAATTCTCGCAATTATTCGTGGATATAAGAAGAAGAAACTCCCGCAACCAATAGTGGATCTTTGAAGCAACCAATCGTGGAGCTATGAAGAGGAAACTCTAACAATCAATCGTGGATCTTTGAAGAAGAAACTGACGCAATCAATAGTGGATCTTTGAAGAAGAAGCTCTAGTAATCCTTAGCAATCAATCTTTGGTCTTTGAAGAGGAAACTCTTGCAATTAATCGTGGAAACTTTAGCAATCAATCAAGGAAAGTAAAGCAATCAACCATGGATATTTGAAGAGAAAACTCTTGCAATCTATCGAGGAAAGAAAGAAGAAACTCTTGCAATCAGTTGTGGATCTTTAAAGAGGAAATTCTCCAATCAATCTCGCAATTAATGTGAAGAAAAAACTCTAGCAATCAATCGTGGATCTTCGAAGAGGAAACTCTAGCAATAAATCGTGAATCTTTGAAAAGGAAACTTTAGCAATTTATCGTAGATCTTTAAAGAAGAAAGTCTCGCAGTTAATCGTGGATCTCTGAAGAAGAAACTCTCGCAATCAATCGTGGATCTTTGGAGAGGAAATTCTCCAATCAGTGGTGGAGCTTTGAAGAAGAAACGCTCGCAATTAATCGTGGATCTGTGAAGAGAAAACTCTAGCAATCACTCGTGGATCTTCGAGGAGGAAACTTTCGCAATAAATCGTGGATCTTTGAAGAGGAAACTTAAGCAATTTATCGTAGATCTTTAAAGAAGAAAGTCTCGCAGTTAATCATGGATCTCTGAAGAAGAAACTCTCGCAATCAATCGTGGATCTTTGGAGAGGAAATTCTCCAATCAATGGTAGAGTTTTGAAAAAGAAACGCTCGCAATTAATGGTGGATCTGTGAAGAGAAAACTCTAGCAAGCAATCTTGGATCTTCGAGGGGGAAACTCTTGCAATAAATCGTGGATCTTTGAAGAGGAAACTTAAGCAATTTATCGCCGATCTTTAAAGAAGAAGGTCTCGCAGTTAATCGTGGATATCTGAAGAAGAAACTCTCGCAATCAATCGCGAATCTTTGGAGAGGAAATTCTCCAATGATTTGTGGAGCTTTCAAGAAGAAATGCTCGCAATTAGTCGTCGATCTGTGAAGAGAAAACTCTAGCAATCAATCGTGGATCTTCGAGGGGGAAACTCTAGCATTATATCGTGGATCTTTAAAGAAGAAAGTCTCACAGTTAATCGTGGATCTCTGAAGAAGAAACTCTCGCAATTAATCATGGATCTGTAAAGAGGAAACTCTAGCAAACAATCGTGGATCTTCGAAGAGAAAACTCTTGCAATCAATTGTGGATCTTTGAAGAAGAAACTCTCTCAATCTTTTAAGGATAACTTTAAATCAGTCATCGATATTTTTTGGAGAGAAAACTTAGACGGAAATTTTTTTGAATCGCATTAAAAAAAATCTCCAGTACACACGTGCTTATATTACAAAGCACTTCAATCAATCATCCATATTCATATATATTTATACACAACTCACGCATGTTAATTTTACAAATTTTCTTCAAAATATCATTCGTTCTGAAAGGCTGTCATTTATGAATTTTGGTTTGATTTGTTTGTTTTAAAATTGTTGTAACAGTTCAACACCTTAAAAGGTGTTAAATGTTGCAAATAACTACAAAAATGAAAAGTATTCAACCAATGCACATGTAATATTGTCTGACAAAAATAAGGTGTGCAAATAAAAACGAAATTATCTGAAAGGTGTGAAAATTAGAGACAAATATTTTTATTATTATTTATATTTTTTTCAAAAAAATGTATGAAATACAAAAAATTGCAATAAAAACGCTTTTGAATTTCTAAATATTACAAAATCTGAAGTATTTTCATTATACACGTAAATGAGGTAAAATGAACTTTAAATGTACAGTGGGACATACATAAATATTCAATGAATGAAAACGAAGAATATATTTTAAACCGATTACTAGTTTGAAAGTGTTGAATAAAATGATAATTGCCATATCGATTTTTATAGGTTTTAAATTTATGACCCTACTTTAAATGTGGGTTTATTTATATAGCTTCGTTAGCCAATTTGTACCCTATTTGGAAAGATGTGCGTGTGACAAAATTAAGTGGGTGTTTTCGATGGATGTTCTCTTGATTGGGTTAATTTTATTCGAATATATTAAAGAACTGCTAAATATTTAAAGTTAATATTGATTCTAAAAGTGATAGTGGTTTTACGACTTAAAATACAAAAAAATCTTCAAGTTTATTTATATGATAAAAGCTATTTAAGAATTTGCTTATTTGTAAAAAAAATTATTATTGGAATTTTTATAGGAAATTTTTAAAAAAATTTCTTCTTTTCTATAGGAAATTTTTAAAAAAATTGAAAACAAAAAAATTCTAAATACAAATAAAAACTTTTAAAAAAATTTCTTTTTTTGTAGGAAATTTTTCACAAATTTCCTATATTGAAAGGAAATTTTTTAAAAATTTCTTATATAATATTTAAAGGAAATAATTTCAATTTTTTATAAATAAAAAGTTTTAGACAAAGAGTCTACAAATACGAGCAATTACTAAATTCCTAGAAAAAAAAATATTATTATAATCTTTTAAAATAATCATTCTATCTTATAGAATGATAGAACTGCAATTTTGTAAATCAAAAATATTTAACGTTCGGTGACTAATATCATTTAAAGGAAATTTTTTCGAAAACTGACTATTTAAAGGAAATTTTTCAAAAATTGACTATTTATAAATTTTTTTTTTAAATTGACTATTAATGAGAAATTTTTCGAAAATTGACTATTAATGAGAAATTTTTCGAAAATTGACTATTTATAGGAAATTTTTCAAAAATTTACTATTTATAGGAAATTTTAACAAAATTGACTATTTATAGGAAATTTTTCGAAAATTGACTATTTATAGGAAATTTTTCGAAAATTGACTATTTATAGGAAATTTTTTAAAAATTGACTATTTTAAAAAAATTTTTCGAAAATTGACTATTTATAGGAAATTTTTCAAAAATTGATTATTTTAAAAAAATTTTTCGAAAATTGACTATCTATAGGAAATTTTTCGAAAATTGACAATTTTTAGGAAATTTTTCGAAAATTGGCTATTTATAGGAAATTTTTCGAAAAATCACTATTTATAGGAAATTTTTCGAAAATTGACTATTTATAGGAAATTTTTCGAAAATTGACTATTTATAAAAAATTTTTCGAAAATTGACTATTTATAGGAAACTTTTCGAAAATTGACTAATTATAGAAAATTTTTCGAAAAATCACTATTTACAGGTAATTTTTCGAAAATTTACTATTTATAAGAAATTTTGTCGTAAATTTTCAAAAAATTGAATATTTAAAGGAAATTTTTCGAAAATTGACTATTTAAAAGAAATTTTTCAAAGATCTACAATTTAAAGGAAATTTTTAAAAAATTGATTACCTTAAGAAAATGTTTCAAAAGTTGACTATTTATAGGAAATTTTTCGAAAATTGTCTATTTATAGAAAATTTTTCGAAAATTGACTATTTATAGGAAATTTTTCGAAAATTGACTATTTATAGGAAATTTTTCGAAAATTGACTATTTCTAGGAAATTTTTCGAAAATTGACTATTTATAGGAAATTTTTCGAAAATTGACTATTTATAGGAAATTTTTCGAAAATTGACTATTTATAGGAAATTTTTCGAAAATTGACTATTTATAGGAAATTTTTCGAAAATTGACTATTTATAGGAAATTTTTCGAAAATTGACTATTTCTAGGAAATTTTTCGAAAATTTACTATTTATAGGAAATTTTTCGAAAATTGACTATTTATAGGAAATTTTTCGAAAATTGACTATTTATAGGAAATTTTTCGAAAATTGACTATTTATAGGAAATTTTTCGAAAATTGACTATTTATAGGAATTTTTTCGAAAATTGACTATTTATAGGAAATTTTTCGAAAATTGACTTTTTATAGGAAAATTTTCGAAAATTGACTTTTTATAGGAAATTTTTCGAAAATTTACTATTTTTAGAAAATTTTTCGAAAATTGACCGTTTATAGGAAATTTTTCGAAAATTGACTATTTATAGGAAATTTTTCGAAAATTGACTATTTATAGGAAATTTTTCGAAAATTGACTATTTATAGGAAATTTTTCGAAAATTGACTATTTCTAGGAAATTTTTCGAAAATTTACTATTTATAGGAAATTTTTCGAAAATTGACTATTTATAGGAAATTTTTCGAAAATTGACTATTTATAGGAAATTTTTCGAAAATTGACTATTTATAGGAAATTTTTCGAAAATTGACTATTTATAGGAAATTTTTCGAAAATTGACTATTTATAGGAAATTTTTCGAAAATTGACTATTTATAGGAAATTTTTCGAAAATTGACTTTTTATAGGAAAATTTTCGAAAATTGACTTTTTATAGGAAATTTTTCGAAAATTTACTATTTTTAGAAAATTTTTCGAAAATTGACCGTTTATAGGAGATTTTTCAAAAATTGACTGTTTATAGGAAATTTTTCAAAAATTTACTACTTATAGGAAAGGAATGTCTTACTATCGTCAACTTTTCTATAGAAATATCTTCCTATCGTCAACTTTTTTATAGAAATATCTTCCTATCGTCAACTTTTCTATAGAAATGTCTTCCTATCATCAACTTTTCTATAGAAATGTCTTCCTATCGTCAACTTTTCTATAGAAATGTCTTCCTATCGTCAACTTTTCTATAGAAATGTCTTCCTATAGTAAACTTTTCTATATAAATGTCTCCTATCGTCAACTTTTCCATAGAAGTGTGTTCCAATTATAACCTTTTCGATAGCAAAGCCTATCTATCTTTTACTTTTCTATAGCAAAGTCTTGCTATAGTCAAATTTTTATAGATTTTATTATAGATTTTTTCCTAAAATCTGCTTATCTATAAAAATTTCTTTGCTGATAGCATAATTTTAAAAATGTTCCTTACGATATGTAATTGTCATTAAACTGCCTATTAATTTGTATAAATGTATAAATAAACGGTTTTCAGTAAAATATGTTTAAACTTTTAAAAATTTTAAATTTAAATAAAAACAAAAGTCGCAAATTAGCAGCCATTAAAATTGTCTGAAAACCTTTTAAATGCAGTTCTACAAGACTCAAGATTTAATTTAAAGATGAACGAACGAACTAATGAATAAATATATATTTTTTGTGTTAATTTTATTTTGTATTTTTTGTGTAAAAACCAGTAGCATTTTTTAATTTAATACGCTTTTTGGTCTTCTTTGGAGCTGGTACTATATTCGAAAAAAGTGAATCATAATTATGAGTTTAATTTATGGCCGCATACAATTTATAATTAACAGAAAGTATACAAAACGCTAAATGATTGGCTTTTAGGAACAGGCAAAACTAAACGCCAAGTATCTGAGACTTGTTCGAAGTCATATTGAATCATCCTCATCACATGCTACGAAATTAAGTACAAGTGATTGAATAAATATACGGAGCTAGTCCATAATTACTCATTGATTTGGTGTATCGATATGACCTAAACCTATAATGTTTCTGTATTTTGTCAGGTTTTTGCTGTCCGTCTTTTGCTACTGATTTTGGTATTTTCTGATACTTTATGATGAACAACAGTTCCCATTATATTTTACGATGACGTTGCTGTTGCTTTTGATGATGATGCTATGGCCTTGTTGTATCACCTTTTTAATTTTTATTTATGTATTTATTTTAAGTTCTTTTTTTATATTATTTTTGCTAATTTTAAGTTTTTGTTTTTTTATATTTTTTCCTGTGGCCAAAGATAAAAATCAATTTGCTACTTGTTTAACCATCTATCAGCACTTCTTTATGATGTTTCCTGTTTTTAATTAAAATGTTTTAAGATTTTTTAATTCGAGTTTTTAGTCATATTCTTTTTGTTTTACAACTAAAACAAAACAATTTTATATATTAATAAATATCTTTCAATAGTTTCAGTTTCATTGTCTTTATTAAGACATTTCTATAGAAAACTTGACGATAGGAAGACATTTTATAGAAAAGTTGATGATAGGAAGACACTTCTATAGAAAAGTTGACGATAAAAAGACATTTCTATAGAAAAGTTGAAAATAGAAAGACATTTATGTAGAAAAGTTGACAAAAGGAAGAAATTTCTATAGAAAAGCTGACGATAGGAAGACATCTCTATAGAAAAGTTGACGATAGGAAGGCATTTCTATATAAAAGTTGACGATAGGAAGACATTTCTATACAAAAGTTGACGGACGGGAAATATTTCTATGAAAAGTTGACGATAGGAAGAAATTTCTATAGAAAAGTTGACGATAGGAAGACATCTCTATAGAAAAGTTGACGATAGGAAGACATTTCTATATAAAAGTTGACGATAGGAAGACATTTCTATAGCAAAATTGACGATAGGAAGACATTTCTATAGAAAAGTTGACGATAGGAAGAAATTTCAATAGAAAAGTTGACGATAGGAAGTCATTTCTATAGAAAAGTTGACGATAGGAAAACATTTCTATAGAAATGTTGACGTTAGGAAGGTATTTCTATAGAAAATAGTAAATTTTCGAAAAATTTCCTATAAATACCAAATTTTGAAGAATTTCCTATAAATAGTAAATTTTCGAAGAATTTCCTATAAATAGTCAATTTTTGAAAAATTTCCTATAAATAGTCAATTTTCGAAAAATTTCCTATAAATAATCAATTTTCGAAAAATTTCCTAAAAATAGTCAATTTTCGAAAGATTTCCTATATAAAGTCAATTTTCGAAAAATTTAATATAAATAGTCAATTTTCGAAAAATTTCCTATAAATAGTCAATTTTCGAAAAATTTCCTATAAATAGTCAATTTTCGAAAAATTTCCTATATAAAGTCAATTTTCGAAAAATTTAATATAAATAGTCAATTTTCGAAAAATTTCCTATAAATAGTCAATTTTCGAAAAATTTCCTATAAATAGTCAATTTTCGAAAATTTTCCGGTAAATAGTCAATTTTCGAAAAATTTCCTATAAATAGTCAATTTTCGAAAAATTTCCTATAAATAGTCAATTTTCGAAAAATTTCCTATAAATAGTCAATTTTCGAAAAATTTCCTATAAATAGTCAATTTTCGAAAAATTTCCTATAAATAGTCAATTTTCGAAAAATTTTCCTATAAATAGTCAATTTTCGAAAATTTCCTATAAATAGTCAATTTTCGAAAAATTTCCTATAAATAGTCAATTTTCGAAAAATTTCCTATAAATAGTCAATTTTCGAAAAAATTTCCTATAAATAGTCAATTTTCGAAAAATTTCCTATAAATAGTCAATTTTCGAAAATTCCTATATAAAGTCAATTTTCGAAAAATTTAATATAAATAGTCAATTTTCGAAAAATTTCCTATAAATAGTCAATTTTCGAAAAATTTCCTATAAATAGTCAATTTTCGAAAATTTTCCGGTAAATAGTCAATTTTCGAAAAATTTCCTATAAATAGTCAATTTTCGAAAAATTTTCTATAAATAGTCAATTTTCGAAAAATTTCCTATAAATAGTCAATTTTCGAAAAATTTTCTATAAATAGTCAATTTCGAAAAATTTCCTATAAATAGTAAATTTTCGAAAAATTTCCTATAAATAGTAAATTTTCGAGAAATTTCCTATAAATAGTCAATTTTCGAAAAATTTCCTATAAATAGTCAATTTTCGAAAAATTTCCTATAAATAGTCAATTTTCGAAAAATTTCCTATAAATAGTCAATTTTCGAAAAATTTCCTATAATTAGTCAATTTTCGAAAAATTTCCTATAAATAGTTAATTTTCTAAAAATTTCCTCTAAAAAGTCAATTTTCCAAAAATTTCCTATAAACAGTCAATTTCCGAAAAATTTTCTATAAATAGTCAATTTTCGAAAAATTTCCTATAAGTTGTCAATTTTCAAAAAATTTCTTCAAAATAGTAAATTAAAGAAAAATTTTATAGCTTAGCTATAAAATGTTTTGAAATATGTGTAATAATTTTATGGCATGTTTGAAAATGCTTTTTTTTAATATTTTTTTAAATCTTCAAGAAATATTTTAAAAACAACCACTAGCGAAGGAACCAACCAAACAACAGTCATCAAAATAATTGTGGCCGAGCAGCAATTGCTGCTGCTGCTGCAGCAGAAGCAGCGTTAGCAACAAAATTAATGAAAAATAGGAGCAACCTGTTCATACGAGTATCATTTTATTCTAGTCACAGTCATCGCAAGTCAGTCAGCCAGTGGCTTTGTTGCTTTTGCTATTGGTATTAAAATGAATAGTTTTGTTGTTGTTGTTGCTTGCACTTCGTTTTATTGCTGTTGTTGTTGTTGATTTGATGGTTGTTGGTGTTTTGTTGTTCTTAAAGATACAAGTGCACAAGAGCTTAAGGTTTTGTAGATACAAAAACTGTTTTCGTATTTACTAGATACTCACTTGTACACTCACAGAAAATATGAATTCAGTTTTTGCTATAAAAAAAAAAAAATTAAATTTTGTTTTTTTTTTAATTTTTTTGTTGCTGCTAAAATGAATGTTCGAATAAGAAAACGACAACAACAACAACAAATATTGCTAGTATTTTATTTATTATTGTGGTCAAATGTTTGTGACACACTGTATGTGTTTGTTGTTTTTTGAAGGTCATTCTTAATTTTCGCGCGTATTTTTTTTTTTGCTTTTCTCTCTTCAAAGGTTTCAGTTCAGATAATTGTTGTCATTATTGCTCTTGTTTTTGTTGTTATTGTCATTTTATTACTAATTTGACCGCCATTTGTTGCAAAAGTATCTTATTCGAAGGGGGTTTTAAATGCCGGAACGTAAATAGTTTTGGATTTTTGTTAAAATCAGACTATGTGGCAGGTTTTTGGAATTGAACTGAAGAATATCTCCCAATAGTTTAACAATGGGAGATCATCTTTGACATTATGTGTGAAACACTACATCATTTAAATTATCACGAAATGTTATGCGAAATGTTGCAAGCATTAATTCTTTTGAGGTAATTTTCGACCACTTTTTGACACATATTGGGCGGTATTTTAGCCATAACTTGACGAATTTTGGTTTCTAAAGGAGTAAAAGGTTTATCTGCATAAACACGGTATTTCGCGTAGCACCACAAAAAAGTATAATGATGTAAAATCGCATGATCTTGGTGGCCAGTTGATATCGCCACGACGAGAAATTACGCGGCCCCTTGCAATAAAGCCATATTCGCTCGAGTTGTGTGGCATGTGGCCACATATTCTCCAAGTTGTATTCTTCAATAGCAGGCAAAAAACGTCGGTTATTTTGCGACCATAACGCTCTGAATTCACGGCGACAGTCGTTCCATCGTCGTTTTCGAAGAAGTAAGGTCCAATCACACCTTCGCACCAAAAATTGAATTTTTCTGGATATAATGGTCACTCTTCAATTACTTGAGGATTCTCAGAACCCAAATAAGACAATTTTTTTTATTAACATTCCCACCGAGTGACAAATGTGCTTCATCGCTTCATCGCCTGTTGTTCAAGCACATATTCTACGTACCTACGAGGTTGTGAATGGTTAGCTGGTTTCAGTCGTTGTGTGAGCTGGACATTATATGGATGTAGGTGTAGATCTAAATGCAAAATACGCCATAATAAGCCGGAAGGCAGTCCCAATTTCTGAGAAATACGAAAAATCGACACATTCGGATCTTCGGCAACACTTTCACTTACAGCAGCGACATTTTCAACGGAACGAGCTAAACGATGATGCACAGGCCTTACAATATTTGTAACCGCTCCAGTCTCTTGAAATTTCTTCACAATTTTGCCAATTGCTTGCGTAGTTGGACGATTATGTAAACCATAATCTCCTCTTAAAGCACGAAGCTTAAGTATCGCATAAAAATGATCAAAACATACTACAAAAATAGTGATTCTGCAATAGTCACAGAATCACTATTTTTGTAGTATGTTTTGATCATTTTTATGCGATACTTAAGCGATCCATTTTCGTCAATGCCAGACTTTCAAAAAAAATTGTTTTAACCACTTAGTTTGACAGATGTCGAATTCTAGTTCTATACTTTTGAAATCACGAAATGGATAACCCGATATATTCTGAATCCTTATGAAATTCTAAGACGATTGACCGAAGGAAGACTTTGCTATAGAAAAGTTGACGATAGGAAGACTTTGCTATAGAAAAGTTGACGATAGGAAGACTTTGATATAGAAAAATTGACGATAGGAAGACTTTGCTATAGAAAAGTTGACGATAGCAAGACTTTGCTATAGAAAAGTTGACAATACGAAGACTTTGCTATAGAAAAGTTGACGATAGAAAGACTTTGCTATAGAAAAGTTGACGATAGGAAGACTTTGCTATAGAAAAGTTGACGATAGGAAGACTTTGCTATAGAAAAGTTGACGATAGGAAGACTTTGCTATAGAAAAGTTGACGATAGGAAGACTTTGCTATAGAAAAGTTGACGATAAGAAGACCTTGCTATAGAAAAGTTGACGATAAGAAGACCTTGCTATAGAATAGTTGACGATAGGAAGACTGCTATAGAAAAGTTGACGATAGGAAGATTTTGCTATAGAGAGGTTGACGATAGGAAGACTTTGCTATAGAAAAGTTGATGATAGGAAGACTTTGCTATAGAAAAGTTGACGATAGGAAGACTTTGCTATAGAAAAGTTGACGATATGAAGACTTTGCTATAGAAAAGTTGACGATAAGAAGACCTTGCTATAGAAAAGTTGACGATAGGAAGACTTTGCTATAGAAAAGTTGACGATAGGAAGATGTTGCTATAGAAGGGTTGACGATAGGAAGACTTTGCTATAGAAAAGTTGACGATAGGAAGACTTTGCTATAAAAAAGTTGACGATAGGAAGACTTAGAAAAGTTTAGGATAGGAAGACTTTTCCTGAAGTAAAGTTGACGATATGGAATTATTTAATGAAATATTGACGATAGAAAGATATTTTTATATAAAAGTTAACAATAGGAATGTTGATGATAGTAAGAAAAGTTGAAAATAGTAAGACTTTTCTATAGAATAGTTGACGATAGGAAGACATTTTTATAGAAAACTTGACCATAGGAATTTATTTCTATAAAAACAAAATCGAAGATATGAAGAGGAACCCCGCCTCGGGAATCATATTAATGCTGATAAATTGAATACAATAGCAATAGCTATGACGACTTAATTTAGAACTGAGAAGTTTTATGCATCTATTGGTCAGTATATCGAATTTTATAGGAATCGGTATATATTTGATCATAGCTTTCATATTAAAACCACTCCCAGAAACTACTCAAATGCCACAAATGCCAGTTAAAAGCTATTAAATTATAAGTTATGAAAGTTACGGTCACTTAATTTTGCATAAATAAGCTTTATGGATGGTTGAGGACCTATGGTCAACTGGGAGTCAAGAACAACAGAAGAAGAAGAAGCTATATATAAATACCAGACAGTGTATAATCGGTCGCCATTTAACTATAGTTCTTTTATATGTGACCTTCTCCGAGAAAAGGGACCTAAACCGAAATTTAGTCCAAAGATTTTCACAACAATACCAATAACTAGCGTAATATTTTTTTTTCGAATTTGTTTCACTTTTTGAACTAGCTCCACCCTAGTAGATATATGAGATATGTTTCTAAATTTAACACAATTTGATGGCGGTTATATAGTATTAGGCACAGCCGAATATAACACTCTTACTTTGTTTTTTTTTTTTTTTTTTTAATTATTACTGTCTGATATCCATGAGCTTTAAATATGTCGACCAAGTGTCCCCATATAACGTTTTCTTTTAGAAGAAATAACTTATAGAACTTATGGGAACTTATGACATTAAATTATGAGGAACGGCTTCTACCTTGAAAGTTGCCGAATTACAGAGAAGACAATCAAAAAAAGCACTTTCTTTATGTCAATTTTTTCACTTTCTATTTCAAGTCTTCAAAGCATCAACACAAATCGTAAATAATGCACAACCGGATATCGGCAATGTTACATTGTAAATCAGAATTTATGTAGAAGTATTTCCATTCCCTTCACCACAAACGCCCCCAATTGACATTAACACACGAACTGATTACAGACAGACAGAACAGACTAAAAACTACTCGTACCATAACAAAAGTTAAATAAATTTCAAATTATAATAGATTTATTTTCCAAATACGTCAGATTGCAATATACACACGGAATCACGTAGACCACATTTTTCACACAAACGACTTTACATATATTTTTATTTCGCTAAAAGTACGGTCGTTTACACCGTTTAAAGCTTTTTTTTTAGCAGACATTTTTTTGCGCTAGTTTTTTTTTACGAAATAAAACCAAACAACTACAACAAACACCTATGGGACAAAAGATAAGAATTACACTTTCAAATTAACAAGTCAATTGTGAAAAAAAGACAACTACGAAAAAAAAACAAATTTTTGAAAAATTGAAAAAAAAATATTGAAAAATAAGCAGAAAAAAGTACCAGGTACAAAGAAATTGAATTGAATTTTAAAGCATCTTTTCGTTTTTTTTTTGTTTTTGTGAATAGTCTCGATCATGACTTATGCTATAGTTATGAATAAGTAGTCATACCGCCATCAGGCACAGTGTAGCAATTTCAGATTAATAGCGGTCAATAGCTGTACTAGACAACTCCTACTATTATACAGGTTTATCCATTCAATGGCTTCAAAGGTATATGACTGGGATTCGACATCTGTCAAACTAAGCTGTTAAACCAATTTTCTTCTTTTCAGAAAAAATTTGAAGAGACTGGAGTGGTTACAAGTATTGTAAGGAATGTTCATCATCGTTTTGCTCGTTCCGCTGAAAATGTCGCTGCTGTAAGTGAAAGTGTTGCCGAAGACCCGAATGTGTCGATTCCTCGTCGTTCTCAGGAATGGTCATATGATAACTGCCTTTTTATACCCTTCATCACCATAGGTGGAAAGGGTATTATAAGTTTGTGCTGATGTATGTAACGCATAGAAATATTCGTCTTAGACCCATCTTTTAGTATACCAATAGGCTTATAATCACTTTCTGAGTCGATTTAGCGATGTCCCTCCGTCCATCCGTCTGGCTGGCTGGACCCCCATGTAAACCTTGTAATCAAACTACAGGTCGTAATTCTAAAGATAATCAGATGAAATTTGGCACAGATAATTTTTTTGATAATAGGACCATGGCTATTGAAATTCGTCAAAATCGGTCTATTATTTATGGTACCTCCCATGGGTCTCACTTCCCGGAATTGATATATTGGCCACAAAAATCAATATTTTTTCATGAAATTTAAAACAAATACTGCTTATTTAAACCTAAATCACTGTACCAAATTTCGTTGAAATCGGTCCACATTTGACCATAGCTTCCAGACAAACTCTTATCAAAACGCACTAAATGAGACAAAACTTACTAAAACGCTCGTAAGTCCGAAGATAATGACAATTTTAAGTTTATTTTTTGCATACATAATTTTTGTAGCAACTGTAATCAGTTTGAAAAGTTTCATAACAATCTGTCCACATTTGACCCTATCATATAAGTCCAAATGGCGGAAACAGCTTAAATGTATAAGTTTTGAGAATATGTTTGTATGATGACAGAATTTAGCAAATATTTGTCTTTATATGTACAGGGAAAAGAACACCTTTGACCTTAGTGGTCGGGCTTGACCAACTATAGCACTTTCTTACTTGTTTTGTCTGCTATTGAAGAATACGACTTGGAGAATATGTGGTTTCAACAAGACGATGCCACAACCCACACAACTCGAGTGAATATACCTTTATTGCAAGAGACATTTCCTGGCCGAGTAATTTCTCGTCGTAGCGATATCAACTGGCTAAAAAGATCATGCGATTTGACACCATTAGACTTCATTTGCGGGGCTACGCGAAAGACCGTGCTTATGCAGACAAACCTTTAACTCTTTAGCACTTAAAGTTATGGCTGAAGTACCGCCCAATATGTGTAAAAAAGTGGTGAAAAATTCCACATTGTTTACCCATTCTTGCATCATAAATCAAAAAAGTATGGATTTTTGAAATTTCGTCACTTTAAAGCATAACAAAGTGCAAAATAGTGAAAAATCGGTAGAGTTATATCTTCAAAATTAAAAAAAAAAGAAATATTACATCAAATGAAGTGCAAAATAGAAAAAATCGCTGAAGTTATATCTTGGAAATTAAAAGAGATAAAACATTAAATTAACACTTATTTGATATTTTTTAAAATTCGACGAAATAGATAAAACTTTGATAAACCATATCGCAGTCGATATTACAATAAAAAAGTGTCATTCTCGTAAAAGTAAAGTAGAAAGAGTTTTGTAACACTGTCAAATTTTGTATCCCACTCGCAACACTGTAACTCGCGACTTATTATGAATGTATGTAAATTTAACCCATAGTTATGATAAAGATGACACATTCAAGTTCAAAGAACTTTTGGCAAAAAATTTCTACATACAACAACAATAAAGATTGAACACAAAAAAAGTTTTGATTTCAAACTTAAAACTTAAGGTCCTCATGATGAGATGGCCAAACCAACCATCAAAACGCGTCGAGGAAAGGTTTCCCCACTAACATTTTTTGGTTTTATCTATATTTATTACTTTAATAAATAATTGTAATAAATTGGGATTTTAGTGCAATATACTACAGTAAAACTCTTTAATTTAGGTCCCATTTTTTTCAATCAAAAGAAGAGTAAAACTCTTATTTTTATAGGAAATTTTTAAAAAATGAATATGAAATTTCCAAAAAATTTCTTATTTTCAAAGAAAAGAAAATTTATTTTGTAGAAAAATTTTCAAAAAATTTTCAGTTTTATATGAAAATTTTCAAAAATTTGTTAATTTATAGAAAATTTTTCAAACATTTCTTATTTTTATAGGAAATTTTTTATTTTTATAGGAAATCTTTAAAAAAAATTCTTATTTTTAGAGGAAATTTTTCAAAAATTTTTTAATTTTAATGGAAATTTTAAAAAAGTTCTTATTTTGAAAGGAATTATTTGAAAAGCTTCTTATTTTTATAGGAAATTTTTCAAAAATTTCTTATTTTGATGTGAAATTTTTTAAAAATTTTTATAGGAAATTTTTTAAAAATTTGTATAGGAAATTTTTCAAAAATTTCATATTTTTATAGAAATTTTTTTTCAAAAATCTCTTATTTTTATAGCAAATTTTTCAAAAATTTCTTATTTTTACAGACAAATTTTTATGGAAGATTATTTCTATAGAAAATTTTTCAAAAATTTCTTGTTTTTATAGGAAATTTTTCAAAAATTCTTTATTTTTATAGCAAATTTTTAAAAAATTTTCTATTTTTATAGGAAATTTTGCAAAAAATTTCCTATTTTTATAGGAAATTTTGCAAAAAATTTCCTATTTTTATAGGAAATTTGGCAAAAAATTTCCTTTTTTTTATAGAAATTTTTCAAAAATTTCTTATTTATATAGGAAATTTTTCAAAAATTTCTTATTTTTGTAGGAAAATTTTCAAAAATTTCTTATGATTTCTTTAAAAAATGTCTTATTTTTATAGGAAATTTTTTAAAAATTTCTTATTTTTATAGAAAATTTTTCAAAAATGTCTAACTTTTATAGGAATTTTTTTTAAATTTCTTATTTTTATAGGAAATTTTTCAAAATTTTCTTATTTTTATAGAAGATTTTTCAAAAATGTCATATTTTTGTATTAAATTTATCAAAAATTTCTTATTTTTATAGGAAATTTTTCAAAAATTTCTTCTTTTTATAGAAATTTTTTTTAAAAATTTCTTGTCTGTAGAGAAAATTTTTCAAAAATTTCATTTTTTTATAGAAAATTTAAAAAAAAATGTCTTATTTTTAAAGGAAATATTAAAAAAAATTTTATTTTTATAGGAAATTTTTCAAAAATTTTTCATTTTTATAGTAAGTTTTATATAAAATTTTTCAAAAATGTCTTAAAAATATAGGAAGTTTTTTTTTAATTTCTAGATTTTATAGGAAATTTATCAAAAAACTCTTATTTTTATAGGAAATTTTTCAATAATTTCATATTTTTATAAGAAAAATCTTATTTTATAGGAAATATTTCAAAATTTTCTTATTTTTATATGAAATTTTTCAAAGATTTCGTATTTTTATAGGAAATTGTTCAAAAATGTCTTATTTTTATAAGAAATTTCTCTAGGAAATTTTTCAAAACTTTCTTATTTTTATAGGAAATTTTTCAAAAAAAAATTTTAATTTTATATGAATTCTTCAAAAATATTTTATCTTTTTTTAGAAAATTTTTCAAAACTTTCTAATTTTTTTTATGAAAATTTTTCAAAAATTTCTTATTTTTATAGAAAATGTTTCGAAAATTTTTTGGCGCATCAGAGTTTAAAGACATAAAATAGGGAATGCAAATTTGTATATATTTTTGAAACAAAGAAAGTTTTTAATTAACTTTTTTATAAATCAATATTTTCCCACAGAGAACAGATTAAAATTATATTGTTTTTTTTCGTTTTCCACCTTTAAATTTAGGTTTAAAGGATTTTTGTTTCTGTTTATTGTTACTGCTATAAACGACTAGAAAAGGATGGAATTTACATGTTCAACTAAACTAAAATGACAAAAGCAACATAATCCTATGCCAAAAAGAAAATTGTTAAAAAATATAGATTAATATATATAATCAAATTTTAAGGTCGGTCGAAACAAGTTAAAATATTCTTATCATTTTAAAAGGACTTTAATGCTTTCAAATTATATATCACAGAGTTATTTTTCTAATATGAACAAATTTATCGAAAAATTCCCACTTATATAATAAAATGAATAGAAAAATGTTTAAAAATGACGCCTACAATTATTAAAACAAACCTGCCATATTTAGAATCCCTTTAAAAATATACACATGTGTATTTAAGTACATACATACATATGTACAAGTGAATGTGACAAATATCCTTTATATGTAATACACATGACTAACTACAACTGCCCTCCACCCCCATACCCAGAAAATAAGAAAGGATAAACAAGACAACAAAACTTCTAAATAAGAAAAAAATCCACCATATTATACTTCACTCTCTATTCCTAACGATATGTGTCTTTGTCTCATATGTAGAAATGCGACATTGTTATACTTTTGATACACATTTATCCTTGTTAGTGTTTCGTTATCCTTGTTTGGCTTATTCTTCTGCTGTTAGACATGCAACATTTATCCTAAAAGAAAAAAAAAACATGAGACCCAAAATTTCCAGAAAAAAAATATGGATATTGCTTTTTGTCAACGTCGTCATTTTTTGTCTATTGTCGAACAAAATTCGTTAGAAGAGCCGGAAAAGTGATGGAAAAAAATAGTTTGTGAAGTAGGGTTGATATTTTTTCCTAGTTTTTTCTTTCATAGTTAGAGTTAAAGTTGTTGGTGCTTCTAAGCCATTGTTTGAATATGGGTAACAGTGGGGAGCAAAAGTAAATCAGTCAATTTTAGTATAACAGTCAAAAATTTTCTTAAAATTTCCTATAAATAGTCAATTTTCGAAAAATTTCCTATAAATAGTCAATTTTCGAAAAATTTTCTATAAAAAGTCAATTTTCGAAAAATTTCCTATAAATAGTCAATTTTCGAAAAATTTCCTATAAATAGTCAATTTTCGAAAAATTTCCTATAAATAGTCAATTTTCGAAAAATTTTCTATAAAAAGTCAATTTTCGAAAAATTTCCTATAAATAGTCAATTTTCGAAAAATTTCCTATAAAAAGACAATTTTCGAAAAATTTTTCTATAAAAAGTCAATTTTCGAAAAATTTTCTATAAAAAGTCAATTTTTGAAAAATTTTCTATAAAAATTCAATTTTCGAAAAATTTTCTATAATAGTAAATTTTTGAAAAATTTTCTTAAAATTTCCTATAAATAGTCAATTTTTGTAAAAATTTCCTATAAATAGTCAATTTTCGAAAAATTTCCTATAAATAGTCAATTTTCGAAAAATTTCCTATAAATAGTCAATTTTCGAAAAATTTTCTATAAAAAGTCAATTTTCGAAAAATTTTCTATAAAAAGTCAATTTTTAAAAAAATTTCTATAAAAATTCAATTTTCGAAAAATTTCCTATAAATAGTCAATTTTCGAAAAATTTCCTATAAATAGTCAATTTTCCAAAAATTTCCTATAAATAGTCAATTTTCGAAACATTTCCTACAAATAGTAAATTTTCGAAGAATTTCCTATAAATAGTCAATTTTCGAAAAATTTCCTATAAATAGTCAATTTTCGAAAAATTTCCTAAAAATAGTCAATTTTCCAAAAATTTCCTATAAATAGTCAATTTTCGAAAAATTTCCTATAAATAGTCAATTTTCGAAAAATTTCCTATAAATAGTCAATTTTCCAAAAATTTCCTATAAATAGTCAATTTTCGAAACATTTCCTACAAATAGTAAATTTTCGAAGAATTTCCTATAAATAGTCAATTTTCGAAAAATTTCCTATAAAGAGTCAATTTTCGAAAATTTCCTATAAATAGTCAATTTTCGAAAAATTTCCTATAAATAGTCATTTTTGTAAAAATTTCCTATAAATAGTCAATTTTCAAAAAATTTCCTATAAATAGTCAATTTTCGAAAAATTTCCTATAAATAGTCAATTTTCCAAAAATTTCCTATAAATAGTCAATTTTCCAAAAATTTCCTATAAATAGTCAATTTTCCAAAAATTTCCTATAAATATTCAATTTTCGAAAAATTTTCTATAAATAGTCAATTTTCGAAAAATTTTATATAAAAAGTCAATTTTTGAAAAAATTTTATATAAAAAGTCAATTTTCGAAAAATTTCCTATAAAAAGTCAATTTTCGAAAAATTTTCTATAAAAAGTCAATTTTCGAAAAATTTTCTATAAAAAGTCAATTTTGAAAAATTTTCTACAAAATTCAATTTTCGAAAAATTTTCTATAAATAGTAAATTTTTGAAAAATTTTCTTAAAATTTCCTATAAATAGTCAATTTTCGAAAAATTTCCTATAAATAGTCAATTTTCGAAAAATTTCCTGTAAATAGTCAATTTTCGAAAAATTTCCTATAAATAGTCAATTTTCGAAAAATTTCCTATAAATAGTCAATTTTCGAAAAATTTCCTATAAATAGTCAATTTTCGAAAAATTTCCTATAAATAGTCAATTTTCGAAAAAATTTCCTATAAATAGTCAATTTTCGAAAAATTTCCTATAAATAGTCAATTTTCCAAAAATTTCCTATAAATAGTAAATTTTCCAAAAATTTCCTATAAATACTCAATTTTCCAAAAATTTCCTATAAATAGTCAATTTTCGAAAATTTTATATAAAAAGTCAATTTTTGAAAAATTTCCCATAAAAGTCAATTTTCGAAAATTGAGTATTTATAGAAAATTTTTGAAAAATTTCCTTTAATTAGTGAATTTTCGAAAAATTTTCCTATAAATAGTCAATTTTCGAAAAATTTCCTATAAATAGTCAATTTTCGAAAAATTTCCTATAAATAGTCAATTTTCAAAAAATTTCCTATAAATAGTCAATTTTTTAAAAATTTCCTACAAATAGTAAATTTTCGAAAAATTTCCTTTATATAGTCAATTTTCGAAAAATTTACCATAAATAGTCAATTTCGAAAAATTTCTTATAAATATTCAATTTTCGAAAAATTTCCTATAAATAGTCAATTTTCGAAAAATTTCCTATAAATAGTCAATTTTCGAAAAATTTCCTATAAATAGTCAATTTTCGAAACATTTCCTAATAGTCAATTTTCGAAAAATTTCCCTAATAGTCAATTTTCGAAAAATTTCCTAATAGTCAATTTTCGAAAAATTTCCCTATAAATAGTCAATTTTCGAAAAATTTCCTATAAATAGTCAATTTTCGAAAAATTTCCTATAAATTAGTCAATTTTCGAAAATTTTCCTATAAATAGTCAATTTTCGAAAAAATTTCCTATAAATAGTCAATTTTCGAAAAATTTCCTATAAATAGTCAATTTTCGAAAAAATTTCCTATAAATAGTCCAATTTTCGAAAAATTTCCTATAAATAGTCAATTTTCGAAAAATTTCCTATAAATAGCCAATTTTCCAAAAATTTCCTATAAATAGTCAATTTTCGAAAAATTTCCCTATAAATAGTCAATTTTCGAAAAATTTCCCATAAATAGTCAATTTTCGAAAAAAAATCCTATAATAGTCAATTTTCGAAAAATTTCCTATAATAGTCAATTTTCAAAAAATTTCCTTTAAATAGTAAATTTTCGAGAAATTTCCTATAAATAATCAATTTTCGAAAATTTTCCTATAAATAGTCAATTTCGAAAAAATTGACACAAAACCTTTTTGTAATATATTGTCCAAATCGATATAAGTTTCGTGTAACAAATTTATACTTTATTGGTTTCTGCTGGACTACACGTCAATCGCAGAGGGTTAAGATGGATATCTGATTCATCTGTCAACATAGCCCCCCCAGATTTTCTGGTGATGCCTTTGACACTTCAATATTTTCAATAAATAAATACTAGGTCGGAAAATTTTAGATTTTCGAATCTTTTTCTTTTATCTTATTCATTATATTTTCATCACCACTGTATATACTAAAAGTTCTTTGCCATATTTATCCACATTTTTCTACACTGCCATCATTTTTTCATATTTTATTTTTTATAGGTATGTTTGTATCTATGTAAGTATAAGTCCTCGTATTTGGTTACACAATTTCCACTTGAATAAACCTCTAACAGCACTTGTCATATTGTCATATTTCCATCATATACACAACAACCCCATCCTTGGTCATGGTTTCTAACGATTTTTTCTTGACATTTTCCCTTTTGTTGTAGTAATTGGAACTACAATAAAAAAAATGGGAACAAAAAAGCAAAAAACCTCTACGTTAGCAACAATTTCACAAATTTGACTTCGCATACATTTTTCAATTCATTCTATTCACTTTTTTTTCTAACAATTTGTGCGTAAATTCTGTTTCCTATTTTTTTGTTTTTTTCATATGCGTTTTAACAACATTTTTCCCCATTAAATTGTAAGAAATTTCTTTTTTACTCCAAAGGTTTTTTTGCTTAATTTTCTGTATTAACCGCTTTAAAAGGCTTTCAAAAAATGAGGAAAAGTTTTACATTTTAGTGCGTGTTGCGTGCGATTTTACCATTAACTTGATGTTGCTGTTGGCTGGATGACTGTTTGATATTGTGTCGCTGTTGTACCTGTACTCTCATACTCAGACTCGTTTAAATACAACTTTGTAGCTTTCGAACATTTTCTGGGGGAAATGTCTAATAAAAATGATTTATGTCTAAAAATATAGTATGAACTCTACTAATAAATAAATATTTATCCAGTAATAATGGTTCTTTTCTTTATGTTAATTTTTACTCTTAAATTTTTTTTATTAAAGTTCATTAAGTAAAATTTGTAGCTTGAAAATGCAGGGCAAAATTGTACCACATTTCGAGAATAAAATTTTAATAACTTCCCAACAAGTGTTGGAATAAAATATGAGATCGTTAACAAGATAAATAAAAAACAGATAATAAAAAACTGACCATGTGGTTAGTTATACCTATAACAAAAGAAAAAAATTCCTATAAATATTCAATTTCAAAAAACTTATAAATCTTTAGAAAAGTGCAAGATATGACGTCATTACAGAAAAAAGTTGACGCAAGGATGAAATTTCTGTAAGAAATTTCTAAAAAAAAAAGTTGACGACATGGAGCATTTCTAAAGACAAATTTACGATAGGAGGACATTTCTATAGAAAAGTTGACGATAGGAAGACATTTCTACAGAAAAGTTGACAATAGGAAGACATTTTTTCAAAAAAGTTGACGATAGGAAGACATTTCTATAGAAAAGTTGACGATAGGAAGACATTTCTATAAAAAAGTTGACGATAGGAAGACATTTCTATAGAAAAGTTGACGATAGGAAGACATTTCTATAGAAAAGTAGACGATAGGAAACATTTCTATAGAAAAGTTGACGATAGGAAGACATTTCTATAGAAAAGTTGACGATATGAAAACATTTCTATAGAAAATCTGACGATAGGAAGACACTTCTTCAGAAAAGTTGACGATAGGAGGACATTTATATAGAAAAGTTGACGATAAGAAGACATTTCTATAGAAAAGTTGACGATAGGAAGAATTTTCTATAGAAAAGCTGACGATAGAAAGACATTTCTATAGAAAAGTTGACGATAGAAAGACATTTCTATAGAAAAGTTGACGATAGGAAGACATTTCTATAGAAAAGTTGACGATAGGAAGAATTTTTCTATAGAAAAGTTGACGATAGAAAGACATTTCTATAGAAAAGTTGACGATAGGAAGACATTTCTATAGAAAAGTTGACGATAGCAAGACATTTCTATAGAAAAGTTGACGATAGGAAGAATTTTCTATAGAAAAGTTGACGATAAAAAAACATTTCTATAGAAAAGTTGACGATAGGAAGACATTTCTATAGAAAAGTTGACGATAGGAGACTCTGCTATAGAAAAGTTGATGATCAGGAAGACATTTCTATAGAAAAGTTGACGATAGGAAGACTTTGTTATAGAAAAGTTGACGATAGGAAGACTTTGTTATAGAAAAGTAGACGATAGGAAGACCATTTCTATAGAAAAGTTGACGATAGGAAGACATTTCTATAGAAAAGTTGACGATAGGAAGACATTTCTATAGAAAAGTTGACGATAGGAAGACATTTCTATAGAAAAGTTGACGATAGGAAGACATTTCTATAGAAAAGTTGATGATAGGAAGACATTTCTATAGAAAAGTTGACGATAGGAAGACATTTCTATAGAAAAGTTGACGACAGGCAGGGCATCGCTATAGAAAAGTTGACGACAAGAAGACTTCGTATAAATAGACAGTTTTCGAAAAATTTTCTTTAAATAGTCAATTTTCGAAAAATTTCCTATAAAAAGTCAATTTTCGAAACAATTTCCTATAAAAAGTCAATTTTTGAAAAATTTCCTTTAAACAGTAATTTTTGAAAAATTTCCTATAAATAGTAAATTTTCGAAAAATTTCCTACAAATAGTCAATTTTCGAAAAATTTCCTGTTAATATTCAATTTTCGAAAATTTTCTATAAATATTAAATTTTCGAAATATTTCCTGTAAATATTATATTTTCGAAAAATTTCCTACAAATAGTCAATTTTCGAAAAATTTCCTATAAATAGTAAATTTTCGAAAAATTACCTATAAATAGTCAATTTTCGAAAAATTTCCTATATATAGTCAATTTTCGAAAAATTTTCTATAAATATTAAATTTTCGAAAAGTTTTCTTTATATAGTAAGTTTTCGAAAAATTTCCTAAAAATAGTCAATTTTCGAAAAATTTCCTATAAATAGTCAATTTTCGAAAAATTTCCTATAAATAGTCAATTTGCGAAAAATTTCCGATAAATAGTCAATTTTTGTAAAATTTCCTATAAAATAGTCAATTTTTGAAAAATTTCAGGCAATTTTCGAAAAATTTCCTATAAATAGTCAATTTTCGAAAAATTTTCTATAAATATTAAATTTTCGAAAATTTTCCTATAAATATTAAATTTTCAAAAAATTTCCTATAAACAGTCAATTTTCGAGAAATTTCCTATAAATATGCAATTTTTCAAAAAATTTTCCTATTAATAGTCAAATTTTGAAAAATTTCCTTTAAATAGCAAATTTTCGAAAAATTTCTACTAATTAGTCAATTTTCGAAAAATTTTCTATAAATAGTCAATTTTCGAAAAATTTCCTATAAATAGTCAATTTTCGAAAAATTTCCTATAAATAGACGATTTTCGAAAAATATCCTATAAATAGTCAATTTTCGAAAAATTTCCTATAAATAGACAATTTTCGAAAAATTTTCTATAAATAGTCAATTTTCGAAAAAATTTCCTATAAATAGTCAATTTTCGAAAAATTTCCTATAAATAGTCAATTTTTCGAAAAATTTCCTATGAAATAGTCAATTTTCGAAAAATTTCCTATAAATAGTCAGTTTTTGAAAAATTTTTTATAAAAACTCAATTTTTGAAAAATTTCCCATAAATAGTCAATTTTTGAAAAATTTCCTATAAACAGGCAATTTTCGAAAAATTTCCTATAAATAGTCAATTTTCGAAAAATTTTCTATAAATATTAAATTTTCGAAAATTTTCCTATAAATATTAAATTTTCGAAAATTTTCCTATAAATATTAAATTTTCAAAAAATTTCCTATAAACAGTCCAATTTTCGAGAAATTTCCTATAAATAGTCAATTTTCGAAAATTTTCCTATAAATAGTCAATTTTCGAAAAATTTCCTATATAATAGTCAATTTTTGAAAAATTTTCTATAAAAAGTCAATTTACGAAAATTTCCTATAATAGTCAATTTTCGAAAAATTTCCTATAATTAGTCATTTTTTGAAAAATTTCCTATAAAACTCAATTTCAGAAAAATTTCCTATAGAAAAATTTTTTATAAATAGTCAATTTTCGAAAAAATTTCTTATAAATAGTTAATTTTCGAAAAATTTCCTTTAAATAGTCAGTTTTTGAAAATTTTCCTTAGAAAAGACATAAATTAAATAGTCTTATGTTAGACTATTTTTGGAATTTATTTAAAGCTTATCTTGAAAAAAAAGTCCATAAAAATATTTAAAATATTTTAATTTTATTTAAAAATAAATAGAAACTCATACAACCATTAAATTACTATTTAAATAAATACATAAAAATATAAATCAGACAATAAAATTGATTACAAATTTATTTATTTGAGTATTGAGTCAATAAAAGATGATTTCAACATGCGATAACCTTTTTTAACGATTAACTAATGAAATCTACAAATTGAAATGACTAAAGGGCATTTAATCTTGACTTGAAAAAACACTCAATTTCAAAGATTAAATAAAAATATAGAAATAATTTAACCCCTTAAGAGATAAATTCGAAGACACACCCACAATTTTTTTGATTGTGCTTTTTATACGATAATTAAATGTAAAATAAAGGCGAAATAAATCAATTTAAATTTTTTTTTATAAAAATGAACAGAAATATTCGAAATATTTGACAGAGAAATCAATGGATCTAACAAAAAATTTCAAATTTTTATACAAGTTTTGTTAACGGAACTACTAATATTTACAAGGAAATTTTAAAATTTTTGGGTCACAAAAATGCGGAAATGTTTTTTGTTTCGGAACAATTTTAAGCTTAAAAAATTTTAGCTTAACTCTAGCATCTGCCTTTTTTTTCTTCTATTTAAATAAGTTATTAATATTTGCGTTAACTTTTGTATTTTTAAACTTTAAGTTATTTATGATTTTGTTTGTTATTTAAAATTTTTTCTCAAACCTGTTAAGTTTTTTTTTACATTTAACTACTTCTTAGATTTGGAGTTAGTTGTTGAATTGAAAAGTATTCACAAACATTTTAGATTTAATTTATGACTTTGGCCATAAAATGAAATCAAAACAAGTCAAACGGTTTGTTAAGGACCGAAACGAATTACTAATACCTTTTTAACAAATTAAATTTTTCAAAAATTTACTATTTACAGGCAATTTTTCGAAAATTGACTATTTAGAGGAAATTTTTTGAAAATTGACTTTCTATAAAGAAATTTTTCGAAAATTGACTATTTATAGGAAATTTTACACAAATTGACTATTTATAGGAAATTTTCGAAAATTGTCAATTTAAAGTAAATTTTCGAAAATTAACTATTTATAGGAAATTTTTCAAAAATTGACCATTGTAGGAAATTTTTCGAAAATTTACTAATTAAAGGAAATTTTTCGAAAACTTACTATTAAAGGAAATTTTTCGAAAATTGACTATTTATAGGAAATTTTCGAAAATTTACTATTTATAGGAAATTTTTCGAAAATTTACTATTTATAGGAAATTTTTCGAAAATTGACTATTTATAGGAAATTTTTCGAAAATTGACTATTTATAGGAAATTTTTCGAAAATTGACTATTTATAGGAAAATTTTTCGAAAATTGACTATTTTTAGGAAATTTTTCGAAAACTTACTATATAAAGAAAACTTTTCGAAAATTGACTATTTATAGGAAATTTTTCGAAAATTGACTATTTATAGGAAATTTTTCGAAAATTGAATATTTATAGGAAATTTTTCGAAAATTGAATATTTATAGGAAATTTTTCGAAAATTGACTATTTATAGGAAATTTTTCGAATATTGACTATTTATAGGAAATTTTTCGAAAATTGACTATTTATAGGAAATTTTTCGAATATTGACTATTTATAGGAAATTTTTCGAAAATTAACTATTTATAGGAAATTTTTCGAAAATTGACTATTTACAGGAACTATTTATTCCTATCCTCAACCCTTCTATATACATGTCTTCTTATCGTCAACTTTTCATTAGAAATATCTTCCAACCGTCAACTTTTTTATAGAAATGTCTTTCTGTCGTCAACTTTTCTATAAAAATGTCTTCCTGTAGTCAACTTTTCTATAGAAATGTCCTTCTATCGTCAACTTTTCTATAGAAATGTTTTCCTGTCGTCAACTTTTCTATAGAAATGTCTTCCTATCGTCAACTTTTCTATAGAAATGTCTTCCTATCGTCAACTTTTCTATAGAAATGTCTTCCTATCGTCAACTTTTCTATAGAAATGTCTTCCTATCGTCAACTTTTCTATAGAAATGTCTTCCTATCGTCAACTTTTCTATAGAAATGTCTTCCTATCGTCAACTTTTCTGTAGAGTTGTCTTTCTATCGTCAACTTTTCTATAGAAATTTCTTCCTATTGTCAACTTT